>JAZAYU010000010.1:4799379-5224379 GCA_038501625.1 Corbicula japonica
CTTAATTAAGGATTTAAATTATAAATACTCTTCGCCTTCAATTTATTTTGAAATTGAATTTATTCCAAATGGAACTAACAAGTATGGGTCATCCAAACGAAGTAACTGAGTAAGTGGGCCAATTTAAAACGAGAAATTACAAGAAGATTGCATAAAAAAGTGGCAAAACAGGTTCTTACGAAAGACTTACATTATACAGCGGGAATGACATAAGGTGCAAGTGCTTTGGAGATGGAGCCGCAAGAGCCGCGGTTGCGGCCACAATATTTCGGTAAGCCGCGGTACCGACGACCACGGCTCAATAGTAAGGGTTCTCTTTGGCGTTAATGCTATGCCATTAACAGAAAAAAATTGTTAAAATGCTTTAAGTTTAGATCGTCGTTGTATTTGCTTGAAAATCAGTATCGGTTTAGCTAATACACTGTCCAATGTCAACGTCTACGAAACGGCGGAATGTCGCGGGATTTCTTCAGGGTGTTAAAGTCACGGTTGAGTAAGAAGCCTATTCCAGTTAAATGCATCGAAATAATTAACACTATTGAGAGTATGTGAAACAATATTATATGCAAATACTAGGGTCAGCATAGTAAAATATTGAAGAAGTTAAGTGATAATTATGAGGGCTTAAACTTTTATAGGGCCTAATATTTTATTTCATAAATTAACATCATTTACTAAGGATTCAAAGTCGGATTCTAGATTGTCAGAAAGGGAGTTCGTTTAGGGTAGTCATAGGATAGTTACAAAAGGGGATTCGATCAACCCTAAAAAGAAACCCTCTGGATCCGCCACTGCGGAACATCCAGTAAATATGGATATAACATTATTACTGATGCATTTTTGATGTACAAAGAATATATATTAAAGAAAGAATAGACGTCTCATTTATAAACAGTGATCTAGCAGTAATTCAGCATAAAAATAATTAAAGCGTTTGGTATACCCAATGACTACCTATATTAATTAAATATAAATGAGTAACTTTTTTTTTATATATCGGCATATCATTGCTATACAGCAAAAATCATCTATTCCGCGACCCAAACTGTTCAAATCGCTTCTACGCACCTGTGGTGTGCTTATTAGATCTGTGTCTTTAGGCAATGCATTTCCGAGAATTACGGATGATAAGCACATCACCGATACGGCCTAGATGGGCAGACATTACGGCCCAAGATAATTTGAATGAACGGGGATACTTTTAACAGCCGCCACACGGCACAAACAACGCTACTCTGATATTAAAATAAGATGAAAAAGGAAATATAAAACCACCGAACGCAACACAAATTAATATATTGCAGGCTCAGTTTGATTGAGCCTTTTCATGTGCAGTAATGGAAATGCATATTACTGCCCATGTCGCCTAGCCCTGGGTTGAGCGCAACTCAACGTTTACACCAATGAAGAGTACAATGTTGTTCCATCCCAAACTCTAGCAGTAGATTTTTATCGGGAAAATTAATCACGTAAACCTTGCAATGAAATCATAACCTGGGCCGGGAAGAGTATATATGCAATGGCCACTGTAAGATTCATGTCATATACTAGTGTTTGATTCCAAATTACATGTTTATGATCAGCTTTTACTTTCTTTCCGGCAATTATAGGCTATGTAGGACTCAAATCGTGGGCCAGTGCCAAATCGTAGGCTAATTTCAAGTTCGAAGGCCATTTTCCCGATTGTGGGCCGATTAGCATGCATAAGCTCAAAATCATAGACCATTTTCGATTTAGTATCTTATCAGAACTGGCGTTAAATTATAAGCCGACCAAAATGTTATTTCTTATAAATTGAAACTATGTTTATCGTTTTGTAATGATGGTGCTTCTAGCTGGGAGCAAACCCGCACCGTCACGGCGACAGCGCCTAACACTGCAATTCCTGCGACGCAACCAACTGAGCTAGCCGGGACAACCACAAAAAGGTTGATCGGATAACCCTGATATACCTAACCATCACTGCATGGCATCGGATACGGTTTTTTACTGATAAAAGTACTGACTATACGTACGGAGAGACACAAATAGCGCTACCGTGAATTTCAAATGATAGTGCCTCTAGCTGGGAGCGAAAGAGCGAAAACGATTCTGGAACATTTCCGGCTAGTTTGTCATTGTATATTTCAACCTGAAGTCGAAATCTATTACCGCTTAGATCTTTATACTGCAGCTGATATTTAATGATAAAGGATTGAGATTATATGCATTATATACTGTGAACAAAAACATTAAACTGCCTTGCAGAATTGCTTGTTTTCTTTTTGAGTTTAGTAATAAAGATTGTAATTGACTAATCTTTCTGAAGGGAATCAATGAAACTTTTAATAATGATACACAATGAAAAGATTTGCAGTATATCCGGAAACCATAGCTGAAACGTAGAATTTGTACAATTATTGCCTGTTTAATGAAATATTATCGTTTTTCGTGAGTGACCTAACGAATAAAGATATAAAGTCCCTGTCCACCCAGAACCATAGCAGTATAACTCTTATTTTAGTATTCTTATTTCCCATTTTTACAATTCTCTCGTATTTGTTGGCATATCTAATATTAACAAAAGAAATTGAATATATCTGATTAATGTATGTGCAAGAACTTCTTTCTTAAGTCACAGATTAATCGATTTTCTCCCTCTCGATCAAGCTAATGTCAGAACATCTTTCGAGGAGCATTAATCAGTTGTTTCAAAATTTGTTTATACCTGTATATCTAAAATTTAATATGAATGAGCTTTCTTGTATTTCTCTTGACATTCGATCACATATATTTTAGGGTACTTTTTCACACTTCATAATGAAGCGCAAAGCAATAAATATTACACATGACGATATTTATTTTCCAACAACTTGCGAATTATCAAAGTGTTGATACAATAAAAATCCAGAGAACGAGGAGAAATGTTGACCGACGAATCCATCATCCAACTGGGAATTCTTGACCGTTACTGTGGCACCCGCCTTAAGTTCTTTCACAAATGCATGAGACGACTGGTCATACGGTGTAACACAAATCATTGAAAAGGAGACTCCGTCCACGTCAATGTAAGCGTAGTAGTGCCCGGCTAAGTGGGTGTCAAGCGCCATCATTGTCACGTGAAAAACGTACAACCCATCAACAGGTGCAACGAAAGCGCCGTGAAAATTGTTATATGCATGTCCAACATTGGTTACCACTTTGTCAAATACGATAATGGACTTGGCTCCTATGTGTTGAACGTCATGTTGAGAGTGTGTAGCGTAAAATGCTACTTCTGTTTCCACTGATCGACGAACTGCAAATTAGAAATTACAGGTTACACCTAACACCAATCTCACTAAAGTCAAATCTAACAAAATGTTAGATCTGATGACGGCCCGCAGACACCGTACATAAGTAATAGCGGTTTTCCCAATTACTATTTTTAGAAACTGTCAACAAAGGAATCATGATTTATTACGCTCGCAAAATGATCTGAAGATGTCATTACATTAGAAATGAATGCAATACGACTTAAACACATATATCTATAGTAAATTATGTCTTACGAAAGCTGTCGACACTTCCCATGGTTCAAAATATTATTTTTACTTTCACTTTTGCGATTTTGTAGGCGACAATCTGATTGGTTCAAAGGGTTAGCGATAAAAACACGTTTTAGTTACTCGTCGTCAGATCCTGAAAGCGTAGCGTTTTTCAGGAAATGATTTTAATCAGATTGACCTAACACCAAACATAAATCTAGTTCAAAGAAGATATATGCAAATTTAAGATAAAATCACTACAGAAATAATACTTCTCTGAAAACAAGGAGAACACCCCGCACATGAAATGTACACTACTAATGATACTAATATACCACATATTTCAATATTTCCATCTGGAAGAGATCCCACCTTAAGTATTGATGCTTTCTCTCAATAAATCCCACAGAACAGCCTAAAGCTCTAATGGATTTAATAATTGTTATCTTAAAGGTGAACAAGTAAAAAATTGCTGCTAATGCACGGCCTAAAAAGCGAGCTGTTTGTGTCAAACCATTCCATTTTAACTATTTGTAAACCTGTTTAAAATGTGTATTATGCCTATTTGATTATTTGGTTGTTTTAGCCATCGTTATTCATCTTGGTTAGGGGAAATGAGAAAATCAGGGAAACTACTCAGCGCATATATCGTGGGTGGGTTGAGCGCAACACGGTTGTGTCACTTTTTATAAATGTTTTCAGTATTAACAAAAAACTAATTTGTTATTCTCATATTTGAATGTTTATAATATACATATGAACTTATAAGAAGAAATGTTAAAAAATAATTTCCAAAAGAGATATTTATAAATATATGACTAACAACCGTTTTCCACTTAAAATTTTACATAAATGAGAACAATGATTTTTTTATTGCAAAAGAGATCGTTGAATACAACTATATATTAAAAACATTTGGTTTTAAGCCATTCATAGTTCATGGTAACTGGTAAGGGGATTTCTGTTAATCAAACCCCACTAATGACAATTTGAATTCATGCTTATATTTTATATTTTATAAATTATGTACATATAAAGACTGAGTTACATCTCTATTCCATTTACAATTCATCCCAGTTAAGTCAATGCCTTTTTGTGCAACATGGTTTTGAGTTTCAACCGTATTGCACACAAAATTTATTCAATATGAGATTTAGCCGTAGGATTTATTTGCAATATTTAGTGGTTTTTTTTTTCAAACAGATTTTTCTTTAATCATAATTATTATGTACAATGTATTAATATAAAATGAGCCATATTATGCAAAAAAGTCATTTTTCAAAAAAAGTGGAATTACAACTTTATTGCGCTCAACCCACGATTATTGTTTATTCTGATCAGGGTCGATCTATGATTTTACTTTTTGGGCTACGTTTGCCTTAATCGTAAAATCATTCTAAAGAAACATCACGTACGCGCGATCAAGAGCGATTTTAACACTGGGACCGCGGAGGAGATGATTTTGGCTGCATAACAGTGGCATGTCGAGATAAAAAGTTACTTATTTATAATACAATTATATGTTATCATTTGATAAATAAAACGTTAAAATCATTAGTATACTGAAATACTGCAAGCAATAATAGGATCCCAGTTCATTAATTTGACATCGATTCTCTATAATATATAAACCTAATAATAATTTTACATAAATGTGAAAACAAAAGATGCATCAGTAATAATGTTTCATCCATACTTATTGAATGTTTTAGGGGCGGATCAATAGTCGTTGTTTTGTTTGTTTGTTTGTTCTTGTTTTGTTTTTTTGTTTGTTTTTTTTATGGGGTGGGGGAGGGGGGGTTGCGGGTGTGATCGAACCCCGTTTGATGCAGAATTATTTAAATTTCACGGAGATCTTGCTTATTTTGGAAATTATCATGTAACTATCATAAGACTTCCCCTAACGAACCCCTTTCTGAAAATTTAGCCTCCGACCCTGTTCTTTGAATACGACATTGTTTTCCATATTCTGTGTAGCGCTACTTATTCCATACATTTAACTGGTATTACCTCCTTACTCAACCATGGCTTTAATACACTGAGGAAATCCCGCAACATATCGCCATTTCCTGGATGTTATGTATTATGTATTCGGCAAGCCGACAACGATTTTCATGCAAAAAAACGAAGATCTGATGGTAGGAGTATATTGTTAATGGCATCGCATAGGCGCCCAAGAACCCTTATGTTTGAGCCGTGGCCGCCGGGGTTAGCGGTCTCTGCTCTTGCGGTCACAGCTCCTATGCGCCTATACATGACCTACCTTTTTATTCTTGAAATTGCTAAAGCAGTGTAGCGATGATCTATCCATGTTAATTCATTTCGGCTGATAACAACAGCAATCTACATCATGCTTTACCTCTTTTGTCTGTTCCCTTCCCTTCTAAGGCATAGGCCTTTCTGTCATCAAGTTGACAGATGTTGGGTAGTTTAGGCCTATGCCTGTCTTGTACAGTTTGGACACAAATAGCGTAGGTTTGAATCTAAAGGGGAATATAATCAGCAAGATGCAAAGTAACATAACTTTGAAATGCTGCGCGATTTTAAAGAAATTTGATGAGGAGAAGGTGCTCGTAAATGCCATTTACTTAAGAAGGAAATCAGTTTTCTGATGCGGTGCCTGTTTACATAAAATTTGCCCTTGTTTACATTAGCAAACCGAAACCACAATACCAAATTTCAACAGAAATCGACACAATGCTTGATGGATCATTTGCATTTAATTTACATGTAGATATAAATTTAGGCCAATGACTATTAGATAGTACAATGATTTGTGCATTTAATGATTGGTGCTTCATTTGCATTTAATTTATTTGCAAATTTAAGCCCATACCTGTTAGTTATCACAATGCTTTGTTCCAATTCGCATATTGAAAAGTAAACTAAATACTAATTACTATTATTGCGAAAGTAAAATACTTATTTAATATGAGAAATGTATCAAACCGATTAACAGTCACTTATATTGATTATCCGACAGATGTCGAAACTGGTACAGAAAGCTATAAATAGATTGGCCAAAACATGATCTACAGCTTTAGAGAACCATCGTCTGGATCCACTTTTATTCGAATGTGATAACCATTAATGGTTACAGACCACATATTAATGTTGATCCGGCATGTAATCTCACAAATAGGCCAGAATTGATTGAGAACAATGGAAATTGAAATGTAAAAAAGAAAATGATGTTCGGAAAATAAATGATTTGAGTAGTAATTAAATTAGAAGCACGTTTTTTGACAAATTGTATACAAAAGTTCCGCGACTTGGGCTAAAATGCCGAAAAGTTTACCGTTTAGGCTATGATAAGAGTCGGATTTTAATATGTTTTAAGTTGGTTCTAAATATAAGATTTCAAAGGCTTGACCCAATAGCAAATTCGAAATTTGATGAATTGCTAAAGTGGGAGTCTATAGGATTTGATTTAGTGGTCTATAGCCTAAACAGTCACGTGCTCCTCCATGTTACATCTCAATTCGTTATATCAATATACACGGCCTTGAGAGGCCGTGTAATAAAAGTGCAGCTGTTGTTATAATGAATGGCAAAGACTGTATTGCTAAGGTCAATAAACCACTCGAAGTAATGGCAAACCTATTGACGTTTTTCTGCCTTCATTGGATTCCTTCACATCCAGATCGTCAACATCAGCTGCTACGATTTCGGTTTCTTGTGTGCTTGTCCTATATTTAAGCTCAACTAGCTGTGCGTTTATGTCGTTTATTTGATTTAGAAATTTAGAATCTTTTTCCTTAAATTCAACTTCCATGCTCTGGATTTTTGCTTTTAACGACAAGGTTTCGCGTTTGTTTTCATTGTCGTTATATTCTAGTTTTTCAATCCTTTCTATTAGCACTGTAATTTTGTCATCGCCATCGAAAGCCATAGCATTAGGTGCAAATAAGAAAAACGAAAGACATTATCCACTGTTATCCTTCGATGTACAGTAGAACAGATCTGAAATATTTTATCAGATATGTGAGAAATTTAGGACATTGTCGCCTTAGCTAAAACCATGTACGCTTGTTATCTTGATATTAAATAATAATTGAAAATCACGATAATCATGGAGCGAAAACGGACACGGCGTATATTTGTTTGTGAGATTTTATGTGAAAACTCATCCTGGTGTCCATTAGACCGAGGATAGCCCGAATTTACAGTTTTCCGTAAAGTTTATTAGCAAGTGTGTAGCATCAAGAATAAATGCCACTTTACGGTGTCTATCACTGGTTATTTATTGTCGGTCATCCTGATGACCGACATATTATAATGGACCAAACTTGAGCTTTCTACCTGAACACCGGTTAACAGCGATGTAAAGCAAAGTTCACGGACCAGACGGAACGGATAGTTTAGAAAAGTAGACTCTTACTAAGTCGTTATTTATGGATAGACTCTTACTCAGTCGTTATCTATGAAAACCTAGAGGCCTCTTATTGGATGTTAAATGACGTCATATATGGAGTCTGTACCTATTCTTAAATTCTCTCTCCAGCTTCTGATCAGCTAGGCTTATTACTCATAAAGATATTTTCGACGAAGAACAATAAACATATACATGGATTTTGTCTAGTAAATGTATACTGTGTATGATAAACAAAAGATGCACAGCTTATGACTCTATTAGCAACTACAATGTGTAGAGAGCACTGAACAGAGATTAGCTAATTTTGTTGCTTTATTTTCTTATCTACGAACTTCTGCAGCATTTTGTGAAACTCGGGGACAGGGGTATCACGGGGAACGTTTTTCATGTTTAAGCTAGCTCGATATGGATTACATTCGTCATTACTTTGATAAGTTTGCTAAACTGTAATCTTGCATTTTGCCACTCAACTGGTTATTAAAGTTTTATAATGTTTTGAATGTAAAAAATATCATTCGAACATCAGAACACACATTTTTGCAGGAATCTTTAATAGGGTCATGAAACTGACAATAATAGACAATACATGTCAAGTTTTAGCTTTCCAAAGTTTTAATTTGGTTTTGAAGCTACAAAATAATCTTTGGAACATGCGAAAACACATATTTTTGCGGAAGTTTCAAATCGAGTCATGAAACTGTCAATAATAGACAAAACAAAATTATGCTTTCCAAAAAGCTAGTCGGTCATTAGCATAACTCTTTTAACAAACAAAGACGGCGCTAAAGTGCATACTTTAGGCAAATTTGAAATTAACGCGTTTGGTTATTATTGGAAGACATAAGACATTCTAAGTAAATACCAACATTCTAACGAAATTGTTCTAGATCAGAAAGAGCAATGTTATACCAGTGAGTCCCGGCCAGACTGTGTGAACATTTTTCTCTCCCACTCTGTGACAGTGAAAAACTTTGTTTTTAAACATATTCTGAAGCTTTTGGTATATATTTACAGCTTGATTATCGTTGCTTTCTAACACTTTGTGACACAAAATAGTGTTTGATAAACTTTTCAATTTCGGTTTACCTTCAGGTGAATTATTTTGTTTGCAAACAGGGTTAGTTTTATCACCTGCTTAAATACATCTCCTTCGAAAGTAGGAATACCTATAAATAAACTTACATTTTTGTATGACATCCAAATAATATAAAGCGCTTTAATTTCAAGTGGCTTAAAGTTTACACTTTTGTGACGTCTTCTTAAAAGGTTGTGCTAATGACCGACTAGCTTTTTGGAAAGCTAAAACTTGTACTTACTTATATCTTTCATTCTGCCAACATCTGATGCAAAGCAAATGAATTATGTTGTATCTGTTCAAATAAACAGTAATTGTAAGTTTTCTTCGTTCGTTCCGTTTCCTTTTATAAAATTATGTAGTGTCAAGTTATTATAGATTGTCAATGCTAATCCTTACCTTCAAATCGCGCATCCTTTCAATGTTTAATTGGACAAGTCGTTGGTCTTGTCTGTGGGAGGAGGGTCTAAGCAAGGAGGTTGTGTGTACTGATCATTGCTCTCTCTTAAGCAGGTGCTTCGGAGGCAGACTCTGATTTTAACCAAAATTTTAATTTGCAGGCTCCCATATAATCTATATCGATACTTTTGTGCCTACACTGAACAAAACATAGTTTTTGTTTTTATTTGATAGGCTGGAACCGGTTGTTAAAGCCAGGTCCAACGAAGTACCTCTCAATATTAAAATACAAAATATCTGAATACTCTCAAAACACAAAGTTTTCTTAATTGAAACCGGGATTTAAACACTTATACAACACAACTGACATTGTGTCACACAACAACGGCACCCGAGGCAGTATGACAGATACACATTGAATGTAATTTGAACCAGAGGCCGAACAACAACTGCACCAGGGGCCGCGTATCAAACACAAGTTTTCAAAGAAATTGGCAAACAGGGCCACTTAACAAAGGCACTAAGGGCTGTGTATTAAACACATACGCACGTGTATTCAGGGAAACAAACATTGTAAATGGCGAAAACTGGCTTAAATTTCAAAAATAAATTTAGGGAAAATGCTTCTTGCCACCTAAAGTTTGGTGGAGAAATGTATTTATCTATGGATTTACTATTGTTCGCACGCTCATTTCAGTCTAATAAATGGTTTAATTACCAAACACATACTAAAACAAAATAAAAAGCGTTTGCATGAGAGCTCTGAAATTCATGGACAATATATCAAAACAACTCATGCATGAAATAAGTATATGCTGATCTACAATAAAATGTTGCATTTCGTCAAATTATTGGAAGAGTTTTCAAGTAATTCAAGGAAGACTCCCATCCTGTCTACTATCTGTAGATTGCAAAACAATTTGCTATAAAACCTTAAATTTCTGACATTTTTGACAGATGACCGCAAAATAGTGTAAATAAGTGTTTACATGATATCTGTATCATTTTCCTAGACGTTTTAAACAGCGAATCCAGTGTTTTCTTGCAAACGGTATTTCCTTTGAGTGTGTGTTTGTTCTATGTTAATTAAGCATTTCTTTTAATAAACCAGCAAATGCAAAAAATAAACCAGCAAATGCTAAAATAAATATTTATAGATCTCCGATTTATTCTAAGGAACTGTTCTCCAAAGTCGAAACAATTTAATCAGATTGCTAACATTTTGTTTGATCTTAAATGACAGATCCCACACCTGAAAAACCTCAGTACATGAAACACGTCAACTTTTAGAGTCCGAAATACAATGCGGTCCCATCAATTTAAAAAAGAGACTTTGTCTGCAATAGACAAACACTGCCTTAAACTGGCGTCGTTGAAATAATCTTTCACTTTATTTAGCCAAAGTTTTAGCCGAAACTCAAAACTTGCTACTTTTAACCTGATGTTTTTCCTTTCAGGACATGGTGTTTCATAAACACTTATCAGGAATTTTCAAATAACCTGCATTTCAATCCCCCCCCCCCCCCCCCCCAAAAAAAAATCATACGCATTACAAACATTGTGGAATAATAGATTAGTCTATTTGAATTAAAAACCTGCCTCCAAAAGGCTTTTTAATCAAAGTGTAGAAGCAGCACTTGTAACGTTTAAAATAAGCGTTAACACTCCATCTGTTATCGAGAAAAATAACTGGTTTAACCCTTGTGACCTCCAAAACTTGATCAGGGTTTCCAATACTTAGTAAAAGTCCTTGGTGTTAACCAATTGTCAAATGCTAAAACTAAACATACAAAATATTTCACTTGATTACCAAAGTTTCTGGAAAATCCTTCAAAAGTTTGGTGCTTGGAATTTATGAATATATCATGATAGCTTTTATGTTCTTTAACAAAGTTTCACCACAACTCTTCATAAACTCTTAAAACCCTGCGATCGTCCACAAACACAAAAGATGACAATAGTACATGTTTGTGTTGAATATCAGACTCCACAAGTCTTTTCTATTATAAGTAATTGTTTTAATATAAAACACATTCTCATATGATAGGCTCTGGACGATCCTGACAGTTTTTCCTGTCTTATTAGTCGTTCGAAATCGAAAACGAACAAAAAGTCTGTACATACCATAAATCCCATGCTATTTATTCATGTATATGCACGGATGTTGAAATTAGAAGATTGAAATGACAAAGCTCTAAACGAAAAAAAGGTAGAAAGGTGAAATATGCATATCAGGAATCACCACATTCAGAAAAAACAGCCTCCCCTCACAGTCAAGAAGAAGAGAGGGAGAGAGCATGGTTAATAAAATGATCAGTTTCAAAAGAGACACCACTTACAATTAACAAAATGAGAACCCGAGGGGTTACCGCCTTGGAACGGTCAGTGGTAAATCAAATTGCTACTGGGGGTTTAAACCAGGTTCTAGAACAATCATTTACTTAAACAAAACTGGAACCACTTGCTTACTCTTAACTTAAAAAATACAACTGTTATATTATCTGCAACAATTTATAAAGCAAGGTTCGATGAAACTGATAAATTAAATAATTGAACAGGAAGAAAACAAGTTTTTAGTGTCAGCTTTCAACACGTTGAAAAAGAAAAGATATTCAAAAGGAAAGCACTAGACCGTTGTTCAGTTCAGCTGGATTGTTTTATTAAAACGCAGGAATTGTTTCATATTTGCAGCGCAAACCATGCTTACTTACGGTTTTATTACATTGCTGTTATATCTGCATTATGCTTACGCTGAAGAAGTTGCTTGTTCGGGATTTGATTTTGAATACAAGATGATAAATAAGATTATTGAAATTGAACAGAGATTGAAACAAAATGAAATTACAATAGCTGAACAGCAAAAAATTATTGAGAGACTATCAAGTGATGGTAAGTCGATCTTTATTTCGGTTTTATTTATATATCTGAAGTACTAACGATATAAATAGTTTTCAAAGACTCATTTCTTCATGTATATACAAAATGTATATAAAATATACATTTTTGTGTTATATTTCATGAAATGGCTAAACTAAGAAGATAAAGACAAACACATAAAATAAGACAAAGACTGAAGTTTATTTTTATTTAAGCTCTGAACATTGGTTAAAACAGCTAACATAATAAAGCACATAATGTAAGCACATCAAATGATCAGGAAAGACATTTTAAACTGTCAACTAATCTTCAAAAGTTATTGAATCACACAAGAGATATTAAGCATTCACTTATAAAAGAACACAATATCAGCAACATACCATTAGAAGCGCATATCATAAGTGTACATTTTCAATACCACACATAATGTTCATGTTTAATTCACATATACATTGTCTACTTATTCTTACACGTGAGACTGTTGTGGCATCTGCTATTACACATTTTTCCAGCCTTAAAACACTTACATCTGTTGGTTTGACATTGTTTTTTACCATTTCCACAATCACATCGAAAAAACCTTGACCTCCTGAAGTTGTTGCTTTCACAGCTTGGCGAAGTTAACATCACAATTAGTCATGAGCTTTTGTAGACATAGATCAAATTGATTCCTTGCGTATTTGGAAATGTATTACAAAATCGAGACGATCTACACCAATCAATTTCCTTTATGGGGAACTGGGTAGATATCCAATATCAATAGTTATAAAAAGCCGTATGATAGCATTTTGGAACCGTTTGATACTTGGAGATGAAAAGAAACTGTCCCTGCAAATTTATAAATATATGGTTAATCTACCAAACAGTAATTTTAAGTGGCTAAATGAAATAAAATTAATTTTAACAAACGTCGGCCGTTTAGACCTATGGGAAAATCAGTTCCGAATTTCAAATAAAAATATACACAAAGAAATAAGACAATTACTTATAGATCAGTTTAAACAATCTTGGCACAGTGACTTACAGACGTCGAACAAGGGCCGTATTTATTGCAGTTTTAAAGAAAACCATGAAATGGAAATGTATTTTAAAACGTTACAAGAACACGATTATCTTACCTTATGTAATTTCCGTACCGCAAACCACAAACTTCCAGTAGAAACGGGACGTTACGATGGCACACCTTTTGAAGACAGGATCTGCGAATTATGCCAGAGTGGATCCGTCGCTTGTGAGCACCATTATTTGATCGACTGCCCTTTCTTCCAACAAGAACGTGAACGATATCTAGATCCGCTAAACATAAGACATTATGATAGAACTCTTGAAACCCTATTATCGTCAACATCCCAGCACGTTCTACAAAATCTGTGTAAATTTATTAGAGTTATTATGAAAAAATTCCGTTCATGAATACCAATGGCTCCGCTCCTCCCCTGATCAATAATTTTAACACTACATAAACTTGTATTTGCTAAATGAACCATAAACAATCACACGTTCAACAGATTAATTAACTACGATGTTATTTCTCGTGCCGAATTGAATTTATATTGTGTAAATGTCTGCTTACCTTGTCTCCTGACCTAGACAGGAATTTTCATTGACTGACCAGTCTATGTTTTTATAAAGATGAATGAATGAATGAAATATGTTTTTATAAGCGAGTAACGCTTGTGTAAACATTTGTCGCACATCTAATACAGGCGCGTAGCAGTCCTCGGTATTACTGCCCGCACACCAAGCAACTGTGTAATGATACATAACTCTTATACCTTGTAAATTTATTAATGATAATAGATAATCTGACAGTCATGTGATATTATGCTTAAATAAACAAGTGTGATTATATCGCATACTAGCGATTTGAATATTTTTCAAGTGTGAGCTTCACGAAATGTATAAGGCAAATCAAACCCGTAAAAGTGCTCGCCAAATGGACGATGTTTAATATAAGGCCAGTGTCATGTGACTGTCAAGTTGTCGATAATGCACTATATGCTGTTTTAATTTGTTGGTACTTTTTTCTTTCTTTCTTCCGTGAATTATTTCTGTTTGTTTAAGTTTTCTTATTATACTTTTGTTACCATGACTGTGACAAACAAATTATTGACCGGTAACCACAAATCAATATTATTCATAAATTATTTTTGTTGTTCTCCCCCATGTTGTATGTAAATACCTGGGAGTAATAAAAGAAATGTTCTGTTCTGTTCTGTTCTGGAACTAAATATTCCAGACTTGACAGCAATATAAACTAATTATAATTGTCCAATTATTAATGATGATTAGTTACATAATGTGTTAAATAATCCATGATCAAAGCAATCATGTAGATAATCAAAGGGTAGTGGGTGTGGGGTTTGTCACACATTTTAATTAGCTTGATTTAATTTGACTATGATCAAAGCAATGATTTAAACTTCTTTGTTTTCTTAATGTGTTTAACTGATAATCCTAATAAATATACTTATTTTTTCTCTTTTTTATACTTATAATGTCTACAATAATATCCTTTTAAAAGTGAAATGGAAGTTTATGTACTTTCATATTCATTTTTGTGGTATATTCAAATAAATTATTCCAGTTATGATATCTAAGGCACAAATAAAACTCAAGGCATTATTACACAGATTGGCTGAAACTGAACCAGTCAATCTGTGTAACAATGACATGGAGATTTTAGTCATTTTATGAAAAGGCTGAAATATTTAGCCGTTTCATGAAATGGCTGAGTGAATTAGTCATTTCACGAAAAGGCTAAAATTTTAAGCCATTTCATGAAACGGCTGATTTCACAGATTGGCTGTAACATATATATATTTAACCCAATGTCAGTTGAGTAATTATAGGAAAGTTAAAGAGGGAACATTGTAACCCACCGCAAACGACAAATATTGTAGGCTCAGTTTGATTCAGTTTGATTCAGCCTGTTCATGGGCAGTGATGAAACTCATACTTCTGTCTACGCCTCCTAGCCCCGGCTTTTGCGCAACTTAATACTTAAACAAATAAATAATAAGATTTCGATCCATATAAAACGATAGAAACTGGTTTCCTGTAAAAGTTATTTGTCGGGTTTTTTAACATACGGCGTGCTCGTCGAGCATTTCCTCACTACATAAATCCAAATTTAGGGATCACACATTTTTTAAACTAAAACTTATATGAAGATTGACACAAAAAACTAGAAAATAGAAACACAGTACAGCGTACTCACTTTTGCTTCGAAAAGTTGTCTCAAGAACAATTTTAAACAATGTTTCCTATTTGAAAATATACTTGTACTATACAATTATCAATTGTGCCGATTTCATCCTCAGTTTCCTTAAACCTATTTGTATAAATGGTCTCGAAGCGGACTCCTAAAATAAATGCAGCGGTGAAATTCATTGTTCATGCAATGTGCACAAAAGCTATATCAGTATCTTCTACCCTCGGCAATGCACTTTCATCGATCAAAATGTCAAAATCTCTCGAACGGCAAAATGCAGTTCACAAATGACTTTGATTTTTGTATTTTTTTGACATGCTTCAAGAAAAGTTAAAACATTAAAGAAAAGTAAAGTAGACCTAACCTTTCCCTAAAATTCTGTTTACATTCAGAAATAAAACTAAGCAGCACAATACATCAACTTCAATGCTTATATGATCCTGACAACAATATGCGAGGTCTTTTTGTCTAACAAATGTATAAATTATGAGATATTTGTAAAATTGTGTTTGATCCTTGTATTTTCTGGTCGCATAAATATATTTAAAAAAATAAAAGTTTATTTCTCTCTTTATAATAGAAAGATTTTTAAAGTACCTCACATTGTTGTCACTATCATTTTTACTCATGTGGGCATTTAAATTGATGTTTACTGTTGCTTAGCGTTTGGATGTAGAATGGGAGAAGAACCTTAATTTGTCAAAATTCATGATGATTAAATGTCTTAATATTTTAGTTGCACTCAATCATTGGCAAAGCAAAATGAGTAAAGGTAATTTAGATTTCTACTTGAAAGGCACGATCAAACGGACCCTGCAATATGTGTATTTGTCGTGTTATATAACTTTGAACATTCTATCTTCATCTTTTGGCTAGAAATATTTAACTTTATTTTGAACTTGAAAAACGTGAAAATATTCATATCAGCAAAAGTCATATTTATGAAGCATAGAGCCAAAAGGTCAAGTGGAGAAAAGGCAACAATCGCTGTAAGGTACACAACCTCAGTCAGAGGCGAAGCATTTTGACAGTTTTACGGTGCACCAACTTTATATGCGAACAAACATGTAGACGGTGCCTCTATTATTTATAAAACTCAAACTCATTAACTACCCGACAATGTTGCACACAAAGCAAACAAACACTCGTAACATAAGTACCTTATATAATACTTTAAAGCGAAACAGGTATATATTCGATGAATTTACTGAGACCAGAACACATGATCCAGGAGTTAAATCAATATAATAAGTTAGTGATTCGGCATCATACTACTGTTGTTCGAAAAGTTATGCAAAAGTACTCATATTGATTAACATTAACACGTTAAATGAATGTCTGCTGTCAGCATAACCTGTTGTCTAACAAGCCTTTAAACATCATTTACCTAAGTCAGAAATTTAGGATTTCATAGAACTTTAAACAGGGTAAACTAGAGTATACTAGCCAAGTTTTTGGCTAAAGCAAATATCAGTGTCATCAGTTAGATAATAATAAATAAAAGTAAACAGCAATGCTTATACATTTTGAATACATCATATAGTAAGGACGTTTATACGTGTCCATTTGATTATACAAGAAATGATCCGCTATAATTCTGGCTTCAGACAACACAGTCCTAAACAGGGAAGGTAAGTTTTAATAATGAGAAATGACAGGGGTTTGTTACAACACTTGTGGGTAAATATAGACACACCAACTTTTAAAGATGCCAAGTGTTTGTTAAAAATAACTACTCAGGCAGTTTATCCATGCATAAATTTGAGATTCCAATAAATAATGTTAATCCTAACATTTAATCGAAAAAGTGTTTCCCTTTTGGACTTACTAGACCGTCATTCAGATGTTTGAAACTAATAATTTCAATGGCTAAATTGTAATAAAGTAATACAAATAATTTTCTAACAAGAAATCACAATTTCTACAAAATAATAACTTAGAAATAAGAAAAGATGATAAAGCATTTTTTGTGGGTTTTTTGCCCTTAATAAAAAGATTCTGACACAGCTATTTTCGTGTACTCAAACTGGCCGAAATTTTTAGAAAAGTAAGAAGAATAGTTGATGAATCTAAGAATAATGTAAAGCATTTAAAATGTTCTGTAATGTAACTGCATTTGCATTGCTTTTCAAACAACCCTCGATATTAAAATTAATAGATAAAATCTTCTTATGTAAACGATATATTTCATATTAGAAATAGATTTCAAATAACAACTGTGTAACAGCACTTTGACCTCTTCGTATTTCGCAGATTGTAAAATATGTATATTTTTATTTTTCGGGTTTTTTGTGTGTTAAAATATTTATTTTCGAAAGAATATAAAATCTTTAATTTGTTTTAAGTATATTGTTGAATTGAATACTTTTCAAATCTGCTATTGACACTGAAGAAGCCGAAAATAAATTATATATAATATAACTGTTTTCTAAATTTAATTACAGATAAAGGATCGGTTTTTGTCCGATGGGGGAGAAACCAGTGTCCAGAGGATGCAACTTTAGTCTATAACGGTAATACTTGATTTGTAAAGTCTTGTCTGTTTTGATAATTAAATTATATAAATAAAGCTAGAAAAAGATCTGTTTAAAGTAGGACGATGTTTCCGTCTAAATCATCAGATATAAACAGACATAGGTATGACGAATCAGTACTAAAATCTGAAAACTAAAACCATCTAGAATGTTTTGTATTTTGTATTCGTTTTTTCTAACAATATCTAACAATCTCTTGCGCGTGATTGATTATGTAAAATATTAAGTTAAGTAAGGGAAAACAACATTCTGCATGTTGGTGTTTACAGACGGTGTAATATGCTCAATATTTGATCAAGTAAACAATACAATTTTGATTTATCCCAAACGATGGTATGTATATGGCGGTTAGCATGAAACCTTAAATGTGCTTTTTCGGATTAACACCATTCATAATCAATATTGAAACCACTCATCTTAATAATGGACGATATATCAAAACAAAAGTACTTTTTAGAAGTACCATCAACAGACATAATGGTCGTGATCAACGACCTTCAAAGGCGAAACCGATTACAACATTGACTAAAAGTGAAAACCCACCAACACTGAAAATTTTATCAAACTCTTTATTTAGAAAAAAAGTTGACGTAAATGAAGCATTCGTCTTAAAACATAATAATATGTTGGATTTATAATGTATCCTTAACTTTCGCATATGTAATATGTTTAAAAAAACATTTGATTGACCTTGAGGTTCAATAATATGAAAAAATAATTGCTCAATTATATAAAGTGCACTTCAAATTTTTCTATTATAGGATTTATTGGAGGAAAGAAATATTCGGACAGGGGCAGCGGAAGCGACTCCTTGTGCTTACCATCTGACCCTTCCTGGTTGAATTATACAGACGGAGTAAGCGAATGGTCAGGACGGATATATGGGACAGAAATCGATTTTGATGGGAGTCAGTACTCAATTTTTGAGAAAAAAGATGTTTACAACCAGGACATTCCTTGTTCTGTTTGCAAATCTTCAAAGTCATCGAGCATCATGATTCCTGCTCGTAGTACGTGCTACAACGGCTGGAAATTAGAATACAAAGGCTATCTTATGGCAGTATATTACGGACATAATGGGCCACAAACACACATTTGTGTTGACAGTCGCCCAGACTTCATCCCCAACGGAGGCGTAAACAATGACGAACATATTTTGCACCTTGTAGAGGCTATTTGTGGTTCCTTGCCATGCCCACCTTACGTAAATGGGCGAGAATTAGCTTGTGTTATTTGTTCTCAATGAAAATGCTAAAATGTACACTAAAAAGGCAGAAATAAATTCATTTTCGGAACGAAATGTTTTGGAAGCAATATTTTCTTTTCACTCTATTTTTATCAATCAAGTTGATCAAACTGTTTAACTAGTTCATGTTATGACAGTCAAAAGTTCTCCTATTATCTCCAAATAACTACTACTTTAATCATTTACATGCAAAAATTGACTTTTTTTCTTTGAGGTTTACCTCTTTTTATGGCACACTATATGTTGAAACTGCGTTTTGCATAAGTCGTTTAAATGTGATTGTGCGTTTTAGAAACAGCAGAAACAAAGAAAATGAAGAACGAAACAGGGGTTAATGATGAATGATGTATTGAAATTGACTTAGCACATGTAATTGACTTGGCACATGTAGAGTATTTTGAAAATGTAATGTATAACAGTCTGCTAATTTTATAGAACCAAATTATTGCTTATTTACTGAGTCAAACAATCTCACAATAAATGTGATTATTTTTGTAACATAAGTGGAATTATTTTCCTGTTCGTAGACAAATATTTTACTGTTTGTTTTACAATATCTTCCTGTTTTCAGACTCAGTTATCACAAAACGTATTGTTCCTCACCTAATTGAGTTTTGATTAAGTATTGTTCTTTTTAAATAGTTTTATCTAGATAACAAACTATACATCGTTGTTTATTGTTCATTGTCATTGTCATTATATGTAATTTTCACGACACGGATATCTTAACTAAAGCAAACAAGTCATGGGGATGAAGTTTGAAAGTATTTGACCATCAGTGTATTTATTACCACAATTTGTTATTCAAACTTTTTTTTCAGTATGAAAAATTGATTTTAAAAATTTTGTACAAATGTAATTGTGTGACATAATAACCAAAGTGGACTTTTTTGCCAGGGGGTCGTCTAAAATAACACTTCAGTCAGAAAAAAGTGAAATATGCATATCAGGGATCGCCACATTCAGAAAAACAGCCTCCCCACACAGTCAAGGAAGAAGACAGAGTGCGAGAGCATGGTTAATAAAAAGATCAGTTCAAAAAAGACACCACTAACAATAAACAAAAATGAGAACCCGAGGGGTTACCGCTTTGGAACGGTCAGTGGCAAATCAAATTGCCACTGGGGGTTTAAACCAGGTTCTCATATCACAAAACAAGTACAAGTTGTCTTGGTGAAAAAACTCCAACCCACTTATCGGCTCAACAATGTTGCATGCAAAAGCACACAAACATATAAAACATAAGAAGCTACTAGCATTGCAAAGCCAAAGGGCGGGTACTCAATGATCTTACCGAGACCAGGGTTCCTGGAGCAAAGTCAGCAAGAACACGATGACAGGGATAAAAGAAACAAATCGAGCTTCTAGGTTCTTTTATGAAAATATTTTTCCATAAACCTTCATAAACTCTTAAACCCCTGCCACCGTCGTGCAACCAAAGAAGTAAGCATAATGATCAACTGTTGAAGGGTTAATCACCAGGCCTGCAGAGCGCTGTAAAATATCATGTTGGTAACTTTTCTTTTTAAATCTACAGATGGTTTTTACGAATAACCGGGAGAAATTTACATTGCCTTTTATCTTCTTGAGTTGATAAATTAAATCTCCATAAAAAACTGGCTGTGAAATACCTATTTGCAAAAGTGATTTTAAACTGCACCTGTATTTATGAATTAGATTTGGGTATCGGCGATAAAACTTGGAAAATGTTTTCCTTAATTTGTGATACCGATAACCTTGTTTTAAAAGTTTTACTGCAATGCAAAGATTACGTTCGTTGAAATCATTAACATCGTTGCAAGCTCTTGAAAAGCGAACAAGCTGTGAGATATTAACCCCATAAGATGTTGCACGGGGAAAATCGCCGTATAAAAACGGAAAATTTAATATACTAAAATTAAAATCATCTCTTTTATCATATATTCAAGTAGTGACGTAACCATTTTCATTGGACAGATTTAAATCGAGAAAGTTTGCTTGCTTTTCTGAAGTATTCGCTTTATTAAGTTGTAGTTCTTTAGGATAAATCTTATTCACCAGTAATGGAAAATGGTTATTATCTATATTTAATTAATCATCAAGGTACCTCGAGGTGTTGTTAAAAGCTGTAATTATATCATCTTGATGTTCAGAAGAAAGAGATAACATAAAGTCTCTTTCATAACAGTATAAAAACAGATCAGCAACAAGGGGTGAACAATCAGTACCCATTGGGATGCCTGTTACTAGTTTATAAATAGAGGTACCGAATCTAACATAAATATTATCCAGTAAGAAAGTTAGCGACTCTATTAGGTCTTGACAAGTCCATAAAGTATAATTATCATAAGAACCATCTGTAAAAAATGCCCTATGTTCAATACAAGCGATGAAAGTTTTATTTTCTCTAGCAAACTTTTTTTCAATGAGACTGGTTAGCTTGTCTTTTATTAAGCATGAATTTCAAAGCAATATAAAAAAGAAATATGTATATTTTTTTTCTAATATTTCACTTGCAAAACAATTTTCAATTAGTCTAATAAGTTACTTATTACTTATTTTAACGCAGTAAAAATACGCTGAATTAATAAGCATGAAGTATTTGTATGCAGTTTATAATAGTTGTGTGTCGGCTGCTAGTTTTCTTAAAAAATGACATCTGTAAGTTACGTTACCTATTAAAATTAATCTGTATTCCGTAGTTTTAATTTATTTCTTGCTGATAACTTTTAGCACTAAAGGGCGATTTGTTCAGCATTCATTTGCTTGGTAACAAGGTTTAACAGCTAAATGTATTGAATGTATAGATAACCCCAAAGCTATACAAATGAGGACACAGCGCCTAGCCAACCATGCAAGAGTCAGACACACTACATACCGTCCGTATTACTGGGAAATATGCAAAAATCCCACCTGAAGCGGGTGATTTTGTGTGTGTACGACATCAAAAAAGTCACGTGGTATAGCCTCCCTGGTAAAAGTCTCCCCCTAATGCTGTTATCAATTACGTCCTATGAAGATAGTTGAGCACGATACTTATGTATGTACTATTGTAATAGTACTTCTAAAATTACTTATTATGTTTTAATATTTCGACAAGTTTAAACAGTTTAAAGATGTGTGGTTCCAATATTCCGGCCAATATATATTTAGATATTTTTCAATCAAGGATATACTTCCTGCTTTTTAAAATTTGCCGTTGGCGTTGTGTGTGATATGCAGGATTTATATTCTAAGATCTCATGTCAGAATTATATTCTATTACGCCCATTGTTTTCTCGTGTAAGTCAGATCCATTCTCTTATCTGGGGACATAACGCTGCTGAACATGGAACGGTATTAATCTGAAAATACCGCGTTGAAGATTCCATGTTCACCGTCATAAGCATACAATCTGGAGCTATGCGGCGTGGGCAGTTCTTTTCATTTCCAATACTATGTCTATGAACAGGCTCAATCAAACCGAGCCTGTAATATTTACATAGTTTTCGTTCCCCTATTTTTAGGCAAATTTTGCAAAACAGTTCGGAATCGGATGGTAACGTGAAAAGAAACGACAAACTATTTCTATAGTTAGTATTAAACAAACGTATTGTATGTTATTGAAATACTTAAAAACACTGAGGACACTTCAAAGATTTTCTCAACAGCTTTGTTATAAGTCTCTGATTACCTTCCGTCAGTGCTATTATATTTCGTCCTTTGAAGGTCGTAATGCACATACATAAATATGTTAATAGTACTCATTTGTTTTTTGTATTTCTTCCTTTTTTATGGTTTCAATATCCCAGCAAATAAAGTTTTGGATACTAGTATTGTTCAATAATCTCAATAGTGTACTCTCAGATTACCTGCCATAATTATTTTGTGTTCAGATTCGCCCATTGTTTTATCGTTTAGAGCAAACCCATTTTTATCTGGCGACCACACGCCGATGATAATGGTATTGTATTAATCTGAAATTACATCACTAAAGTTTAATGTTCAACGTCATATACACAGCATTGTTGTGATGGATAAAAATTTACAGATTTTTTTACTGTAAATATAAGGTTCAGCTTAACCCCGGGACAAGGCGCCTACGGCAGTAAAATATATTTCGATTACTAACCATGAACATGTACAATCAAATGAGCCGGCATAATTTTATATTGTGTTTTTGTAGCGCTCAACGTTCCCTTTGCAATGTTGTGTTATTTTATTTAGAGAATCTTAACGTCAAATCATTATAGAGAAAATAATATTTCTTTAAGGAATTAGAAATAAATTCATAAATGCAGTTTAAATCAGTTCTCGTTTTTTTCTAAAAGTGAAAAGAGAACTTTAAATTAACCGAACACGACCAATATAAACAAAAATATTTACACTTCAACTTCATCCTCTACGATGAAGTCTTATTCATCTAACGAATCATAAGTTCTGATGGTAAACAGTGTGACGTATTACTTAAAAGGCGTGGCTACAGTAGAGCCGTTCACAATTTATTGGACGTTGCCTGATGTTTTGACGTTTGACGTCGCCTTGCATGCACGTTTTGCCACGAGTTGCTGCGAAAAAGCGTGCCGTCATTCACTTTGTCGTCAACGTAGCTGTTCCAACAGCCATTCGAAAAAAAAGATATATTACGAATTCTTCTAGTTATTTCTGTATTAATGAGATTGTTAATGAGTGTAAATATAAGGATTGAATCAATAGTTGATGTTTTCCATTTGGGTATGAAAAACAGTTGGATTGTTTAAAGTACTTCACACACTTTAAACAACCCAGCTGTTTTCCATACCCAAATGGAAACCATCAACTATCGATTCAATCCTTAACTGAAATATTGCAGGCTAGGTTTAACTGAGCCTGTTCATGTGCAGTAATGGAAATGCATATTACTTTCCATGCCCTGACCACGAGTAACACATTATTTCGTAATGTCATTAAAGAAATTAAATTACGATAACCATTTTTATGTTACCATTAAAATATTAATGTGTATTATGATATATAAAGCATAATGTTTTTTCCTAAAGAAACAGAAAGTGGTATATTGGTATATGCATATTATGAATAGCCACATCCAAAAGACACAGCCTTTCCAGACAGCTATAAAGTAGAAAGGAAAAGAGAGCATGGTTTATTGTATGATCAATCTCAAAATAGACGCCACAAACAACCAACAGTAATGTAACCCGAAGAGTAACCGCCTTGGAACGGAACGGTCAGTGTCCAAACAATTTGCCACGGGGGGGGGGGGAGGGGGGGTTTAACCAGATTCTAAGGTGCATTTACCTCACACTTGCCCCAACTGGTTTCCATATGAACAAACGAGTACAAGTTGTCTTTGTGATTTAACTCCAGCTCACCCATCAACCCGACAAGGAGCATTAATATGTTTCCTTTCGAGAAATTTCCCGAAACAAATTTTGTATGACCCGACTTTATTTAATATTTTGAACTTGTTCGAAATTCGGAGCGAGATTTTTTTTTAGGTAGCGATATCCCTGTTTTAAAATCAATGAAACCTTAGATCGTTAATATCTTTATTTAAGATTTTCATGTATAGACTCACTGCGTTTACCAGTAACTTTTCGAACTGCCTAAATATATGTGAGTGTCGTAACAATAGTTCAGACTTGTAAAGGGATCGATCATGATTTATTTAAATGACATTATATATTCAAACATTGGCTTTCAAATGTTTCTTGATATCCCAGAAATATGACTTTAATACAACTCGGCACTTTGATAAATTGAGGTTTCCATACAAAGGCAACACTTAACGCACTGATTGATGTTTGTTTTGATGTTATCTTGATTTTACAACATTCCCTCGGCTGGCGCAGAGCCGGAGAAATCAAGGTAAACATATTTACAATAAGCTAGGTATTCCAGAAAAAAGTGGAATATGCTTAACAGGAATCGCAACACTCACCAAACACAGCCTCCCAACTTAGCGAAAAAGAAGAGAGGAAAAGAGAGCATGTATTTATCAGTATGTCAATTCAAATAAGACACCACAAAAAATTAACAAAAATATGAACCCTTGGGGTTACCGCCTTGAAACGGTCAGTGCCAAAATAATTTTCTAGTGGGGGTTTAAACCAGGTTCTAGGGTGCATCAACCTCTCACACTTGCCCCAACAGGTTCTCATATGAACACCTAAGTACAAGTTGTCTTCGTCAAATAACTCCAACCCACCCATCAGCTCAACAATGTTGCATGCAATTTAAGCACACAAACATATAAAACATAAGAAGCTAATAGCATTACAAAGACAAACGGTGGATACTCAATGATCTCACCGAGACCAGAGCTCCTGGAGTCAAATCAGCAACTACACGATAACAGGAATAAAAGAATCCAATCCAGCTTCTAGGTTCTTATACAAGATTTCCCAATAAAACTTCATAAACTGTTAAACTCTTGCCACCGACGTGCTACCATAGAGGTAAGCAAATTATCGTTTTTAAAGGGTTCTTTCTCTAGAATTAAATGATACGATTTAGATCAATGCTATAGAAAATATGGTATATGATAAATGGTCTTCGTAGATTGAAATAGTAAGCTACTGACAATTCAAATGTCACCTGAAGTTTTTGTATGCACTATTCTGAAGTGACTTTTAACAAATTTTTTTCATAACCTTGATAAATAGCCATAATGTGAATAAAAAACTCAACGAATTGTGCATTATCTGTTCGAGATGTGAAATATATATTTCTTTGTAAAATTGTTTTATTAACATGACATAAGAAAAACCTTCAAAACCTCAATCAATTTAACCAATTCAACTACTATACATTTTTACGGTGCTGTCTTAAATCCTGCCCTCTAGATCTATCTCAGTTTGCTGGTTGACTGATGAGGACTTTACCTGGAACTGAAGCAAAACTGTTTTGTACAATGTATAATAATGGCTTGAGTTGCGTTATACAGATACTATGTCAGTTTGATTTTAATTCGTAAAAAAGCAATAATCAAACTTGAAATCAGCTATTGCTCGGAGAATCGAATAATCTTAATGACATTTTCCTTTTATTCACATCTTTGCATATGAAAATTTTACACCATTGTTTTAAATATTATGGTAACAATTGAGCACTTCATTAATATTTACATTGTAGTTTGCTGACACTGGATTTACCAGTCTCATAGTTAAAAAATATTGTTTTGAATATCGCCTTGCAGAACTTACTGAAGCATAGTTAAGTTGACAGTTCTTGTAGAAAATCGATATTAAAAGTTACAAAGCTACAAAGACTATCTCAATTTACGAAGCTAATTAGGTACGCGTTATGCATTAGAGATAAATAACTTTAACAGAAATTTTAAAAGACAGATATACATTAAAGAAAGGCGATCATAAAATCTGAAAAGACGTATTTTCTAGCTGCTCTGAATCAGCATGCGCCATCCTATTGTTTGATGATTATTTCTTATTAACATCTGTACTGTTAGCTGTTGTTTCTTCTCGTTGCTTTCTAACTTCTTCCACATGTTGTTCATAATCAGCATTCCTTGCAAAGAAGTCTGCGAACACGCCAGCTATCGCAGTAACCGGAAGTGCTATGACAATGATGCCATTTATTGCGCAAACCGCGCCAACTATATAACCAGTCCAACTAACTGGATAGAAGTCTCCATAACCGACCGTTGTTATGGTGATCAACGACCACCACATTGCAGTCAGTGTATTTGGATACTTGTCATTGTCAATTTCCACGGAAAACACGAGGCCACCGTAAATGACAACAGCGATTGCAAAGGAAAATAACAACAGGAGCAAAGGCTTTACGCTGTACTTAAGAGAGAGTAAAATAATATGAAGTCCTTTGTAACACTTATGAAGTCTAAATATAAACAACAATCTCAAAACAGACAAACTACGAACAATGAAATATATCATTGCATACGCTTCATTTTCATACATCAAGTCTTTTCGAAATTCCATACCCAGAGCAATCATCATGGTAACGCATAAACAGGCTTTCAAAATATTATTCACTTTCCAAAAATAAGCCGGTTTGTTTGGGCATACACAGAAATGGATAATATCTTCGGTGACGAAAAATATCAGACATATAACATCTGTAACTAGCAATGCGATATGAGGATCAGTAAATAACATATATATTATCTTTTCGTTGATGTAGTCTGTGATGTTTAAGCCTTCAGTGCTGGAGCTGTCGGTCAGGTATAGCGGTACACGAACAGCAGGATCGAGCCAAATGATGAAGACTAGCACACTGACGATCACAACGAAAATGTACACGAAGAGCCAAATCTGGAAAATGACAACATTATTTAAGAATCAGAATAAAACTGCTCCTGATATTTTGTAAATCGTTGTATGACCCTCGTCTCGCAGAAATAATGTGTCGCCGTGAAGTTGTCATCAACAAAAACTGTTTACTTTTCATGTTCAATGAACAAATGTATAATGCAGACAAAGTTAATCATTTCTTTACTGTTTAAGAGAATTGAAAAATGAACTTGTGAGCTTGCTTAAAATAGTTTAAACAGTAACGTCTCAAAAATCATAACCTTACTAGGTAAACAAAAGCTTGTTAGAAATAAAGACAAATTCTGCAAGATTATGTTACCTTGGCCGCAGTTGATGAAATCGGCTCTTCCAAAAACAGCCAAATTTTGCCACATGTTGATTCCCTGTTGATACCATCAGTATACTTTGATTGAGAACAAGGTTTTCTTCTTGAACTATTGTCGCCGTCATCGTTAAAGAACATCGTTTTCAAACTGGATTTTACCGGATCAATCTTATTATTTGAATCGTATTGGCTCTCCTCGTCCATTAGTACTTTTAGAGTTTTGAGATCGTTTTCACCTTCATAGAAATACTTCCAACAACACGGTGCTATAAAACTAAATGGAATACGCCAGTAGATTAGCTCCTCTTTAAAAACTGTTGCACATATATCCTTTGGAATATGTACTTTTCCACTTCTGTAGGCATTTAGAATGTGCCTAAAAAGTGCAGGGTCCCTATCAAAACAGTGTCTCTGAATATCCTTGTCTAGGTTGGCCAGTAAACTATCTTTAAATGTCTGCAAAGTTGAAAGTTGTAACTTAAATGATTTTCCTCCAACTTCAAGTTCAATGTATTCAGTCATTTCAATTTTGTACACAGTTCAAACAAAAACCATTTTAAAATTCACAAAATTCATATAAAAAGAGAAAGCCTATGTATATCGCCAAGAATTATACATGGAATTTTGCATAATATTTCTCATAGGTTTCCAAAGCAAATTGCATGTGAATCATTGACTAGAACTTTATGAATATTTTATTTGTAAAGTACAGCGCCATACAATATAGTATTCCAATAAATGGCTGTTAGCAGAGGCGAATTTATTTCTCAAATCTATTAAAAGCTAAATTGAGTAGTCATACTGTTCTTAGTAAAGTAAACAAAAAGCCCGGGAACCGAAAGCTTTGTGCTATTCTCAACATAAATACTATTGAGCGATGCTTATTCCATGATAATTTAATGCGAACTATAGTTTTACACAAACATCAAGCAGTCTGGTGCCAAGTTATATGTTTTTAAATAATCTTAAATTATTGCTGGCGTTCTCTATGAAATGCATAATTTTTATTCAGATCTACTATCAAAACTCTAATTGTTTTCTGTGCCCAAGGTTATAAAAACTGAGCATGGAAAGCAGTCTCAAATCTCAAGCATCTGAACGGCTGAAATGGCGACTGGTCGACATTTCAGCTAATCAGATGCTTGAGATTTGAGACTGGTTTCCAATTTAGTTTTAAAACCTTCAGCCCAGATTTTGAGCAAAAGTATTCGTTTATCTGGGGACCTCTGAACATGGAATTGTATGATATTATTTATTGATCGTTATGTAATGTCTGTTTTACGAAAATCGGAACATTCATATACGTATAGCCTCACCTGGACAATCTCTTCACATATCCGAATATGAGAGATGAAGATATAGAGGATATTTGTTTTTACCAGTGTAAGATAGAAATATATTTCACCGAGTGAGCTCCGGAATTCGTATTTTCACGAGTGGCGAAGCCACGAGTGATAATACATAATTCCGGAGTTTACGAGTGAAATATATTTCTATCTTTCACTGGTAAAAACAAATTTTCTTTTTATTTTATGCTTTTATAGCAAAATTTACGTGAATTTGACAGAAAAGTTGCAAGAAATAGCGCCAAAAACTGTTTCCTTATGACGTGACGTCATGACGTCAAATATACAAATTTGAGCCCGTTTTCTAAACGTTCATATTTGGTATGTAATATGCGTTTGGGTACCAACGTGAAAAAAACAGTGAAAATAAAAATGAAATTCCACTGTTTGAAAACAGTGAAATACCACTTTTATTTCACCGGGAAAATTCTATAATTCAATGAAAAGCATAAAATAAAGAGCCTGCGCTTGTCATATTTTCAATTTTAAATAAGACACCACAAACAATTAACCAAAAAGAGATCCTGAGGGCTTAACGTCTTGGAAAGCTCAGTGTCAAAACCGAGAATAATGCATTCAGGAGCACACAAATGTATAAATCATAAGAAGCTAATTGCATTGTCAAACAAAAAAGTTGTTGCACTATAAATGTGATTTAAAGAAAAGCCAAGCACAATGGTCTGCTTATTACTCTTTGATATGCTGTTTCCGGTGACTTTGATATGCTGTTGCCGGTGATTTTGGTATGCTGTTTCCGGTGATTTTGGTATGCTGTTGCCGGTGATTTTGGTATGCTGTTTCCGGTGATTTTGGTATGCTGTTTCCGGTGATTTTGGTATGCTGTTTCCGGTGATTTTGGTATGCTGTTTCCGGTGATTTTGGTATGCTGTTTCCGGTGATTTTGGTATGCTGTTTCCGGTGATTTTGGTATGCTGTTTCCGGTGATTTTGGTATGCTGTTTCCGGTGATTTTGGTATGCTGTTTCCGGTGATTTTGGTATGCTGTTGCCGGAGATTACTCAACGAAGTAGTTCTCTTCCTTAGCAAATAGGATTGGAAATGGGCGTCTTTTTTAAACACTTGTCATAAACACTAAACACTGGGAAACCAGACTTCTTACACTTCAGTTGCTACGAGGCATATTCGAAAAGTAATTCAAACGCGCATGAATCTAGGTCACCAAGGAATGCTTGCGTGTCAAACTTGCCATAAAACATTTATCTTTTGACTACCCCGTTTCTAATATTTGTTTGAATATAATAAAGAAGTTAGTCGGAAAACTTGTATTAATTTGCTGAAATTCGGGCCTATATAAAAGGAAGGACTAAACTTGGAATAAGTGTAAAATCTATATATTATATGATATTTATGGATATAATGAAGTATTATTTATTAAGTCTTTCGCACGGTTAAACATTTGATAGCAGGTAAAAAAAACAGGAATGATAACAAGAAAACTGATCGCCCAGGATAAAAAAAACAACGAAACAAAACGTTAACAGAATTAACGTTATGTTGAAGATGTGCGATTAACAATTCGACGGCTAGGTGCACATACTGGTTTGAGTTCCTCCCAAGTTCACTTCATGTTTAAGGATGATAATGAAAGATAACAAGGAATGTTCTGGGCGGATACCTTATTTATAAACTGATGAGCAAAAACTTCATCAAAGGATTGGTGAGAAATGTATCTACAACACTGTAAAAAGGAATGAGACAAAATAGCATTACCATACGCTCAGACAAAGCACGCTAACCGTGTTTGGCGGCTGACGAGAAACGCAGAGACCTGTGATTGCATAACGGTTACAGTTAATCAATGAAGTTGTGGATGTATTCTTCACACATCACGGCCCTGTAATTCAAGTTACCGTTCCAAAAGGTAGTTAAACTGGCAATTTTTACCGATACTTTGTGTCAACGAAAAAAGAAACATATTTCAAAAGCGCTGTCCTTCTCGTGGAATTAACTGCATGTACCGCTTGCTTGACATTGAAAATGCATTAAGTGTTTGATCATCACCGGACTAAGCCCCATGTGACTGTGTTCCCAGAATAAGAATCTTTCTTTGCATGCCGCCGACACAACTCCGGAAAATGGTTGGGCTCAGCCATTTTCCAGTACATGAAGAGTACACATGTACCTCGTGAAGACTATCAAATGTGTCTTCAATCATGGACACACCGATAACCAAGGAGCTTTTTTTGAAATTTAATCACGAATTCGATGTTAATAATATTGTTATTGAGTTATCCACCATAATTGCGATTGTGTTTGTTTTGTTGTACCCTTACTTTGATTAAATGTCAATGGCTTCAAGGCAGGCAGGTATTTTTATAAAAAAGAAGAAAACATGCAGTAACCTATCAAATTGTAAGTTTGAATATATAATTGAAACGAATATCCCATGCTGAGACATTCAAATTATAAGATCCAAATGTACTTAAAGTATCGGTATAGGTGTATCATTTGAATCATTTAATATTACCTGAGCCTGTTTCATTCATGGAAAACACAACAATCAACTGTATAATTATTTTATAACAAAGTTTGACAATTGTCCAATACCCAACAATAGTAGAAAGACGTTTACAAATACAAAAATCACATTTTTGTGGCGTGTATGCAGTATCCATTTATCTCTAGATAACTAAAATAAAAATTAAGAAAGATCCACGTACAAAGTCTCCTTAAAAAGTCTCCAAATAAAGCAAGCAATTAAATTAAGAAAAATCAATTTAAAGAGATTAACGTCATTGATTAGATAATTAAGGACACTATTTAAAAAGGGAAAATATAATTGCCTTTTCCAGCTTGATTTGTGAAGGATTTCGTGGGAATAAACCTCACTTAGCAAAACGACATTTATTTGTGAAACTCAAAAGTATTTTACTTTAAAAACAACCAACATTCATTGTCATATCATGACTATTATCAACAATATTGCATAGGAGCTAAAATAACCTCGTCAGTGTTCATGACTGAAAGGTCAAGTGACTACTGTGAGGAATTAATAAAAATGTAAAAAAAAACAAACAAAAATTTTACAAACACTTCGAAAGCCCTAATCTATACCAAATAGTTTGTGTGAACTTTTCTAAAGGCAGTATGAAGCTAAAACGTTTCAAACTGTATACATCAATTTTTTCGACAATTGTAAATTAAACCGTTTTTTGTTACAAATTACCAACATTCGCAGTATTTCGTTCGATATTTCCTCTGCAATAACTATCCATAACACTTGTCTGGTTTACAAAACTCTATTGGTAACAAAAATAGGTAAAAAGACAGTCATAAACGATTGCATCATATAAATGCTTTGTCATTATTTACAAAACGCTTGTCATTTTCTATAAAAAAAAAGCACAATAATTGTCACCAGTTGTCCAGAAATTTCACGTGGGTAAAGGGAAACGATCCTGTCAATCCGTTTATCTCCCCTTCCCAATGTCCATTAGAATTTATTTTGGTTACAGTAACGATGTCTCCTTCCTGAAAAATGAAGGTATTTATAGAGTTAAACTTTAATATTAAATATTTCCTATCAAAACTGTTATCGGTATATTACATGTTGTTATCAGTATATTACATGTTATCAGTATATTACATATTATCAGTATATTACATATTATCAGTATATTACATGTTATCAGTATATTACATGTTGTTATCAGTATATTAAATGTTGTTATCAGTATATTACATGTTATCAGTATATTACATGTTATCAGTATATTACATGTTGTTATCAGTGTATTACATGTTATCAGTATATTATCAGTTTCCGGTGTTACATGATGACGAACAATAAATTAGGGTTATCCGCGCAACCTTTGAGGTTCTAACGTCTAGCTCAACCGGAAGTGTTTGGCTTAGTGTGGTTATGCGCTGTCACCGCACTGGTTCGATTTCTAGCGTTGGCATGCAATTGAATCATATTCATAATATGAGAGTTACTGGAATTTTACAAGCGGGATTGGCAATCATAAGACTTTAATAAGTAAAGCCTTACAATATAAATTGGTAATGTCCAGACACTATTATGCTTGAATCTCAAACATTTATCAGTTTCTATTAAATCTTATCTAAGCATGAAAACCACCATTTTACATTAGTATATGCTAAATGACTATCAAGTTTGGCCGTTTTCATGTGTCTGCTCATTAACGTCCTTTTACAGATATCAGTACATGTAGTATTGAAAAAGGAAGTGAAATACAAGATTAATTTATTGTTAGATTATCTCGATGTTATGTATTTGCCATCTGCTTGTGATCATATTTCCTTCAGTTTTTTGGGGATTACGTAGCTTTCGAACTAGATGTAGTGTAACAAACAAATGTCTCTCCTTTTTTAAGTTAAAAGAGATTTTATGTGTTTTTTTTAATTTATTTTTTTTTTGTATTATATAGAGTGGTTTGCTAGTGACGTGTGTTTTATTGCACGAAGAGTCTGACAAAATGTGAGTGACTCGAGTACTTTTAGGTTAGCTTGTTTCAACTTATAAACCTAATGCTCTCCTTTCCTCTCTGCGTTTTTGCTGTGTGAGGCGGCAGGGTTTTTAGAGTGTTGCTATTCTTCATATGCATATTTCACTTTTTTGATAAATATTTTGACACGGTTTCCCTAAAATACAATGCCGTCGCTTGATATTATAGTCAAAAGCGTACACTTCGTGCAGCATGTTATTCAAATGTAAAACTGTAGTTCCCCAAAGCAAATACTGTTTAGCTGAAAGCTTAGTTTAGCATGAACACATATTTATAGCCTCTTAGTTAATAGTTACGCTTAAGAATTATGCATTCTCACGCAGTATTTGGGGTACGTCACGGGAAAAGGTACCTTCGGTCATTTTTAGTGATATTTTAGATTTTACTAAATTTAGAAACAACCTGCAACTATAAATCAATTTTTATAACTTAAATGTGATTTTGTTACACATTTTGACAATAAAATGGTATTTTTACTGCGAAATGTATAATAAATAATGTCGTCTTTTCAAATTTATGACGTCATTTCAAAGATTGACGTCAACTGTCCGAAGGTACCTTTTCCCGTGGCGCGCCCCATTTATTCAGCGCGACAAGTCTCTAAAGCTTATGACGAGGAATGGGAAAACGTGTGTGGGAATGACTAAGGCACACAGTCTTTAAAGACAAAATACAAAATTTAGAAGTATTTTACTCACATGTAATTTCAGTTGATCCACGTCATACGGGTGGGGTATTCGTGTTCGAATAACAGCTGCTTTTGCCGGCAATTCTATACACAGCTTACTTGGGGCCTAAAGTTAAAAGTCATAGTTATGTTATGGTTTTATTCGGAACTAAAATTCATTAATAACTGTAACATTTTTGCTTATGCATATGTAATGAAATTGCCTTAAATTTAATCTGCAGCTATATTTGCTTTATATCCGAATAAATCGCTTTATTGTGTTACCTTTAAATCGATTTAGTTTGATTAAACATCATTTTATAATCTATTTACATTTGGACAAACAGCAATTGATTATCGTTCTCGATCAAAAACTGTGTAAAATTCAGTAAACAGCTATGTAGGCATTTGAGATAGGAAGAGATCAGTTAAAATGAGTTTTTATTCGAAAAGAGGACTGAGCTCTATGAGATATGATTGGTGAAAAAAAATCAACCATAATGACACTTCTAAATACAAACGTTTTGGTCTTGTATGGTGTTTGGGTCATTACACAAAACGCCTTTACATCGAATATCTGAAAATTATGACGAAACCCGAAGAAGTCTTGAAGCAGATAGATGAAATCGTATATATACGTTGAAATGTACATGATGTTAAATGATCAGTTGTAACCCTCTGGTTTCAATGCAATTCAGAAATTCAGAACTCGCCTAAAAAAACTCTCTTCTGAGCATCTCAAAAAAGAATAACTTTGATTATAAATGTGTATCGCTTACCGGATGTGAAAGAGCAGAGCTTTCTAAATAATGTGTTTTATAGAACTCAAGCATTGAAGGTAGATCTTTAAACTTTTGGTCACCGATGGTGAATTCAACATGCCCGTGAACTTCCGTACGAGTAATTCTATAATGCCTAATCAGATCATCCTGCCTGAAAATGATGAGCATATAAGGTTAGTGCAAAACTAACAAGTCTAGTATTAAAAGTTTAAAACCAATGCGTATGGCCTTCTTGCAAATTTGGATGTCTTTGTCATTCGTTTCCATAGTCTTGTGGCTATGTTAACATAGATATATAAGACAATTTCGGCGGTGGGCCTTTTTCGATTATTTTTTAGCTTTTTGGTTTAACTTTGTTTATGAACTCCATGTAGCATAGATATGAAAGACAGTTTTAATCACACGCCGTTCGGCATAAATTTAATGGCTGCAACTAAAATATTTAAGGATAATGATTACAAGGATAAAATACTGTAATCTGAGGTTCATTAAATAATCTACTTATCAAAGGTGAATATATATCATATGTTATTTATACTAATACAAAATAATCGTGTTATATTGTTATAATATCCGCTCTAGTAAAATATTATTTAAGTAGACGATTTTTTTTAAATTAACTATAGAATATACATAGTCTATGCAATAGGTTCCAATAAGTTACTCCTCTTTCGTTGTGTTACAAATATATTACAATGTATTTATATCATTGTCTCATAATAATGGCATTTTATTCCAAAATAAAGCAGTAATAACTTATTAAATATTTAAATATAACCATATGCAAAAACTTAACCTCACGCTCAGAACAAGGGCTCCGGGTTCTGATTCGCTTTCTCTGATGAGAAATGTACCATTAGTGCGGTCTTTTTCCAGAAGTTTGATGCTTTCTCGACGACTCAAGGGCCCAAAGTTCCAGCTAGAAGTATGAACAGGTTTATTCACAACAGACAATAACATTCATTGTAATACAAATAATACTACTCGAGAATGAATCGATAGTTGCAAAATATTCAAATTATATGTAAAAGTCAAAGTAAAATATACAGAAAAGATACAAATTAAAATAAACACCTCTTTGCATTGCTTCACTTAAATGACTTCAAAAAACCTAATTGTAAGCATAGATGAAAAGTGAACTTTGAAAGCCATCGAACACGTTGATTGAGTACATGGCAAGTAATGGAAATGCATATTACGCCCACGTCGCCAAACCCCGGGTTTAGCGCAACTCATTATACAGTACAAGAACGGAGCTTAAATTAACCCCTAGTTGCATATAGTTTTTCCACCGACCATTCCAATAGATGAAAAATTAACTCAGAATGCCATGGACACGACAAATATGAAAATATTGCAGGCTCTGTTTTATTGAACCTGTGTCCAAGGTTATAAAACTGAGCATAGAAACCAGTCTCAAATCTCAAGCATCTGATTGGCTGAAATGGCGACCAGTCGCCATTTCAGCCAATCAGATGCTTGAGATTTGAGACTGGTTTCCAAACTCAGTTTTATAACCTTCAACCCTGTTCAAGAGCAGTAAAGGAAATGAAATATTACTGGCCACGCCGCATAACCCGGGGTTGATCGCAACTCAAAATTTAAACAGTGCAATTGTTGGAGTTCAACAATTGTGGTTCTATTTTTGTAAGTTGTTTGTGGTATATCATTTGGGGCGTGTCACGGGAAAAGGTACCTTCGGACAGTTGACGTCAATCCGTTTAATGACGTCATAAAGTTTAGCAGACGACATTTATTATAATGCAATTTGCGGTAAAATACCATTTTATTTACAAAATGTGTAACAAAATAACATTTTATTAATAAGAAATTGATTTATATTTTTTAGTTCTTTCTAAATTTATTAAAAACTAAAATATCACTAAAAATGACCGAAGGTACCTTTTCCCGTGACGTGCCCCATTTTATAAACCCATGCTCTCTTGTCCTGTCAACTATTGGGTTGGGTGTGGAGATTGTGTTCTGTGTATGGCTATTCGTGATACATGTATACATATTTCACGTTTTTAATTAGTGTTGCCACAAATTAACCTTTCATTTGTTAAATAATACGTCATAACTTTATGAATACTGAATACTTACATGTAGCCTTTGTCAAGATCCGGGAATAAAAGAAGAACGGAAATAAAACATATAACTAACCCCTATATAAAGATGACTAGAAGTGTAACATAAAGCACTGTAAGTCACAAATAATGGCTTCACTTTCTAAGAAAAATTCTTCTGTCAGTGTGCATTTTGTTGAATGAATGTATTATACATGCAACTATGCATTCATATGTTGAAAGCACTTGACAAATTTGATGTTTTGTTCTTCATAGGTTCCGACTGCGGAGAAAGTAACAGAACATATATCTTCCCGTGACCTTACCCTAACCTTAGATTGCATTGTCGTATGCGTCTTACATAAATTTGAAGTTCACTGTCAGAGGAGAAGAATTGCACAAAAATTAATGTAAATTCATTGCGTCAGCCAGGTTGACACTATCAACTAAATAATCAAAACAGTTTGGCTGCCTTCACATATTGATCTTCACATAACAAATGATTTTGCCGATACTGTGAATTGAACTGAAGTTGGTTTAAATACATCCTGTGGTTTCAGAGAAAATATCATTTAAAGCAAATTGTTGACGGACGACGGACGCCGGACGAAATCCGGTCAAAGTAGCCCACCCTAAGCTAAAACGGCAAACATATGTTAATAATATATAATAGTTCTGCTTAAATGTCTTTTAATAGTTCAATCCTTTCGTAAATCATTTAAAGGTTTTGTTTGAGTTGTGTTGTTTGGCTTCAATATACAAGCGGAACATGATCTCAGATCGCATTATTGTGCACAAGTTTTATGCAGCATGGTGTCACTGTTGTCTAAAACAAATGCACCTTCAAGTTGGTCTTTTGATACGTTATTTCTTTATCAAAACATATGGCATACGTTTTTTTCCATTTTTTAATATACCTTTGCCAAAATCGATTTAATTCTGGGAAATATAACAAACTGGGTTTATATAACTAAATTTGACCATTTGATGCCTTAGATGTGGAGAAAGTCGTCACTTTGGAAATAAACGAAAGATTTCCTGTTTGTTAGCCTGTCGATCCCGACTTTTTTCAGACAGGGTAGCTACATTAAACACATGAAGTTTATTGTAATAAGGGTCAAACTATATTTTACTTTTGGGCTTGAAAAGGGGGTTGGTTAATGTGACATACCGAAATCATACGTGAAACATGGTAATTAAAAACATATATCTAAGCTCTTATGACCGTTAAAGGAAACCGAATAGCAATAGTTAGCAGTCGCATATTTCTTAATTCATAAATTGAACATAATCTGATGCTCGCTGTATTATCAATAGGTAATACGATATGGTATACTTCAAAATGTAATTTTAGATATAATATTCGGTTCATATAAAGAAAGAGGCCACCTTTAATAAGATTTTATTCAAGCTCCATCGAAAACTCAATTACGATAATGCGATATACAATGTGTTATCTGAGATTGCAACATCGGAGAATGTTTATTTATACGAAATTCGACTTTTTATGGCAAATGAGACACTCAAATATTTCAATTTTCGATATATATGGATAAATCGAAAAACAAGGGAAAAAAGAACTTTATACTTAAAGTAGCTTACATTCTGCAAAAATAAAGAACAAAACCGCCGTAAACCAAACTTATTGGATACATATAGATGGATATAAATGGACAACAGCACGCATATCATCGGACAGTAGCACTCATATCATGACGATTTGGTTAATATATGTTTACACTGTGAAGAGATATTTTTATTCCCAAAATATGTTTTTGTAAATTGATTTCAATAGTTTCCTTCGGAGCACGTCATGAGAAAGGGTACCTCATGTGATTTGTTTGACATTTTTGTTGTCACTCTATTTGAATAGTGAACTTACAATTGCATATTATTTTGTTACACATTATCTCTTTATTATAGTGTTAATATTACAAAGAAATTCATAACAATTCATGCCTGGTCAACTTAATGACGTCATTGCAACGATTGACGTCACCTGCCGAAGATACCTTAACCATTGGCGTCTCACCTTAACATACACAAAAACAGTCATTTAAAATCATTAAAGCTCAGATATGGAATCTAACCAGCCCGGGCAAGGCCACAAAACATGAACATATAGATCGATGACGTTGACAGTAATATGCATTTCCATAATCGCCCGTGAACAGGCTCAATCAAACAGAGCGAGCAATATATTGATTATTTGTCGTTTTCGGTGGCTTTCAAAGTTCCTTTTTCGTCTATTTAAGGAATGATTCTTATTTTGGTGCGGTTCATGCAGATTGGACGTGCACGCGAGAGCTGGCAAATCCATAAAGCGCGCTAGCGCTTTATGGTAAATTTGCCAACTCTCGCGTGCACGTCCAATCTGCATGAACCGCACCAAAATAAGAATCATTACTTATATTTACATTTTATTCATTTTTTTCTTTAAATAAACTTAAGTCGAACGCTTTCAAAAATTAGTATTAAGTGAAAAGGGGGAGTAATACGTGGGAGTTTTCAATAGTAACAGCCATGACGTTACTGACGTCATTACGGGTCATGCGGTTCATGCAAAATGAACCGAGTTTTTTTAAACGAAGAAATCAATAGGAATGTAAATATTGTGATAATAGATACGTTTGTTCTCTGTAGAACTCCGCAGAGTTAAAGACGGATTTCGCAATATCAACGAATTCTCGATAAAAGAGAGTCCACCTATTTTCCTTATTATACTTTTCTCTGTGATTTTCAAGTCATCCAGTCAGACAACATCGTTAAAAAATACAGATCTCGACAAGTGAACAATTCTTTAAAAAGAAGACATAGCACTAATATATAGATCACATCTGTAGTTCACTCGTTTCTGAAGGTCAGACATCAAATGTATTAAAAATATGGTCACTTCTTAAGATTGTATTTAAAATAACTTAATTACCGGTACTTTCAATGATGGTAAAATTATTCATGGAGTTTACAAAAAATGAGTAAAATGTTTCTTAAAGTATTATGAACTAATGTTATGTTGGTTAATGTAAGGTATAGTTACTGTTTTATTCGCATAGCTGGCAGTTGCTAATGTGATTTGTTTTTTTTTTCAATACAAAGTAAATACTGATTTAAAATATAGATTGACATATGATCAACTGCTGAACACAGGACTGTATTAACTGCTATCGCGTTATACATAACATAGTACAGTTTAGCCATCAGCCTACGAAACTGACAAGAAGGAACATTAATAAGTGTTTGCTTTTACATTAACTAGGCCCAATATCATGAAACTAATGTTGGAGACCAGTTTAAAATCTCAAGCATCTGATTGGCTGAAATGGCGACCAGTCGCCATTTCAGCCAATCAGATACTTGAGTTTTAGACTGGTCTCTAGATTTGGTTTTATGAACTTTGTCACCGGTTGTTAGCTGCTGTAATCTTTAAATGCTTCGAATAAAATAGTGACAAACTGGTTAATGTAAACATAAAATTTATTGTTTAAACATAAATTATGTAAATGCACTGAAGATTAATTAAAATAAAGGCGGTATTTACATTTAACAACGATTGCGTTTTAGTAGAGAATAGTAGAAATAGAACTTATTAATCTAAGGAATCGTGTATTAAAACACCTAAGTAAATGTCCACCTCGTACAACTCTGTAGTGCAAACAAACTGTTTCACTGTATTTGAAAGAAAAAGATTGGCCTTTTAGGCATGCAAAACACTATCATATCTGTTTGGTGACTTAATTGTTTCAGTATATTAAAGTGTTACATCAGAAATTAAAATTAAATTCAAACATAAATTAATTCTTAATATTGCTGTAATGGAAATTTACCCTGTTACAAATAAAGGTTTTAAATTAGAATGTTTTACCATTCCATGTTCAGCGGCGTATGGTCCCCAGATAAAAGAATGGATTTGCCCTAAACTAAAGAACAATGGGCGGAACTAAACAGAACTGAAATTTGACAGGGGATCTTAGAATATAAACCCTGAATATCACAGACAACGCCAAAGGTAAAATTAAAAAGCAGGAAGTATCTCCTTGGGTGATTGATCGATATCCGAATCAATATTGGCTGGGAAATTGAAACCACCTTTCTCAAAACTGGCCGAAATATTAAAACAAGGGATATTTAAGAAGTACTATTAACAAAGTACATAAGTATCGTGCTCAACGACCTTCAAATGATGTAATTGATAACAGCACTGATTGAATGTACGGGAAGACTTTTTACAGCCGCCACACTCTTTGGTGGTATTGAAATAGATGAAAAGGGAACTTTGAAAGCCATCGAACACGATAAATATGAAAATCTTGCAGGCTCGGTTTGATTGAGCCTGTTCATGGACAGTAATGGAAATGCATATTACTGTTTAAAGGTTTTATTCGCTGGTCGATTTTTAAATGTTTTCTTAAAAATAAGTGTAGATTGTTTCGTTTGAAGTTCAGATATTCAGACAAATATTTACACGATTATTATGCAATTAAATACAACTTTGAACAACTTTATTTATAACGAATTACATGATTAAATTTTCTGTGTGTCGGTAAACCAACATTAATAATAAAACTATATGGCCTCTAACTGGCAGGCAGCGAGCCCGCACCACCAGTCCTGCAATTCCGACAACGCAACCAACTGAGCTATCCGGGATAACCCCCTAAAAGCCCTGATATACGTTTCAATCACTGCATGACATTGGTAACGGGTTATTTTACTGATAACAGTACTGACTATATATACGGGGAGACTTTTTACGGCCGCCACACTGCATAAATAGCGCTACTGTGAACAAACTATAAAATTAATTAGAAAAAGTACCTGTCTTCATTCTTTGGGTCAAACTCATCAGTGTTCCTCTCTGACTTAGCAGACATTTTTATCCGATTCTTTTTCTTATCATTCACGTCTTAAATCTATTGATTCATTTACTCACTTTAATTTCAATTTAAATTATAAAGTATAGGCGCGTGATTGCAAATTCAGTAAGCAACTGATTGATCTCGATACAAATTACAAATTGAAGATAGCGATCATAAACTTCCTTGATAAACTGGTGTGTGCATTTATGTTTACTTTATTTTTGTAAATGGATGAACGATATTTGATTTTTAATTTTTTTAAAGCTTCCTCTTTTATCATTAATTGATAAATGGCCTATTTTGCATACTTGAATAACTTTATTACAATTTCAAATAAAATACAAGATCTTGGTGTAAGATAATTGTTATAACAATATTTATGTTTGAATTTTCATCGCTGCGCAACTCCTGACCACTTCATGTCATTTGATCGTATTCATGTTGAGTGTAAATTTGAGACCGATTTCAAATTTAATTTTGATTTAATACGCTAACAAAACTAAAGTCTCTAGATAAATGTAAGTGTAATAATCTCCTGTCCTTCTCAAAGATACATTAGGTTTATTTTGCTGTCCGATTGACATTTATTTCAGTGAACTATTGAGGTTTTTTTCGGTCATCCTGATGACCGACATATTATAATGGACCAAACTTGAGCTCTTTAGCCTGAACACCGGTTAACAGTGACTCGCGTTCCAGACGGAACAGATAATTTAGACTATGCCACTGGTCTCTAAGACGCATGCATTTGGATAGTGTATAGGCTGGTGTTCGATTGCTTGATATATAGAGAAGACGTTTACCAGAAAAGACATTAATGTAGATAATCATGTTTCTTTAATACTTAATTTATAATTTTATTCAGGACGTGAAGAAATAATGAATAATGCACTTGTTTAAGTATCGTCAAACTGGATGAATATGTACTAACATGAATTCCTCCTAGGTCATAGCGGTAGCATAGAAATTTCCACAGTCGATGCGTATTTGTACACAGACAAGCGACGCTTATTTACATAGTCAATATTAATTACCAACGTTCATATGTGTGTAGTTCTAGTTACATGTAGGTCCGCAAATCAGATCAAATCAGGTCAGTGACCTTTAGGACACGGTAAGAAATTTATTCGTATGTTGATGCATTTATTAATTTCACTTGAACAAGTAAGCTAATACCCTGTGTGTTTTTGAATAGGAATGCACATCTTCGCACCAACATATTGTTGACTAGAACTAAGATGATATTGGGAATTTTAGCCCTTTTGGAATTAGAAATACTTTGGTTTAACCTACATGTATATGAAGTTCCATATTAAAGCCATTTGAATGGAACATAACTCTTACACTAACGAAATAGGAGTTACCATTCTTATTGTCACTGATGGCTTTGTTCATGCAGATAATGTATTGAAAAAATAAGATAATAGAGCAAAAACTTTCAAACTTATAGGCAAATTAAAGTCTTTTAAAAGGGACATAACTAAAAATATTGAAACAGGAGTTATCGATCTTGTTGTCAGAGATGGCTTTATTAGTTTTTTGTTAATACTGAAAACATTTATAAAAAGTGACTTACAACCGTGTTGCGCTCAACCCACCCACGATATATGCGCTGAGTAGTTTCCCTGATTTTCTCATTTCCCCTAACCAAGATGAATAACGATGGCTAAAACAACCAAATAATCAAATAGGCATAATACACATTTTAAACAGGTTTACAAATAGTTAAAATGGAATGGTTTGACACAAACAGCTCGCTTTTAGGCCGTGTACTCCTTTTGCTGCATTAGCAGCAATTTTTTATTTGTTGCTTACTGCGGTGACAATAACTGACAACAAGTTTTAGCTTTCCAAAAAGCTAGTCCGTCATTAGCATGGCATTTTAACAAAAAGACGGCTCTGAAGTTAAAACTTCTTTAGAAAAATTTAGAATGTTGGTATTTATTTAGAATTTCCGCCGTGTAATATATTGTTATATATATGCTCGCTTTCGTCACAATTTTTGTTTCGATTTTAATGATGTTAAATTCATTGTATGACAGTGCTTATTATTATGTCACCTGCAATAGCAGATAGACAAGTATGGATCCTATTGTCCGGCGGCGGCGTCGTCGGCGGCTGCGTTGGCGGCTGATTTATCCTGTATCCCCTCAACTGAAATGTGAAACTTAATATTGCCCATTAGTTTGTTATTCTCATATTTGCATGTTTATTCTTTTCTGATTATAATATACATATAAACTTATAAGAAGAAATGTTTTAAAAAATTTCCAAAAGAGATATTTATAAATATATGACTAACAACCGTTTTCCACTTAAAATTTGACATAAATGAGAACAATGATTTTTTTATTGCAAAAGAGATCGTTGAATACAACTATATATTAAAAACATTTGGTTTTAAGCCATTCATAGTTCATGGTAACTGGTAAAGGGATTTCTGTTAATCAAACCCCAGTAATGACAATTTGAATTCATGCTTATATTTTATATTATAAATTATGTACATATAAAGACTGAGTTACATCTCTATTCCACTTACAATTCATCCCAGTTAAGTCAATGCCTTTTTGTGCAACATGGTTTTAATTTGAGTTTCAACCGTATTGCACACAAAATTTATTCAATATGAGATTTAGCCTTAGGATTTATTTGCAATATTTAGTGTTTTATTTTTAAACATTTTTCTTTAATCATATTATGTACAATGTATTAATATAAAATGAGCCATATTATGCAAAAAAGTCATTTTTCAAAAAAAGTGGAATTGCAACCCTATTGCGCTCAACCCACGATTATTCAGGGTCGATCTATGATTTTACTTTTTGGGCTACGTTTGCTTTAATCGTAAAATCATTCTAAAGAGACATCACGTACGCGCGATCAAGAGCGATTTTAACACTGGGACCGCGGAGGAGATGATTTTGGCTGCATAACAGTGGCATGTCGATATAAAAAGTTACTTATTTATAATACAATTATATGTAATCATTTGATTAATAAAACGTTAAAATCATTAGTATACTGAAATACTGCTAGCAATAATAGGATCCCAGTTCATAAATTTGACATCGATTCTCTCTATAATATATAAACCTAATAATAATTTTACATAAAGGCCAGACTTAAAATATTCTTTGTTTCCCCATCCCGACCCAAGCAGATTTAGTTTGGGTAGGTAGGTATGTCAAAATATTTTTTATTTAAAATTTTTCAGAATAATGATCTAAATTTAGATATTCTAGGATTAACTCCAAGGGGAATACCAACACTGTCAAATTTAAATATATAGGTACCAAATTTACATGTACTAAAGATAAATGCCTGGAAGTGACATACTTATAACAAACATGCTCTCTCTTATTTTTCGCTGCGTCGGGAGGCCGAGTGTGGTGATCCAGATATGCATATACTACTTTTTGATGGGAAATGACCAAATCGTCCTTCCCTATCACCAACAAGCATCATTATCTACAAATATTCCTGGATACCAAAGAACGACTGGTGTCTCCATCTTTAACAGAAACCTAAACAAAAATGTCTTTAGGTTTTACGAGAAAGGCCAAAAAAATGTCGGTTGTTCAGTCCGATGAGCAATGGAATTCTGCCGGACCGTAAGCAAATCTGCCGGACTGAAAAAAGAAGATGATTTTTAGGTACATTTGTTTGAAACATAATGTGAAACTTGTATTAAATTTTGTTTCAGTTTTAACAAACTTTCACAAATTAATCGTTAAAATAAAACTCTCTTTTTCGTAAATTGTTTTTGGCGTCTTATTTGACATACTTATAACAGACATGCTCTCTCTTCCTCTCTTCTTTTTCGCAGTTTGGGGAGGATCTGTTTTGTGGGTGCGGCGATTCCTGATTACTCATATTTCACATTTTTAAATACCAGTTTTTGCTAAGACCTACATGTAGTTCATTTTTAAACAGAATGTCAAACAATGAAATGGTTGAGATGTTAATGAAATCCTATATTAATCAAGCTACTTCCGGTTTATCAAACATAATTTACTTCGACTGCCGATTGCCTGTCTTTTCAAACGTATTCGCACTTTTATCCCGTGAAACTTAGTTAGACTTCCATTTTATTGTTTTCGTGAGATGAAAATCAACACAGGCAACAAAGCCATTTTAAATTTCGATAAAGCCGAAACTGAATGGCCTAAATGCCGGCATTTGCTCTGTGATTCGTAAAATGTCCCCAGTTTGAGCACATAATATCCTCTGCCGACGCTAGACAGCCCAAACACCATTTTTCATTACATTAACGAATTAGCGATTTGGCAATATCAGGCAACCGATCGCAAATCATTTAACTGACTGAAGTGAAGTAACCGGTTCGGATTTCACCTCCTGGTTTTTGGTACAAAATAAAAAAAATATCATTAAGGTTTCGGCGATAAAATTTTTCGGGTCGCGGCGATTTTGTCGGGTTTGTCGTGGATGGGGAAACAAATAATATTTTATTTTTGGCCAAACAAAAGATGCATCAGTAATAATGTTTCATCCATACGTATTGAATGTTTTTAGGGGCGGATCAAGAGTCGTTGTTTGTTTGTTTGTTCTTGTTGTTGTTGTTGTTGTTTTGTTGTTTTTTGTTGTTTTTTTTTTGTTTTTTTTTTTTTTGGGGGGGGGGGGTCGGGTGTGTGATCGAACCCCGTTTGATGCAGAATTATTTAAATTTCATGGAGATGTTGCTAGTTTTGGAAATTATCATGTAATTATCATAAGACTTCCCCTAACGAACCCCTTTCTGAAAATTTAGCCTCCGACCCTGTTCTTTGAATACGACATTGTTTTCCATATTCTGTGTAGCGCTACTTATTCCATACATTTAACTGGTATTACCTCCTTACTCAACCATGGCTTTAATACACTGAGGAAATCCCGCAACATATCGCCATTTCCTGGATGTTATGTAATATGTATTCGGCAAGCCGACAACGATTTTCATGCAAAAAACGAAGATCTGATGGTAGGAGTATATTGTTAATGGCATCGCATAGGCGCCCAAGAACCCTTATGTTTGAGCCGTGGCCGCTGGGATTAGCGGTCTCTGCTATTGCGGTCACAGCTCCTATGCGCCTACATGACCTACCTTCTTATTCTTGAAATTGCTAAAGCAGTGTAGCGGTGATCTATCCATGTTAATTCATTTCGGCTGATAACAACAGCAATCTACATCATGCTTTACCTCTTTTGTCTGTACCCTTCCCTTCTAAGACATAGGCCTTTCTGTCATCAAGTTAACAGATGTTTGGTAGTTTAGGCCTATGCCTGTCTTGTACAGTTTGGACACCAATAGCGTAGGTTTGAATGTAAAGGGGAATATAATCAGCAAGATGTGAAGTAACATAACTTTGAAATGCTGCGCGATTTTAAAGAAATTTGATGAGGAGAAGGTGCTCGTAAATGCCATTTACTTAAGAAGATAATCAGTTTTCTGATGCGGTGCCTGTTTACATAAAATTTGCCCTTGTTCACATTAGCAAAACGAAACCACAATACCAAATTTCAACAGAAATCGACACAATGCTTGATGGATCATTTGTATTTAATTTACATGTAAATACAAATTTAGGCCAATGACTGTTAGTAAGTACAATGATTTGTGCATTTAATGATTGGTGCTTCATTTGCATTTAATTTAGTTGCAAATTTAAGCCCATACCTGTTAGTTATCACGATGCTTTGTTACAATTCGAATATTGAAAAGTAAACTTAATATTAATTACTATTATTGCGAAAGTAAAATACTTATTTAATACGAGAAATGTATTAAACCGATTAACAGTCACTAATATTGATTATCCGACAGATGTTGAAACTGGTACAGAAAGCTATAAATAGATTGGCCAAACCATGATCTACAGCTTTAGAGAACCATCGTCTGGATCCACTTTTATTCGAATGTGATAACCATTAATGGTTACAGATCACATATTAATGTTGATCCGGCATGTAAACACTTTTACAGAAAGCCAGAATTGATTGAGAACAATGGAAATTGAAATGTAAAAAAGAAAATGATGTTGGAAAATAAATGATTTGAGTAGTAATTAAATTAGAAGCACGCACTTTGACAGATTGTAGACAAAAGTTCCGCGACTTGGGCTAAAATGCCGAAAAGTTTACCGTTTATGCTATGATAAGAGTCAGATTTTAAAATGTTTAAAGTTGGTTCTAAATATAAGATTTCAAAGGCTTGACCCAATAGCAAATTCGAAATATGATGAATTGCTAAAGTGGGAGTCTATAGGATTTGATTTAGTGGTCTATAGCCTAAACAGTCACGTGCTCCTCCATGTTACATCTCAATTCGTTATTGTCGGTCATCCTGATCGACCAAACTTGAACTTTGAAGGGTTACACCGGTCAACAGCGGCACCGGACGTTGTCACTTTAGACAAAACCGCCCGTCTAAAGCATGCGAATGCTATTTCGTTCCCCCTACTTGCAAGAAAAGTCTTTTAAATGCTGATGAAACATTGTTTGAACATTGTAGTTACGGCAAATCAGAAATTGAGCTGATCTATAACGACATGTTAAATTATGTAAACATAATTATGTATGTTGTATTTTCTACAGCGTATAGAAATAATGTTATGCGTCTTTATGTAGAAAGTCACGTGATCCAAATCTTTAAAGCAAAAATTTTAGTTGCACATAAGTTGAACCGATCCTTTATTTGAATCAAACAACTGTTCAGGATGATGCCATATATAAAAAAGATTCGTTAAGTTATCTTGATTTTGTTCGCCAAAAGCAAGAAACCGTTTATGTTTTTCTTAGAGTCTCACGAATTTCCGACTTTGGCGGGAAATACTGTCTGTAAACAAAAGTTTTAAAAAAAGCTAGTCGGTCATTAGCATAACCTTTAACCAAAAAAAACATGGCACTGAAGTTAAAACTTAAGTCGCTTTGAAAAAAAAGCGCTTAAATTTTATTTGATGTCATACAAAATAGGTTTACTTATATATATTTCCGTTTTTTTTGAAGTAATGCATTTAAGCTGGTGATAAATCTTACCATTTTGCAACAGCAGCCCGCTGAGAGGGACTCGAACGGATTATAATTACTATTCTAATCGTCAACAATTTCGTTTGAATGTTGGTATTGCTATTTATTTAGAACTTCAACATGTAATATATTACAGGTTCTTGCACATTTTCTTGTTGGTTTTTTGTTGTTTGTTTTAATGATGTCAATATTGGTGTATGCCATGTTATATGAAATAATGCGGGTCTCAAAAAACTCCTGTCACTGCGTTTACTTTGAAAATTGATGAAAACTTCTACCCATGCGTTCACATTAAAAAAAATTCTAACTTGTGGTATAAATCACCAAGCAAATGGTCGTGAAATAGTGGAGGCTTATAGCATATGACAAGAGGTTTTAGTATTTGTATTTAAATTAATTTATGAAATTCTCGTTATGCCACTGTTCTGATTTTTTTCACAATTATTTCTTTACTTTAAAGGATGGTTTTGCATTGCTTGCAGTATATTCTAGTAGATCGCCCTTACATAGTAATGATGGTGCATGTGTTGTCTACCTTACTGCACCGAAACCAGATCCTTTATATTGCATGTGTATGTGGTAGTAGACATCGGGATCATGGGTATCCCCGGAAATCTTTTAAAAGTTAAACTCAATTTGGATTGCATCTGCGCCGAGTCCAATCGTTCACTATTATTTTGACGAATTGGCACTAAACATTGAAGACCAAAATATACTTATTTCAGGTATGAGTTGCTTTGGTATATTGTTCACGAATTTTGAGTTCTCATGCAAACGGTTTTTCTTTTGTTTTAGTATGTGCTTGGTAATTAGAACATGAATTAGACTAAATTGAGCTTGCAAACATTAGTACATCCTTAGCTAAATACATTTCTTCACTAAAATTTAGGAGACAATAAGTATTCCCCCAAAATTTTTCCAGTTTTCGCCTTTTGCAATGTTTGCGACCCCTTAAAATAGATGAACAGGTAACTTTGAAAACCACCGAACACGATAAATATGAAATTATTGCAGGCTCGGTTTTGACTGAGACTGTTAAAGACTTTTAAGCAAAAACAGTGCTCCAGCTTGGATTTCAAAAAGACAGGGAAATAGATAGATCTCAAAAACCAGGGCAGTCTTTGCGCAACAAGCTCAAAATTAGGCACTGTTATGCAAATCTTTGAGAAAGAGCATTGTATATAAATGTCCCTCTGAATGAGTAATTGCAAATAAAAGATAAAATTTAATGCAATGAAGACATGAAAAGTCATCCAACCAACCAGTTTGAAACGCTCGCAGCTCGGGTTTTAACATTTAAATTCTGAGGTTGATTAGCTGATCACAACTATTTAATGGATTGAAATGATTTTCAACATATTTGACTTACGAAGTACTTGTTAATATATGACACCAAAAACTGAGGTAACATGTCGCCTTTTATCATATTAATTGATATAAGACAAAAACAAAAATCAAACTCATTATTGATACTACCTGGCACTCTGAACGTGTAATCATAAAGTGCAATTAACCTCCTGTGGCTATCCTATTCGTTAATCTCTGACGTTCGTAGCTAATTATACGTATCAATTACTGTCTTTTAGCGTACCGCCGCCCCATTGACTACTAAAAAAAATTGTCCATGCTGATCTCCTATGTTAAATAATTGTCATCTCAAGTTCGCTAAACCTCCGGTTATTTCTGAGAACATTCACCAAATTGCACTGGATATCGCAAACAAATCGCAAAATCCCTGACCTCCCTAAGTTTAGTTTAAACATTGGTCATCTCACATTCGCTAAACTTCTGTTAATTTCTAAGAACATTCACAACATTTGCACTGAAAATCACAAAAAAGCAAGATCTCTCTTTAAAAGTCAATATTTTTACAATTAAGCAAAGTTCTGAGCATTTGCTTCGTACTAAATGCTTATTTAAAAGTTTAGTTCTTCTCGAGTTTCTGTAATAGTTTCCGAGAAAATCGTTCTAACACAAACAAAAAATATGAGCAGCATAAAGCTTAAGTGAATCTAATAAATGCATCAACATCCTAATTTATTGTTTACTTCTTCTAACGCTCATCAACTTCAAGCTTAGCCAGATCTGCAGACTCAACTAAACCTACACTTTATGAATGTTGGTAACGAATACTGCTCACTGTACAAATAAGCATCGACTGTGGAAAGTTCTATGGTACCTCTGTGAGCATTCGTGTTAATATAACATATTTAATTCCAACTAGCTGGTGCTTAAACAACGTCATTATTTCTACATAAAATACATTTAATAAAATACTGTAGAATCATTAAATTTCGAGGGGACGAATTTTCGCGCAAAAACAAGTAAATAACAACTTCGCGGCGATATGAATTAGCGCAACTGTGTTTCCTATAAGAAACACTGTTAAAGAGTTTAATTTCGCTTGGGTTGAATTTCGCGATCTTGTCATAGAGCAAAATACGCGAAAATTAAACCCGCGCGAAATAAAATGATTTAACAGTAATAAATTATGTCTAATAGAAACATTTTTACATTAATGTCTTTTGCCGGTACACATCTTGTTCATGTTTCAAAAAATCAAATATCAACCGTTCAACTTTTGTTTGCATGCTTTACAGTAACAGCAATGGACAACTAAATTCACAAAAAACTGGACATAGCCTTGACTTCCATTGGTCAAACAGTAAATGCAAGCACGAATACATACTTATTCTGTTAATTTATCTGCTAATGACCGACTAGCTTTTTGGAAAGCTAAAACTTGTATCAATATACACGGCCTTGAGAGGCCGTGTAATAAGCAACAGCTAATCACTTTATCGCTCTATAAATAAGACTACTTGTAAAGCAGACAACCATTACCCCTATACCCAAATGAACTCTAGCACAATAAAGAACGCATCCTTTACTTAAAACTGTCTGTTGATAATGAAATTTTAACATTTAAATAAATGAAAGGAGAGAGAATATTTGGTATAAATAATTTTCATTTTTTAATTACATATGATGCCCCGCCTGAAACAAAAGCTATAACCTTGTTTAAGTTGCAAATACAAATAAATTAGGCTACTGTAGCGGTGTTTTACCAAAAATCAATATATAACGTCAGTTTCGTAATTTTTATTGCCGGGATGACAGCAATAGATCTTTGCCGAGTGTAATCATGATTTGGATTGAAGATCTGTTTTTTTATCTGTCTTTTATGTGTGAAAGGGATGATGTACGGACAAAGCGATGATAGTTTTAAATGGATGAGCCATTTTGAATGACATTTTATCGAAATTGAAAATCGCTGTTGTTTCGGGTGTTAAATTTCATCACAATGTACGTAGTATCCTGAGCCAGGAAGTTAGCAGTACTGCAGTGACAAAGAATAATATCAGTACTACTGCTGGCAGTAACATCACTAATAGCAATAATACTGCTGACAGGAACAGCAGTAATACAGCATTTAACAGCATTTATAGCAGTAACAGCAGGAACACTGTGGCAGTAACATCAGTGTTTGTTTATTGCGTATGTGTATAATTCAACAGCTGTGTTCAATAGAGACCATTATGTGCTAATATCTTTTCTTAAAACAAAATCACACAATTAATGTATTCCTTTATTTTTCATTTTAGACGTCGAAAAGCGCTCTGTCAACAATCCTTGCGAAATGGATGGAACATGTACTAAGCAGACTTGGGGTAATTGAATTTGTAATTGTAATTAGTTGCGAATTAATTATCAATGTCCAAGTAATTTAATGAAAAGTGAAATTATATGTTTTTTTAATTGCATGTTATTAAAAATAATTAATAACATCATGAAAAAATGTATTTTAACAATTACATGTCAATAACATTTAATTACATTCTATATTCTTTATATAAATTTCTGAAAAAAAAATCGTCTGCAACTTCAAATTTAATTTGTTGCTAATGATACAAAACAGATCCTAATCTGAGCAGTGTATTGTCACTGATTCTCACCTTTGAATGAAGATATAGAGAGGTGTAAAGTGTTGGGATTATCTCAATTATCAACCTGACAACTGTTAACAGTTTGAATGATGTTTTGTGCAATAACTAATTGAAAAATATTAACAACAATTAATATTTAGCTTAAACTGAGACCCCCATTGAAAAATAACATCAGAATAGTGAACAAATTATTTCTGTACATAAACATAGAAAAAATAATGCTCTTAAGCATTTTGTATTGCCTAAATGCAACGAATGGTTTTTAAAGGCAAAATGTATTTTAATCAAGCCAAATAAGCAGTAATAAGTCAGTACTGATATCAGTAAAATTAACCCGTTACCGATGTCATGCAGTGATTGTTACGTTTATCAGGGCTATCCGATCAACCTTTTTTGGGGGTTGTCCCGGTTAGCTCAGTTGGTTGCGTCGCAGGAAATGCAGGGCTAGGCGCTGTCGTCGTGACGGTGCGGGTTCGCTCCCAGCTAGAGACACTATCATTTGAAAAGCAACAATGAAATAAAGGTGTAAATAACAGGCTATATGTATGCAAATTAATAGATGATGTGGGTGTATTAACATGAATAAAACATTTAAGTTATTCGATATCTTTTATTTGTTACTATTTTTCATGAACTAGTATGTTATTAAAATGAAATTAATTACGTTGTAAAGTAATTATAATTTAATTAATAACATTTGGCATAAAGGTGTAGGAATAATTGTAATTGAAGAATCTGCCATGTAATTGTAATTTAATTAATTACATTTCAAAGATGTTGAAGTATTCATATCTGGTACTAACACACCTGGACACTACAGCTGCCAATGTGCGAGCGGAAGGTCTGGGGATAAATGCCGAATAGGTAAGATCGGTGTTGGCAATAATGCTGTGCAAAGACGATTTCCGCCATTTTTGTTAGAAAATTTCGAGCAGTACAAAGATATATACGAAAGAGACTAGGAAGGCGTTTTTTATTATAAAACGAGATAATAGTGCAAATTGTTTCTATATAATGCGTTTGTTTATTGCGTATTTGTATCCGAAGTGTTCAATAAAGATCATCATATACTAACATCTTTTCTTAAAACAGAGGAGCACAATTAATGTATTATTTTATTTTGTTTATTTTAGACGTAAACAACCCTTGCAAAAATGATGGAACATGTTCTTACACACCTGGACTTTACAATTGCCAATGTGCGAGCGGATGGTCCGGGAATATCTACCAAACAGGTTAGATATGTGTTTGAAATTTTTTTTCACAAAAATACATAGCTAATACGATTAACCACGGGTTGTGTCAAACATTTCAAATTTCAGCAATAGCACAAGGTTTTAATGTAAAAAGGCGAATAGAAAGGCGTTTCATATTTCTTATCAGATTTCTAATAATATTTTAGTTGTAAAATACCAAAATGAAACATCCAACAGTTAATTCTGCTTTCGCTACAAAATCTAGAATAAAAAAAATATATTTACTATGCTTCTTGTAACGATGTTCTGTATACTATTTGTTTAAATCAATAATTCAATTCACTTATAACTTGTCATTTTAAATTTTGTAAGCTATTATGATATAGATTGTACAATTCACAATTTAGTTTTGTTAATGATCTGGTAAAATAAAAAAAACCTGACAAAATGTAGGTGTTTTTATTTATTTGCAAAAAAGGATTAAATTCATTATTAGTGATAAACGATTTTACAATTTTGTAAGAATGCTTAGGATAAAAATGATCTCCTGAACTTTGAAACCTGGGGAAAAGTATGGGATATGGAATATAATCCCAGTAGGTGTCAGGTCCTTCATATCACACGTAGCAGAAAGCCCATCTATTTTCCCTATAAGCTTCATGGTCAAACGTTAGCCTCTATTAAGGATGCAAAAGACCTTGATGTTGACATCACCATGGCCTCTGGAACACACACATCAACATAATAACTACAAACGCCAACAGAACACTAGGTTTCCTCAAGCACAATAAAACAAAACATGAAATGAAAAACACTTACATATAATACACTTGTCAGACCTCAGCTAGAATATGCATCATCTGTATGGTCTCCTCACACTCGTGTTAACATACACAAGCTGGAGATGGTCCAGCGGCGTTTAATCAGATGGGTTAAAAATCACTACTCACGACATACACGCGTAATGGACCTACAGAACACCTTAGGGTGGTGCACACTTAAAAATCATCTTGATTCCAAACTGGTCATGTTCTACAAGATCTATCACCATCTTGTAGCCATTCCACTCGCAACCTCCTTGGAGGCCCCAACTAGGTTAACCAGACAGATGCATCGCCTCAGTCTCCGTCAAATTCATGTTAAATCTGATTTCTTCAAATATTTCCTCTTCCCCCACACCACAGTCCTGAGGAACAGGTTACCATCGCATATTGCGACACTGCCTAGTCTTGAATCTTTCAAGCAGGGAGTGGCCTCGCATCAATTTTAGACACAACAGTTGTTTTTAACTGTCTTTTATCCCACTACTATTTTAACATCTTCACAACTACTCTTTGCTTTTCGATTCTTTTTATGCCTGGAAATCATTTTTACATTTTTACTTTTACTAGCACCGGCGTGCACCCTGCCCATAATACTCAATTAAAGGAGTGAGACAGTATTGAAAGATAGATAGATAAAAGATAAACGATTAAGTGCGAATCCATTTAGTAGTTTGTGTAATATAAACAGTTATTATACAATTACAAATAATTTTCTGATAAGAAATATATAAAAGATATCATCTATCTACTAGCATTAATTGTAACTAAAGTTGACAAAGCGAGATTTAAGATTGGAATTTTTGTTTATCCGGCATGTCAAGGTACATGTATCACTCGTCTTGCCCATATAATTGTTCGTTTTACAAGCAAATACTATATGACTGATAAACATTGACTCAGGATGATGTATTAATTTGCATTGTTATGTTTCACTTATTTGTAGCAGCGCATATTAATAAACGTATTATTATGCCATGTTATTTGGAAAACCGACGTTATATAGATGTTATGCTATATGACTCATAAACATTTACTCTGTATGTGTTTGGCAGTTCCGAAATTGCAGTGTCATGTTTTACTTACTTGTAGCAGCGCACATAAAGAAACGTATTTCTTCAGAATTATATGCCATGTTATTTTGAAAACCGACGTCATAGAGGCGGTATTCATTTCATAATTATTCTCCATTTACTTAAGAATAATTAAATAAACTATTAATCGACTATCTTTCTACCAAAATGATGTCTTCAGTTATAATAAATGAATAATTTTATTGATTATTAAAAGATATTCCTGGATTCATCACGCCCCAATTTAGAATTAAGTGAAATACAATAATGACTAAGTCTTGGATATACTACAGTAAACTGTATAATTTTTTATCCATCCAAAACACTGGTATGCATATGGCGGTGAACATGGAACCTTCAGTGCGGTATTTTCAGATTAATACCATTCCATTATCAAGGGCGTTTGTTCCCCGGATAAAAAGTTCGTTTATGAAAAGAATAGAGAAGCTTGTGTGATGTTTTTGTTAACTTTGTTTACTTCCAGCTTGCTATTAACATATTTTCTTTTTCTGATAAATACAGCTGTATTTAACCTATGTACAGTGTACTTGATTCTGATTCCATCAAGTTGTCGTAATTAAGAGGGTAAACATACAGATTTATCTTTACGTTTCCTTCTTCCTTTAATATTGATTCGACGTTAATTACAGTCTAAGTTTAATCTTTTACATTGCGTCTCAAAATCAACTGAATTTATTAATTTGAAATAAAATTGAATTTATAGCATCCTTGCACGATAAGTGTATATTTAACTTCAGACGTAGATTAATGCTCTATTAACAATCCTTGCAAAAATGGAGGAACATGTACAAACACCATACCATCATTGCATGATACGTGTATATTAAAATAGACGAATGATCTGTACACAATCCTTTAAACAATGGAGGAACATGTATAAATACAGGGGTAATCAACAGCTGCCACTTTGCGAGCGGATGGTCCGGGGATAACTGCCAAATAGGTTAGATCTGTGTTTGCAATTTTGTCACAAAAATACATAATTAATTAGAGTAACTGCGAGTTCTGTGCCAGACATGTGCTTTATAAACGCAGACGATTGTTTTGTACCATCCTTGCTTAATACGTGTATATTAACTTAAGACGCAGACGAATGTTCTGTTAAAAATCCATGCAACAATGGAGGAACATGTACAAACCCACCAGGAAACTACAGCTGCCACTGTGCAAAAAGGTTATATCTGATTTGGAATAATGTCACAAACATATACAGTCAATACAATTTTAAAACCGCGAGTATTGTGTCAGACATTAATTTTGTTATATTAATGTAGACGATTGCTTTTTATAGCATCCTTGCATGATAAGTGTTTATTTAACTTTAGACGTAGTCGAATGTTCTGTTAACAATCCTTTCAACAATGGAGGAACTTATAGAAATACCATACCATCAGTGCATGATAAGTGAATATGAAAATAGACGAATGTTCTGTATACAATCCTTGAAACAATGGAGGAACATGCACAAACACACCGGGAATGAGAAATGAGATACGTTTATATGAAAAAAAAACTTGTGGTGGACGAGGTATTTGTAAATTATGATTAACGTCAGAAATATTGGTCAAATTTTACGGTATTGACCTCAATAAATAATCGGTTACCGGTTTTATGCAGGGATGATTTAATTTATAAGATTTATTCGATCAACTTGTTAATGGGTTGTCCCGCTAGTTCAAAACGTAGCGTAATAGGAACTGCATGACCAAGGCCCAAGATCATAAAACTAAGTTTTGAGATCAGTCTCAAATCTCAAGGATCTGATTGGCTGAAATGGCGACTGGTCGCCATTTCAGCCAATCAGATGCTTGAGATTTGAGACTGATCTCCAGATTTAGTTTTATGATCTTGGGCATAGGCGCTTTCGCCGTACGGGTTCGCTCCTTAGAGGGCAATATCATTTACATCATAGTGTTTACAAAAAATACTTCTGTCAAGGTTTAACAACTTATTGAAATCCAATAAAATGAAGAAAATAAAAGTAAACATGTTATGAAAACCATACGACTTATTGCACAAAAGGTGTTAAAGCTAAACACAGCAGTTCAAGGGTAAAGTTAAATTTATCTTCTTTAGCCGATGTTACTGAATGACAAGTCTTCAGTATTCAATTAAATTACGTACGTATATCATTTCTGAAATCATTTCTGAAATCGCATTTGTTTTCTACATTAATTTACCGTAATGACATCGCTTGACAACAACAACAATAAACAACTGATAACTGCAGACGACGTTAAGGAAACATTTTGTTTAAAAAAATGTATGCCCTCGAATCAGTTTTGTCATTTCAACAGGAATAACGAAATTCTTTCTCCGATGTTTTCAGAAGACATCGCCCTTAACTCACCGACTGAGTGTCTAACTGCTCTTAAAAATGGTGTTAAAGAAAATTGCGTCTTGTCTTTCGAAGGTATTTGCAAATTTATTTACGACAGATCGCATGCTCGTATAACGGCTATTTTCTTTCGATTATGCCCTTGATATGTTGTGTGTGTCTGTCCGAGCTGAAGATGAGCGGCTTCAATAATTTGGGTTATTATTAGCAAATAGAATATTAATTGATAATATAAAATTTATAGACAAAAGTTGTACATAGTGGCCAAGCGCTATAACGTACTCGTATAATCATTTGAATAAACGGAATCTTATTGAAGATCAGCATATACTTATTTCAGGTATGAGTAAGGTATATTATCCATGAATTTCAAACGGTTTAGTTTCGTTTTAGTATGTGCTTGGTTATTATTATATGCATAAGACTAAACTGAGCTTGCAAAAAAAAGCACATCCTTGGATAAAAACATTTCCTCATCAAAATCTAGGTGGCAATGAGTATTTTCCCCAAAATCTATTTTTGAAATGTTAGCCAGTTTTCGCCATTTGCAATGTCAGTGCCCCTTAAGCCTAAATAGATTTTCTTACATACAGGGCCAGGAAAGGACGCCTAAACAGGTGTCCGTAGATCAAACAGTATCCTCAATAATGCTTGTCTTATAACTATCGCATGAGAACCCAACTTTTATATAATGTAAAATTTCTGTATGATTCTGGATACACACGTTTGTATATTTTTACATTTAAATGTATTTGTTTTTTGGACATATATACCATAGATTAATATATGCAATTTGCCATATTACAGACTGTCAATCTCCTCTTAATGTGTTCGAGGATGTAATCATAGAAATCAGGAATCCAGGGATGTGTACTCTAACTTCCTTTCCGCCTGTACCCAATCAATACGGTGACGATTTTGATCATTACGGATGTGAGCGTTCCTGCGAAGCCATCAACTGTTCCTTTGTGGAGTTTATCGAGTCCACACTAGAGTTTGTAGTTTACATTTCTGGCTGTTTACTCAACATAACAAAATCAGCTGCACGTGTTAACCACGTTCATTCATGTTAACTTTTTGAAAAGCATTTTGTCAACAAAAAAGTAGAAGTTAGAGGCGTTAATGGCAACCAATCCTGTACTTTATTATTAAGTATCTGTAAAATGAACATGTAGACGGCAATAAAACACGTTATCCGCTGTTTGGCTGTTTGTTTAAATGCTTAATTCGTTTAAGAAACCCCAAAATGTCATCAAAGGGAAAACCGCAAAAATTGTATGCTAACTTATAAAATTGAACGTACGGTATTTGCGCGTTTCCGGTTCTAGAGGTGCGCAATATGCATATTTATTGCCACACAAACAATCGACCTGTTCAACGCAAACTTTGTTAAGAAAGATAGATACTGCTTTAATCCTCCAAAAGAAGAGTGGCATAATTACATGAAACAAAACAAGGAAACTAAGTTACAATGGACGAAATGTTAATATACAGACAAAATTACAATAGACGCAACACTAACAAAATAAGCATAATCATGGTAACGATTTAGGCAGGCATATACATTTGAATAAACAAAAATACACACACATGTACGCACCAATCACAATCGTAATTAAGACCATTTTGTTGTCAGAAATGTTATCAAGACATCAGTAATTTGAAGCATTCCAATGCTTTGGAGTAGTCTTTCTTGGTCTACCGTATATTAAAATGTCATCCGAATAAACTCGAATCACACACTGTATAGGCACAATGGGTATTTGGTGCCTCCCACATACATCACATATATAGCGCTTTAAGATACACACTGCATATGTTGCACTCGTATTTACACACCTAATAAGTTGCGCTTCAAGATATAGCACTTTTACCCATATCACATGTTGCACATCAAGATACACACTGTATTATGTAGCACAATTCAAACGTTTCACGTGTAACACGATATTAACTAAGCTATGACATCATGACGATAATGAGATGGCGCGAGATGACGCGATATTAGGATGATGGTAATGAGATATAGCTTTCGTCGAACCTTCGTATCATCGCATTATCACCTTTGTGATAATTCGTGCCATTGCATTTTCAACCATGGTGACATCATCTTCTTACAAAAAGAAAATTTCTCTTTCCAATTTTTAAGTTGTTGGATTTTAAAGTGTGGATAAAAGTTTTACGAAATTATTTTGAACACATTTTAGAACCTGTGTCTAAATCTAGCTCGGGGAGACAAAACCTTTTATTTTTCTATGTAGAACAGCTAACTGAATATACCAAAGACCAAAGGTGCTGGCCCCATTTATAAACAAATGATGAAAACACCGAGAGGGGGTACAATATGGTTTTGGTAGGCGGAAGGAGGGTCATAGTCCATCAGAATCTTGCAAATTCTTATACTGAAATAATCCAAGTTCCAAACTTTAAAGGAGAGGTGACTTATACTTACTTTATTAAGAGGAAAAGTAAGGATACATTTCATATAAGTGAATGTGACTAAAAGGAATAAGTAGATCTACAATATTATATGTAACAAAAATATTTTATCATTATTTATTATACAGACGAAACACAAACTTTTTAAGTCACCGAACACGATTAATATCAAAATACTGCAGGCTAGGTTTGACTTAGCCAGTGTTTCATGAGCAGAAATGGAAGTGCATATTGCTGTCCAAGCCGCCTAGCCGTGAATTGAGCGTAATTCTTTAATTACACAATAAAGTATCGCTCTCAGCAGGCTGCAAAGGACTATATAATTGATAAGAGCACTGATTGAATGTACGGGGAGACTTTTAAGGCCTCTGCCTGTCAAAATATTGCAGGATGTGAATTGAATTTTAATGTTTCAAATATAAGAATGTTTACACCTAATTTGCAAAAAAATATTTTTATGATTTTAAGATTTTTAAGTTAAAATTAGATGTTAACATTGCGGCAGATCATGCATCGATTTCTCATTTATTGATTAGGAACTTAATGAGTATGGTGTATACATTTGCGCGTAGTAATACCGATGCCTAAATATGGAGCTGCTTTATCGAAAAATGAAACGCTGCCTTATGACCCTTATAGGCCAATCAGAAATGGGCTATTCTCATAATAATGCGTTACAAGGTTGTTACATGCGACAAAGGTTAGTGAAAAGTGATTTATTCTCACAATATAGGGAGGTTCGAGAGCACATATCGGAGAAGTGAATGTGATTATATTCTCATTATTCTGTAATATTACACTGCATTTTGTAAATAAATACCTTCTACTGACAATATGAGCTAGTCTATAACAGTGAACTATATTACAATTTTGGCGTCCAAACTTACCATTGTGCTTTTTGATAAGCAGCTCTAGTTTTAATTTTGTATTTTCGTCGTTTTCCATCAACATTAGTCTTAAGCAGATCCACACACTCATATTGACTGAGAGATGCACCCAAATGGTGTCCCTGTACGAGAATATATATAATATTATCAAAGTACTATGAAAGTACTAAAATCCAGCGAATCGCTTTTGCTTATTCTTCATTCATGCATAGAAAACCAAAGCTCATGATTCTCATATGCAGTGTCGTATTTAAGTGTATGTCACACGCAGACAAACTATGTTCTCAGTGTCTGGAAAGTGAAATGATGACAGGAACAAGCTTATGATCGACGGTTTAAGTTTGCTTACAAGTACAACCATGATAGTTACAACTTGAACAAGACGTGAACAAGATCGTGTGTACGAAAGATGTCGACTTTTGTATATGCTATATAAAAAGAGATCAAAAGGGAGCTTTGAAAGCCACCGAACAGGACAAATATGAAAATATTGCAGCCTCGGTTTGATTGAGTCTGTTCTTGGACAGTAATGGAAATGCAGATTACTGCCCCCGCCGCCTAGCCCCGGGTTGAGCGCAACTCAATATTTGCACCAATAAACAGTACAGTATAATTTTGATCCATCCCAGACGATGGTATGCATATATCTATAGGGCTTTGCATGTGTTTATGTGAATGAACTAACAAACAAATGAATTTAAATGTGTCGGTCACGTATCAAGACAAAAATATTTATTGTTGTTGTTTTCAGATATTAAAATTATGAAATAAACTGTAGAAGACAAGTAAATCAGGTAAATGCCTCCAAAGACTGTTTGTTTGACAGCCCTAGTAATTTTAGGTACCCTCTAATAGCATTTTCACCCAGAAACGTGGTTGATGCATATAAATTCGGTTGAATGAGGACGGCAACACGTTAACACTGGATTCGAAGTCAGACATGCTAACCATTTAGCTCTCGATCCACCTCTCAAACACTGGTTTGTATCCACAAAGTGTTTATGTGAAAATATTATTTGGTTGGTTATAGCCAAATAGACTACAAACAACTTTGCATTCGTCAGTTCAAATTTGTTGCAAAAGCTTCTTGTAAACGGATAACCTTAATTGAAATTCGGACCTTCTATAATGACAGATACTTTCATAGACTGCGTTTGCTTTTTTGAACACCTTAGTTAACAAATATTAATCATTAATAATTATAACAAAACTCTCTGAAGCTCAGTAATTTTAGTTCAATAGAAAAGCTAGAGAAATAATACAAACTTTAAGCTGTTTTATAAGAGTAATTATTTTTTCACAATAACAAATTACAATACAGTTACACTTGATAATTCGGACACGTTCTGTTGAAGCAAAACCACTGCGAAATCTCATATACATGTTTTTCTTTCTTTAGTCTAGGATAATAAGAAGTGTCACTGTGCAAGTGTTCGGGGAGTTTAAATCATTAATTCGCATATTCGCATGAATGGCGCAAAATTGATGGCAACTCAAATGTAAATAATAATAATAATAATAATAATAATAATAATAATAATAATAATATTCCGACAATTCGATAATTCACTGGATCGTGTTATAGAATCATTCCAAACCCCTTTCATCCTAGCCACAGAAGGAGGTCAAAGCTATTCGAAGCATTAACATCTTCAAGAAAATTACGTTTGTCTTCGCACTGTAAGACAAGATGCGACTGTTTCGGCTCATCATAGTTCTTTTCTGACAACTCGCCACAAGTGCTTTACAATTTATTGTTTTCGTTCCAATCCTTCATTATTCAACTGTTCTTTCAACGCTTGTGATTTTGATCTTGTCTAAGAATTTAACAGAAATACATCAATACCACTCTGTCATAAAGTGTATCACAATTAATGTTTTTGTTATCGGAATATCCAGCTAAAACGCTTATGTGTTCCTCTTGCGAATATTTCGATAGTATTTCAACTTCAATCGATGAACTGCAACTGTCGTCTGACCACAGTTTCGCCTGCAATCCCAAATTGCTCGTTTAATTGGCGAAATTGTAGCACTCTCACTTCTGCTAGACTTGTCACTCGTAGGAATCCGTGACAGCATTGTTGTTGAAACGTTTGCTTGAAATCCGCCATGTTTATTCATATAATGAAATATGTTTGCCTTTTCCATTTGATTTGAAGTACCACCATAAACTTCATTATCAAATACCGACTTACAGGAGATTAAATTTACGACCTCATTAGTCTTTGGTGCACGTGTACTTGTTCCAACTATGTTTGTTACATGTCTGTATCCTTTAAGCATTTCTGTTAAGTCACAATATGGAGAACTATCACACGACTGAACTCTTTCTTCCTCAAGAAATCTTTTAATCATCTCCTTAAATTCTGTAGTTTCTGTTTCCTTTAATAAAGCCGCTATCAGTGTTAATTCAGTATCATCCATGTTTATTTTCTACATCGTTTAATTGACAGCTCGGTAGTGCGTGTGTACCTGTTATTGGAAAATACTGCATACACAAGCAAACCGATATCTTGTTGATTATCATAACTCTCTATGAAAACTTACTACGCAGTAATCTATGCTATTATTGCCTCTCATCAGTAAGTTTTTCTTGAACTTCTTGAAAACCCCAACGAATTGGCACTCATAATGATTGTAGATCAGTATAATTTTATTTCATGTATTAGTTGTTTTGGTATATTGTCCATGGATTTTAGAGTTCTCATGCAAATGGTTTTTCTTTTGTTTTAGAATGTGCTTGGTAATTAGAACATGAATTAGACTTAACTGAGCATGCAAACATTAGTACATCCTTAGATAAATAAATTTCTTCACTAAAATCTAGGTGGCAATGAGTATTTTCCCTAAAATTCATTTTTGAAATTTTAGCCAGTTTTCGCCATATTTTGTACCCCTACAGCCGTTCAACATACTCATAATCGTATAGTGGATTTTATTATTTTTAAGCAAAAAGTAGCGTCAAACTGGTTGTGTCCTGAAAATTAGTAACTTAGTTTAAGTTTCTTTGACTGACTGGTAACATGTATGAGTCCTTTGCAACCTTAAAATTGCTCTAAATTGCTTGTTTTTTTTTAAAGAACACTTCGTTAGTAGGAAAAACATTAAACCTTTTTAATAAGCAGCACTGCAGTTGGTGTTTATACCCACGGGTTTTTTTCGTGAGGAACACGACCTATTAGTTTGCCCTTGGTAATTTTCTACATGTAAATATATCAATGAAGTCGGGGTTACTTTTCAGGTTGTTTACTTAAAACACAAGTGTGGTATTTCAACAAACTTAAGTGTCGCAGTTAAAGCATATTCAATTATATCTATTGTGGACACCTGCATTTGTTCTCTGATTTCCAATCATTGTTAATCAAGGATGTGCTGTGATAGGGAGATGGCAATTTAAGTCATTTGAACATATAAAATTAGTGACTCAGGAGTGATCATTCTTCAGAAAATAAATTCCAAGTGTTAAGTTAATGGGACATGTAGTCAGTTATATGCAGCATTATGTTTGTATTAACGTTGTGGGACTACCGAAGCCGCCGCCGCAAAAGATGCCTCTGACGGACAATAGGATACCAATGTGCCCCCAATAGTGATAATTTCACAACTTGTTCTTAATCTTTGTGTTACAGAAACACTTTAAAAATAGGGTTATCGGTACCATAAATTAAGGAATACCTTTTTGATAGTTTTATCGCCAAAACCCAGATTTATTTCAAAAATACATGACTGTGAAGTTTTAAATCACTATTGCAAGAAAGTATTTCTTAGCCAATATTTTATGGAGATTTGAAGCAATTTTAATTTCTAAAGGATACTCGTAAAAAACATCTGGAAATTCAAAAAGAAAGGTTACTAACATGAAATTCTACAACTCTCTGCATGCTTGGTAATTAACCTATCTACAGCTGATCGTTATGGTTACTTCTTTTTTAACCAGCGAAGCTGGTTTTACTAATCACAATTCTGAAATCGGTATCAAACCAACTTGCAAAAGGCGATTTACGCATTTCAGAGAAATCAGAGTAAGTAAAGCAGTCCCCAAGTTTCCTGTTACGTGTTAAAGTTGGTATTATCTACGTCATGTTGATAGGACAAAACCTGTGCGGTGCATCAATGGTAAATGTAAAATCGGTGCGGTTCATATTTCTAGGACTTGATCGGTGCGGTGCAACTATGGTCAAACATTGTCCGTGTCCGCGATTTTTCACTCACCAAGATATCGTTGGGTTTATTCCATACCTCCGTGTCCGTCCGACGTGGAACGGACACGGAGGTATGGAATATGGGTCGCACTAAAATGCGGTCCAATTAGCGGACGATATAGAATATCGTTGAAAAGTGCGGACGACAAAAACAAAGAAGGAGCGTCATTTTTCGTGTTCATTTTGTCTTTGGGATGTCAGTACACAGATATCACTATTACAATTTCTTGCCTAAAACCCTTTACTCAATTTATACGCCTTTCATCACATAGGTTACCAGTTCAGGTCCCAATCAGCTGGCACAGTAGTGCCATCTGATCTGGATTTAAAATTTGTGATTACTGGTCAGAAAAAAATGATAATAATAGCGAACAGTTTAAATCCTAATCAGATCGCACAGATGTGCCAGCTGATATGGATCTAAACTGTTCGCACAAGCTATGAACGTATATCTATGGAGTAAAGGGTTAACAGAAGCCTTCATCCAGATAATACATGGAAACCCTTATTTCCACTATCATTTAGACAAGAGGAAGTTCTTTGCGAGTGAAACAAGTTTTTTTTGCTTTTTCGTAAATGGATACATGTATGAGAATCATGGCACTGGTTGTTCTCAATAAGAAAAAAACGCTTCGCTGGTTTTCTGTACTTTCAGTACTTTGATTTGCATGGCGGTGGTAGAGGTTTACGTGCAAATGAGTTATAGGAAAATCTTGTTAAAGAACCTAGAAGAAGCTCGATATGTTTTTATCCATGACACTGTGTTCTTGGTGTTTATACTTAAGGGTCTCTGGTCTCGGTATGGTTATGGAGTACTTGCTTGACAATGCTTTAAGCTTCTTATTTGTGTGTGTGTGTGTGTGTGTGTGTGTGTGTGTGCGTGCGTGCGTGCGTGCGTGCGTGCGTGTGTGTGAGCTTGCGTGCGTGCGTGCGTGTGAGTGTGTGCTTTTGCATGCAAAATTGTCGAGTTAATGGGTCGGTTAGAGCTAATTCACCTTGAAACCTTGTAATTTTTTTCATATGAGCACCTGTTGGGACTTGTGTGAGGTTGTTGCACTCTAGAACCTGATTTAAAGCCCAAAGTGACAAATTGTTTTGCCACTGACTGTTGCAAGGCGGTACCACTCGTGTTCACATGTTCGTTGTTTGTAGCGTATTTTTAGTTGATCATTTTTATTAACCATGCCCAGGGCTATCCGATCAACCTTTTTTGGGGTTGTCCCGGTTAGCTCAATTGGTTGCGTCGCAGGAATTGCAGGGCTAGGCGCTGTCGCCGTGACGGTGCGGGTTCGCATCCAGCTAAAGGCACTATCGTTTGAAATTCACAGTAGCGCTATTTGTGCAGTGTGGCGGCCGTAAAAAGTCTCCCCCTACATATAGTCAGTACTGTTATCAGTAAAATAATCCGTTACCGATGTCATGCAGTGATTGTTACGTATATCAGGGCTATCCGATCAACCTTTGGGGGGGGCGGGGGGTTGTCCCGGTTAGCTCAATTGGTTGCGTCGCAGGAATCGCAGGGCTAGGCGCTGTCGCCGTGACGGTGCGGGTTCGCATCCAGCTAGAGGCACTATCATTTGTAATAACTTCTAAAGGTTGTGTTGAATGATTCTCTTTGTAGCCTGCATATTATCATGTTCACGATCTCAGTTTGACAGAAGGCGACACGTTGTTTCCTCAGCATTTCGCCACTCAAAACGGTAACGGTGAATTAAGAATTTGCAAGACTTGCTTATAGAAAAAGGCTAAAATATAGAATTGATGTTATGACAGCAATTACATCACAAACTGTTTTACATTACTTGTTGAACATTCCGATTATCTACATATTAACCCTGCTAGACGCCTCTTTGGTAAAAATATTTCGTTTTCCCTCTGCAAAGTTATTGAATTTCCGTATTATTAAGAACTTTGTTAGTTGAAAAACTAGGTCATTAAAGCCTCTTGGCCGAAAAAAAAAACGAACGGTAAGGACAGTTCTGAAAGCAAATCTGCACATTCATATCTATATATCAAATTACTTAATTAATTTCGTTCTTTTTCTGTTTTCATTTTACAATGTTGTAATTATTTCACATTTACTCTGTGTATCTAGGAAACCGTTGTAATATGACTCTGAATAATCGTATTAAATTCTCTTCTTAACTAATTATAGTAAATCGTTATATATAACTGGCTGCTTACATGTTTATTATTGCAGAAAAAGATAAAAGGGGAACGCGACAAATATGAAAATATTGCAGGCTCGGTTTGATTGAGCCTGTTAATGGGCAGTGATGTAAAACTGAATACCAATTATTGCTCACGCCGCGTAGCCCCGGTTTGAGCACAACTAAATATTTACACAAATAAAGAATACAGTTTTGATCCATAACAAATGTTATGTTATACATATGGCAATGAACATAAAACATTCAATGCGGTGTTTTCAGATTAAAACTATTCCATGTTCAGAGGCCTATGGATAAAGGAATGGGTTTGCCCTTAACGAGAAAAACATTGGTCGTAACTACACAGAATAGAAAGATTTAGCTCCCATAATCGCACTCCCGCACTCAATATAATCGATAAGGTGTAAGGCCGGCATTCCATGGTTCCGTGATGCGTATTCCGTGTCCGTGTCCGCTTCCGTGTCCGCGATTTTTCACTCACCAAAGATATCGTTGGGTATATTCCATACCTCCGTTTCCGTTTTTGTGTCCGCGACGTGTAACGGACACGGAGGTATGAAATATACCCAACGATATCTTTGGTGAGTGAAAACCGCGGACACGGACGCGGACACGCACACGGATCACGCATCACGGAACCATGGAATACCGGCCTAATTTTAAGTGACCTACTCATGTACGAGTCGTTGCCTGTCTCTTCTGTCCACCAGCAGTAAGAGGCAATAAATGTATGGAGTGGAGTTTTGGAGAATGACTTGGAAGCTGATGTTTGGAGTTGATGGTGAGGCATGGGCTGAAGGTTATAAAACTGAGATTGGAAACCAGTCTCAAATTTCAAGCATCTGATTACCGGTCACAATTTCAGCCAATCCGATCCTTGAGATTTGAAACGTTTCCATGCTTAGTTTTATAACCTTGGACATTGTATACAATTTAATATGTTTTGCAGAACGGTCTCTCACTCTTCTGGTTTCCGACGTTGATGATGGAAAGGTAAGCAGTTTGTTTTCGCAAAAAAAGACTAAATTTAAATATAAACAGTGGCAGATTATTCATATGGAACGACACTGCAATTTGCCAAAGTGTTGTAAATGTTTAGGTTTCTGAATCCGGCGTGAAAATGTTGTCGAAACCACAACTCGACAAGTAATGCTACTGTTACAATAAAGGCATTTACGTTATTGGCCATAGTTTCCATCTGTAGCGGTTACCTTTTAGACCTTCAAGCAATGCCAGTTGACTGTACCTGCCACTGCTTGGGTTTTTAGCAGTAGAAGTTCTGCTGCCAAATTTTCGTTCGTTATTTAGGAAGTGTCGACAGGAAACTTGACTGTAACTGCCACTGCTAGAATTTTCAGCAGAATAAGTTCATTCTGCTGCCAAATTTTCGTTCGTTATTTAGGAAGTGTCGTCAAGAAACTTGACTGTAACTGCCACTGCTAGAATTTTCAGCAGTAGAAGTTAACCTCTGCTGTCAAATTCTCGTTCGTTATTTAGGAGGTGTCACAAGAAACTTGACTGTAACTGCCACTACTAGATTACTCAGCAGTAGAAGTTGACTTCTGCCGCCAAAGTTTTGTTCGTTATTTATGAAACGTCGACAAGAAACTAGACTGTAACTGCCACTGCTAGAATTTTCAGCAGTAGAAGTTAACCTCTGCTGCCAGATTTTTGTTCGTTATTTAGGAAATGTCGACAAGTAACTTGACTGTAACTGCCACTGCTAGATTACTCAGTGGTAGAAGTTGACTTCTGCCGCCAAAGTTTCGTTCGGTTCGTTATTTATTAAATGTCGACAAGAAACTAGACTGTAACTGCCATTGCTAGAATTTTCAGCAGTAGAAGTTAACCTCTGAAGCCAGATTTTCGTTCGTTATTTAGGATATGTCGGCAAGTAACTTGACTGTAACGGCCACTGCTAGATTACTCAGTGGTAGAAGTTGACTTCTGCCGCCAAATTTTCGTTCGTTATTTATGAATTGTCGGCAAGAAACTAGACTGTAACTGCCGCTGCTAGAATTTTCAGCAGTAGAAGTTAATCTCTGCTGCCAGATTTTCGTTCGTTATTTAGGAAATGTCGACAAGTAACTTGACTGTAACTGACACTGCTAGATTACTCAGTGGTAGAAGTTGACTTCTGCCGCTAATTTTCGTTCGTTATTTAGGAAATGTCGACAAGAAACTAGACTGTAACTGCCACTGCTAGAATTTTCATTAGTAGAAGTTAACTCTGCAACCAGGTTTTCGTTCGTTACTTAGGAAATGTCGACAAGTAACTTGACTGTAACTGCCACTGCTAGATTACTCAGTGGTAGAAGTTGACTTCTGCCGCCAAATTTTAGTTCGTTATTAAGAAAATGTCGACAAGAAACTAGACTGTAACTGCCACTGCTAGAATTTTCAGCAGTAGAAGTTAACCTCTGCTGCCAGATTTTCGTTCGTTATTTAGGAAATGTCGACATGTAACTTGACTGTAACTGCCACTGCTAGATTACTCAGTGGTAGAAGTTGACTTCTGCCACCAAAGTTTCGTTCGTTATTAAGAAAATGTCGACAAGAAACTAGACTGTAACTGCCACTGCTAGAATTTTCAGCAGTAGAAGTTAACCTCTGCTGCCAGATTTTCGTTCGTTATTTAGGAAATGTCGACAAGTAACTTGACTGTAACTGCCACTGCTAGATTACTCAGTGGTAGAAGTTGACTTCTGCCACCAAATTTTCGTTCGTTATTTATGAATTGTCAACAAGAAACTAGACTGTAACTGCCACTGCTAGAATTTTTAGCAGCAGAAGTTAACCTCTGCTGCCAGATTTTCGTTCGTTATTTAGGAAATGTCGACAAGTAACTTGACTGTAACTGCCACTGCTAGATTACTCAGTGGTAGAAGTTGACTTCTGCCGCCAAATTTTCGTTCGTTATTTAGGAAATGTCGACAAGAAACTAGACTATAACTGCCACTGCTAGAATTTTCAGCAGTAGAAGTTAACCTCTGCTGCCAGATTTTCGTTCGTTATTTAGGAAATGTCGACAAGTAACTTGACTGTAACTGCCACTGCTAGATTACTCAGTGGTAGAAGTTGACTTCTGCCGCCAAATTTTCGTTCGTTATTTAGGAAATGTCGACAAGATACTAGACTGTAACTGCCACTGCTAGAATTTTCAGCAGTAGAAGTTAACCTCTGCTGCCAGATTTTCGTTCGTTATTTAGGAAATGTCGACAAGTAACTTGACTGTAACTGCCACTGCTAGATTACTCAGTGGTAGAAGTTAACCTCTGAAGCCAGATTTTCGTTCGTTATTTAGGAAATGTCGACAAGAAACTAACCTTTCATTGGTCATTTTGTTAGATAAATACTGGTAAACATGTCATGAAAACAAACATTTATATTAATAATTTTTAAGATATCGCAAAAAAATATATTAATTAAAATAAGACATCGGAGATTTGTTACGGGTACACGAAGACAACTGTGCCCAAGGTTATAAAACTGAGCATGGAAACCAGTCTCAAATCTCAAGCATCTGATTTGCTGAAATGGCGACCAGTCGCCATTTCAGCCAATCAGATGCTTGAGATTTGAGACTGGTGTCCAATGTCAGCTTTAGAACCTTCAGGCCAGGACACGTCTTATCTTAATTGTAAACAAAATTGTCCATGCTCGTATCATGCCGTCTTAACAATGCTGACTCTTATCAAATCATATTACAAATAGAAAATAAAAGACGTCGATACAATCAAGAAGTTAATCAGAAACAAAAGTAAAAAAAAAACACCACGCGATTGTTTGTGTTGCTATCGTTTACGCTGTTTGATCGGTAGAAATGTTTGTTGAGAAAGCCCCAACACATGTTGTACGGTCTTGTTAGTTCTGAAAAAAGAAAGGACTTCATAATTTACATTTAGAAAAACATTTTTGTTTATAAATCAGGAGATGTGATAGAATATGTACAAGTAGAAGTTAAAGAATATTTGAAGATACTGATCTTGATGATTACGATTACGATATTGACGAGGTAAAAGATGACACAACAGACAAATATCTCATTTAAAAAAAATGCAAAACAACGTTAAAAAACTTATATCAGAAAAATCCATATGCAGAAATACAGCCTCCCTGCACAAAGAGAGAAAAACCGCCCTAAGTTTATAACAAGTCAACTTAAAAAATAAGACATCGAAAACAATTAACGAAAATCTGCACCAAATGCGTTGCTTCCTTCGAAATCAGGCTCTCACACACTTTTCCCATCTAAAACAAACTTTTACTATTAAAGATATAATAATTGTGACGAAACAGCTATTAGATACCAAAGAACACCTTATTTCAATTTGTCAGAATAGTAGAGTTTGTTATAATACACTGGTGAATGTTTCTAAAATGATTACAGATTGGAATGCTTCCCCTATCAGTCTTTACCAAGAATATCCCGATAAAGAGGATAAAAATAGACTTCGGCCATCGAGAGGCGAGCAGTTAAAATCTACAGTGAACTATACCTTATCTCCTCCAGACATCATTTCTCCCACGTCCCATACAGCTTTCAGAGGTGACGTTATTGCATTGCCTACCAGATTTCCTGGAAAATGACCAATACCTGCAGCTGCATTCTTTGACTTCTCAGCGTCTTCTACCGAATCTGCGATCGCTTTAAAAGGCGCGGCAACCAGCCCGCCGACTGCCGCCACAGGAGCCCAGACTGGCGCAGTAATCACCGTAAAAAAGGTTTTCAGCCCTCTGTTGTTGTCCGACATTTTAACCGAACCAATAAGTTTTCAATTCTGAAGTTATAAAAAGATGTGTATATGGTGGTTTTCAGCCCTCTGTTGTTGTCCGACATTTTAACCGAACCAATAAGTTTTCAATTCTGAAGTTATAAAAAGATGTGTATATGGTATGAAATATACCACAAATATAACACGTAAATTACTTACACTCTCATGAGCAGTGTTCATTAATTTAAATTCTTTTTATTTAAATTTATTTAGATCTATATGTACAAAGCACAGGTTGCTTGCAAAAACAAAAATTAAGTAGTTTACTAATTCCACTATAAGATAGAGTTTCAGTAGCACATCATCGGAAACTCAGACAAAATCAGTTAAGAGTCAATTTAGCCAGTCCTCATAGTGCTTGCTCATCTAAATGTTGTAGATTTTTATGTAAATTGTATTTATTACACATAAAACGTTGATGTTAATATTTCTTTTTATTAATTTATTGTTTAATTAATATAAAAGATTTGTTTTAGTATAATAATTTCTGTAGTTTTTATTTAGTTAAAATAGCAATGTTCAAATTAAAGCATATATAAGAAGACATTAAACAGCTTCTTGTTGCCAAGGTGTAAGCTATATTAATCTTATGTTAAGGTGAACAAGTAAAACAAACCTGAATAACAAGGAATCTTCAACAAATGGACCTTGACGACAGTCTGCGTTGCTTTTATATCCAAAATTGTTATAAACATTTAGGATGTCCATGACCTTACAACCCACACTCATCACATGAGCATCATATCTTTTTCATCAACTTCAGATAAGATACCAAGTTTTTCTTTGAAGCTTGCTATTTTTAATATAATAGGAAAACGGTTGCCACACATAAGTGACATATCTATTTCATATAAATGAAGAATAATTCTGAAGAAGAAGGCATTATGGCCGAAACGTCGATGTAATAAAATGTTGAAGTTTTGACCTCTATTTGTGATTTATTTAACTATATAAATGATATCGCATGCTGGAGTGTCAGATTTATTTAATCCACGTAATCTACATATCGTTGGCTAAAATTAGACATATATGTGTTAATTGCAGGTTATAACATTGGTAAAAAAAATTTTAACCGTTTCATTTTAACACATTTGTGTTTATTGAATTACATTTTCTATTGTGATTAATGAAACATTACGTTACACCCCAATTTCTTACTATTTCACTGCGATTTAAAATAAAATGTGTTTTTCGGACATGGACGCCCCCGCATTGCAAATGAAGAGTCACGGGCACGAAACGAGATTATTTCATGTCGAATTTCTGGCTAGGCATTTTTGTGATTGACACTGACCTAGTTCTGGGCTTTAAACGTTTTTCTTTTCATTTTACAACTGCTGCGGTGCTACCGGACATAATAAACGTGAGCAAATAAAATCGGACAAGCACATTCAGCATGCATCTTAAACTAACATTGACCTTGTTAAAAGGCATATTTGTTTCTAAATTTACACCAATCAATAGGTCATCATTAGCAAAACCCATACGAAATTACTACAACAAATATTGGGGATGGGTTTGTATTGTTGAATTGAATTTCATAAAACCGCATTTGCAATTACAAACTGCTTTACCGGCTTCCTTAGAAATGGTTGCATCCTCCATGTTTAGTATTTTTAATATCAGACTGTAGATAACCAATTTAATTCTTTTACTACATCTGCAACAAATTATGCAAGCAAGAACTTTTCTGAAACAGTGCCTAAGGTTATAAAACTGAGCATAGAAACCAGTCTCAAATCTCAAGCATCTGATTGGCTGAAATGGCGACTCAGCTTTATAACCTTGGCAGAGCTCCAGGTTATCCTTTTTCAGTCTGTAATGATGCTGGCGTTCTTTATTTCTTATAAAGGATACATATAACACCAATTAACAAAAACAAGGCAACCCAAACAATTAACAAAAAAAAGAACCATTGGAGTTATTGCCTTGGCACGGTCAGTGGCAAAACAATTTACCACTGGTGGTTAAACTAGGTTCTATGGTGCACCTACCTCACACTTGCCCCAACAAGTTCTCATATTGACAAACAAGTATAAATTTCTTGTTGAAATAACTCCAACCCACCCATCATCTCGACAATGTTGCATGCAAAAGCACAAAACATATAAATCAAAAGAAGCTAACAGAATTTTAAAGCAAAAAGGCGGCTACTAAATGACCTTACCAAGATATAAGCCCCCTGAGTCACATTAGCGAGAATACGATGACAGGAAAATGTGTAAAATATATGAAAATGGAACTTTGAGAGCCACCAAACACAAAAGCAGTATAAAGCAAGAAACTGTCATGTACTTGGTGATCTTATTGAGACAATGACACCATACTGCCCATGCACAGGTTCAATCAATCAGAGCCTGTGATTGTTTTTTCGTGTTCGGTTGCCTTCAATATTCTTTTTTTTTCATTTGTTTGCCCCTCACCGTTGTGAGTTCGATGCCTTCCAGGGTCGTGTATGGATGACAGGCATACATACTGTGCGGCGCTCAGTTTATCATTTAAAACACAGGCGCTGGACTGCATAGGAACGTTCCATCAACAAGATACGCAACTACTTTTTGCAATTTACGGCCTGTTTGAATATTAATCATCAAAAAATATTTATAATCACAGAACTAGCTAGTTTTCAGGCGGCGAGGGTGGCTAGATTTCAATCGAGTATCTCTGGGCTTCTTACCAGAACTCGTCTCATCCTGATCTGATGTAACATACTTCGATAGCGTCCTCGCCTGGGAATCGAATCTGGGCAACTGGATTAGGAGTCAACTACATAAACCACTCTGCGACTGAAACCAAATATCTATTAATTATACAAGCAGAATCACAGTAAGTGCATGTTTGTTAGTGGTTTGAATCATTTTCGTAGTCATCAAAGTTGTATAGTGATTAAACGTCCCACACAGTGTAACTAGTGGAACTAGCAATGATGAAATAACTTAAAAATATTATTCTGTTTCCCTTTTCACGACCATTCGAAAAGTGGTTTTAGAAGTCATTTAGCACAAAAAGGATAAGCAATGCATGCAAAAGATCTTAGTTACAGGTTAATTTACAGCAATCTCAGATTATTATAAATTTTCTTTCTTCCCTAGGACTGTATACCATTGGAACAACCTACCACCTACTGTTGCCCTCCTCCCTACCCCAGAGCAGTTCAGTGCAGCTATATCTAGCATTGAACATGTCTCGCCCTAGTTGTATAGCCCCCTGATCTATCTAACGTCAGATGAAGTAGAAAAATGTTGTCTTTGAAGTTGAAGCATATACAACTACGTTAAAGCGACTTATGTATATTGTAATACAATGATGATAATTCAAATGAAATTCAAATGAAAGCAATTTTAAATTTCATTTCAATAGATGTAGACGCAGCAGCAGCAGCAGCAGCATGCAGCGGCTCCAGTAGAAACAACAACAACAACAAATATAAAAGCCATAGAAACACGACAGTGACTTGAATCGATATAGAGTTTGTTAGTAATGGGCTAGGTGGGGGTCAATATTTTACAGATAAAATCGGGGGGTCATTATTTTATAACGGGAGTCAGTATTTTATAGAAAGGGGTCATTATTTTATATGGGGGACACTTTACCACGCCGGCAACACAAAGTCCTAGGTCAAATTATTACCTAGATTTGACAATTACTTATTTTCGAATAGTTTCGGCCATGATTAAGAGAAACGTTATTACTTGTAAACAGACCGAAGGCCGAATTCTTGAGTAACGGGCGCATGGTTAAAGGTAATGATTAGTTATTATTCGACAAAAGATAATTTGAAAAATTAATGTTTACATTTGGCGTATTTACATTAGCGTTACATGTAAACAATGAATTAATATTTTAATCGTTGTTTAATAAAAAGCGTAACGCTCCCAACACCAGACCTGGGGTAATCGTAATCAGTAATTGTAATCAGCTGTAATGATTACTCACTTCTGAAGTAATCAGATGTAATGATTACATTTGAAAAACCTGATTAAATTACTGTAATTTAATCAATTACTCATGAAAATTGGCCTGTAATCTTGATTACTTTCTGATTACATTATGATTACATAATTTATTTAAAGGTTTAAAAAATAAAAGATGGAAAAATATACAAGAGCACTCAAATTTATATTAATGAACCAGAATTGACTGAGGTGTCCAAATGGTTTCTTTTTCATTTTTTTTAAATATGGCTTAAATGCTTAAAGCATGTACATATTAAAGCACCAATGTCACATTTTAAACAAAACAAGATTTGCTGCCGTTCACATGTGGAAAATCCAATTCATTAAATTTGTTATTTAATGTTTAATAAACTATTAGAAATAGAATTAAATCAGTAATGAAACTAGAATAAATGCAGTAACCACACAACTATATTTTGTGTGAAATCTAGAGACACAAGAGAAAATAGTAAAACCTTTAGTGAAAATAAACAGAATTTTGTCCTACTACCGGTATGCAAAATTCATGGAAAAGTATTTTCCAGACCAGATTTTTGTCCATTGATCACAAAGTTTAATTGGAACAAAGAAGATTTCAAAGTTATAAAGTTTTTGAAAACTAACCACTGGACTGTTGTTATTATTTACATTATTCAGTTAAATGAAAAAAGGAAGCCTTCATTATATTTCTTCAAAATGGATAAAAATTAAGTGACAAGCAATTAATCCCATTTTAACACAGTGACAGGTGTTGGCAAATATGATTTTAACAGTGTACCAGATCATGCCTGAGGCAATAGCTTTTGTGATCATAAAATGACCATCATGTGTGAAAACTTACAGGAACTATTCTTGATAATTGAAATGGTTTTCCTGTCATAAATGAGTGTCTGATAAACCTTCTAGGACATTGCTGGCAAAGAAATTTCTTAGTTTTAGACGTTCCTGCCTCTGAAGCAACTGATGAAAGTCTTGTTTTGGCAAAAGTGTTGAAGGTAGTTTAATGCCCCAAATGTATTATCCATTGTTAATGATAAATGTGCAAAACTTTTATCCTTGCGGCCTCATCACATTAGTATTTTAGCAATCAGTGATGTAAACTGATCATCTATTTGTGTGGGTCATTTCAACAGTTGATATAAGTAATATATGGTTTAATTTCATCTTGTGAAACTTTTGCTTTTAATAATATTTCAAAAATCTAAGATGATTGTAGGTAATTATTTGTTCAACACATTAACATTTTTACTGTACAGTCTACACCAACCTGCTTAGGTGAATCAAGTTAAAGTTAGGAGTGCAAGTGACTGTGTGTACAGAAAATTTTATATTGAACACATGTAATCAAAATGTAATCATAATGTAATCTGATTACTTTGTCAAAGTAATTGTAATTTAATCATACTTTTGAAATATAGAGTAATTGTAATTTAATCAATAACTTGTTTTCAGCAAAGTAATTGTAATTTAATCATTACATTTTCCCAAGTAATCGCCCCAGGTCTGCCCAACACTTGTCCCATTAGCCGAGTGATCTAAGTCAGTCAATAAAATACTTTGAAATGCAATGGTGACGACGGTGTTACAGGTTGATGGTTCGAAACACGTTTTTTTTTTTACTTTTTTTTTTTTACTTTTTACTCAATAATTATATTTCTGCGATAAAATAAAACAAAGAAAAATACATGTACATGTATACAAAACTTTGAAGTAACAGCAAAAAAATATAAAAAAAAATATAAACCTAAACTATATCTCTAAAAGTCTTGTGTCAGCAGAAATCGAAGCCTTGTCGAAAAAAGGTGAGATCAACGCTCGCCGGACGGGTTAACCACTGCGAAATCGAGGCGATGCGGTATTAACAGGCAAAATAGTACTTTTAACGATTAAATTTGCCTTAACCAGTATTTACATTCTATTAATAATTGTTAACATCGCCAATTAATCTTGGTCGACCAATGCCTGGTTCTGATATGGAGCATTATAAATGCACTTCAAATTTTATAACATAAAAATAATAATATTGAGATTTTTTGAATTTAGTTTTATACATCTGCAAAGAAACTGTCACTATTCACCATTCACAATGGCTGTCTTCCTATGTATTAAATTCAGATGCTCTTAACTTGTATATTACTGTCCGATTTTCATAATTCTATCGCTGATGTGCAAAAAATGGTAGATCTGTGCAATCTTAAATAAACACATGCTCTCTGTTCCTCTCTGCTTTTTCGCTGCATGGGGAGGATTTGTTTTGTGAGTGGGGCGATTTCTGATGTATGCATATTTCACTTTTTTAAAAATGGTTTTCATTGTCTTGACGTCCCCTTCAAAACAACTTTTCTAATAACGTAATGAAGAAATTGCAGAGACATAAACAGAGAATAGGGCTTTGAACATAGACGGCAAGTAAGCATGTGTAATTTCGTTCAAAAAAAATAAATTCTTAATCACTTCAAAGTCAATCACTATTTTACTTTTTGAAAATAAGCCAAACTTGTATCATTATTTTATCAGAAGTCCCATTCTAATAACAAGTTCATGCCCCGCATGTGTATTCAAAAAGAAGGTTCGATGTTTCTTTTATCACTGTCATCGTGTTCTTGCTGATTTGACTTCAAGTGCTCTGGTTTCGGTAAGGTCATTCAGTATCCGCCCTTTTGCTTAACAATGCTATAAGTTTCTTATGTTTTATATGTTTGTGTGCTTTTGCATTCAACATTGTCGATCTGATTGGTGGTTTTGAGTTATTTCCCCAAGACGAATTGTATTTGTTTGTTCATATGAAAACCTATTGGGGCAAGTGTGAGCTTGATGCACCCAATATGTAGAACCAGGTTTAAACACCTCGGGTTCTCACCTTCGTTGTTTGTGGCGTCTATTTTGAAACTGGTCATTGTACGATCAGTCTATCATCGCATTACCGTGATCTCTTCTTTTCTCTTCTTTTTGGCTTTGTGGTGAGGCTGTGTCTGCTGTTCTGTTTCTGGCCATTCCTGATATACATATTTCACTTTTTTTAACTATTTAAAACCAAGAAAAGTTGGAATTGAACAATCAGCCTTTAAACTCGCGTTATGTTGTATTTCAACTAACAGTGTTATAGCATAAAAAGGTTATAGTGTGCCCCATTAACTCCCTGAAGCCATAAAGCTCATTAGCATCACTCCTTTTATGAAAGTGGAGATCTCTTTGAAATGTTAGATTTCCTACACTCTATACCCAGCTGTTCATTAAATGGTAATATGAACATTACCGAATTGATGGTCTCCATGTTCTCCGTCATATGATCAAACTCGTTTATTTATTTATCTAAATTGTAACTGTTTACTTGAATGTGTAAATAATAAGTTGCGCTCAACCTGGGTTTGCGGCGTGCCAATTATATACAGTTCCATTTCTTCCTATGAAAAGGCTGAATCAAACCGAGGCTGCAATATTTTCATATTTGTTGTGTTCGGTGGCTTTCGAAGTTCCCTTTTGAAATTCATCTATTGTAATTAAAAGGATAGAGGATATGCGTCTTCCGTCTTTCAATTTAAATGGTATTTAAAATTTAAAAATTTCGAAGAATAAGTGAAATTAGTTGCATAAGAGAATCTTTAATTGTTCGGCGTTAGCTGTCTAAGCTCACTTTTGACCTAGTTTTTCGACCAATGAAATGTTGTACATAATACTCGTATTCTATTATTATGTAGCGGGAAAATGAAATAAACTTTTTCGATTGGTAGCTATTTACACCAGAGAGGCATCTAGCTGGGTGGAGAGGTATCTAGTGGGATTTTTATTATTTTGCAGCGGAAAAATCCAAAAGATTATTTCGATTTGTTGTTAGTGGGTGTTGTTTACGATTACCTTAAAGATTTTTATATTTTGTGTAGGTATTTCTACCTGGCACTAACATGTTCGAGCATTTTCGTTTTTAAAAGCGATAATTGTATTGGAGAAAAACATGTTACAATTTAACAAATAAATAACCAGTTAAGTCAATATTGATGGCTTATATACAATTTTATATGGAATATTCTTGGGTGTCAGGTAAACACTTGCGTAAAACGAAATAGAAGTGCAGATATTTCTACTTCTTAGGTTTCCTTTCTAGTTCCTTTGATACTGATTGTTAATTTCAAATCCAAAGTACAAGCTCACTGTAGTGTAGTGGTTAACTCTCTCGCCAAGCAAGCGGAGGCCCCGGGTTCAATCCTCAGGAGATGACACGTTTTTTAAAGCTTATTTACGTAAAAGTTGGTAGATTTCGCTCTTAAATTTCAAGGACATTTATTCATCTTGAGTTCTAACTCTACAAGAGGTATTTTATTGAAACTGAATAAATGTAGATCAAGACTTAATGTAAGACATTGCTTCTTTATTCGACTTATTATCACCGTATAAAATTGTTGCAACAGCCTCAAAATTTCTCTTTGAAAGACACTTTCAATGAATTTTTGAGTTGTCATGATTCGGTCGCTTAATATCTAGGTCATACTAAGAAGGCAGGAGGGTTCGTCAAAAGCTATAACAAGTAAATTAAAATTAAAATAACTAAACTGTGTCTGCTTCGCCTCTTTATATTTCTTTCTTTCTTATATACATGTTTATATAAATCTTTTCCATCAACGCCGTCTATCTTTTTTAAAGATAGTTCTTGTTTAAATTATTGTTAAATAACTAAGTACAGTAAATTATTTGCAGACCTGTCACAGTAACTGGCATAGCCGATAATAAATTTAAATGGGTAAAATGAACTGATGGCTGCAGATATTTTAATGGTTTTTTTTTCTTTAGTCTTTACAAAGAATACACAAAAAATAGCCTTAGAGGAGAAAGTTTAACGATAAGTTACTGGTGATAAATGCCGATAAAAATTTCTAGAATCGGATCGGATATGTTTCTACTTTTCCAATATTGTTATAAATTGTCAATTTTTTTCCAGGAAAAATAACACACCTACTTTGTTCCTGTTAATGTCATACGTTACATAGGTGTAAGTCTATTAGCAGCGACTGTAACGTAAGAAATAATCTTTATCAATGCTCGCAGGTGCTTTCTGACGTCATTGCAGACGATGCTTTTAGAACGCGCTGTAGTACTCGAATACATGCACAACAGCTGATTCACATTGATTGGCGCATTTTAGTGTGACGGTATGTATCATTAACAGTATCCTTTATTTAATTAAGGAGTTTTTTAATCTATACAATTGCTTTCACGGGAGCCTGAGAATCGTGCCGTATTATGGCATCGCCCAGTTGCTTTGGAGGCGAACAATGTTTTATTCCAACTTTATGGACCGATTCTAAAGTCTAACCGAAGACGCCAAACGATGAGCACTTTTTCTCTGAACATGATAAGGAAAGAAACCCAAACCAGCCAAGTGCATTAAATTAGCATCTTCCAGGGTTTGTTTTCCTTTTTCAGTAGGGGCCATTGATGGGCGCCATTCCTCAGACAATTTCTTTAAAATCATGCAGTTTTCCCCAAAAAGTAGATCTGTTTTTTCATTCACCTTGAGAGCAAAAATCACTCTATTTTCCCCAAAATTAAAGGGCATGGGCCCCTGTCACTATAGAAAAAACCTGACTTCTACCCATTTTAGTTGAGCCCGCTTGCCTTGAGCTCAAAATAGTTGTCATATTAGTGGTTTGATGTAGGTGTGTTATACTGGTCATCTATGGGTTCGCGTTACTTAACAGTTATCACAATGAAGTAAAGACGAAAAGAAACTTACCTGTTAAATTTTGATTTATTTCTCCTATTCCAACCTTTTCCTGTTATTTAATTCTTAAAATGACCATGGAATATCCAAAAACAATAGAATGCATCCATATGATTGTCATTGGTGTCCGCAGGGTCTATTTAACTAATTAAAGAGACCCTGGTGTCCGCCATGTTGTCCTGATTACGTCATCATTCGTTTCGCGGTATGTGAAAATTCTTGGAATAAATCGAACACTCGTAGGTTTAGAACACTAAATGTTTAATCAGATAACAAGTCATTTAAAGTGTGATAGGTGAACGTGTCAAAACTTTAACTGTTAACTAAATTTTAACAAATAACAACTGTTAATCACACTGACTGTAAAAAATTATTTTGTTTCATGGTCACAGTACTTTCATTCCATATTTAATATTTAGTGGTTGGTTACCTATCTGATATAAAATTTAGTGGTTGGTTACCTATCTGATTTAAAATTTAGTGGTTGGTTACCTAACTACATATAAACACTTCCGGGGCTATGGGCGGGGCAGACGAACTTGTAAACAAAGTAAAATAGGACAAAAATAAGGGCTGAAGGTGAGTTATTTTGCTTCATTTCAAACAAAAACACTGTATTTGATGTATACGAACAAATACTCACCAAGAAACTGCTCATAACTGTTGAAAAAACGTGTTTTCGTCAAACCACAAATATAGGTCAGCAACGTGACAACATAAACAATCGTTAGAGGGCGCAACGCAAATACCGCGAGACGAACGATGACGCGAACCCATAGATGACCGGTATAGTGTGTCCATTAGGATTTGTCAAGCTCGTTAATTTAATATGAATTGAGTACTCTGGGTTATATTTGACATGAATGTCAACCTCAATGAGATGGTATGTAGCGCACAAACCCCAGGTTCCCATCTCAGAGGTCAAGGTCATGCTTAGAGGCAAAGGTCATGTGAAACAAACTCGACATGTTGCCAACAGGCATCTAGTTTAAAAATCTTACTGATTTGAAGAAAATGTTTATATAGCTTTGCAATAAAATATATTTCACAAGTCCCTGGACATTTTCTTGCTCATTGATTTATCTGTTTTGTATGAATTATAAGCTTATGACACCGAAGAACTCCCCACTTACTGTTCTTCACGCCAGCAGGCAATGATCTCAGGTTGCAAAATAACGAGTGAGGAATTGTCTGGGCTTGTCAAATGATGAGCAGGAAACTGTGGGGCATTGTCTAGAAGGGGAATTGTCAAGATACAACAGTTATTTATGTTTACAGTTTATTGATTGCAATGGAAAAGAATGAAAAGCTGGCTCAGATGTTGGCTGATCTTCCAGAAGGTTTTCGGCCTCTTAGTCCACTACCAGACTCGCCAACTGGCAGTGATACCAGGGATACTTATGAGACTGAACCAGACTTGACTGCTGAAAGTGAAGATAGTGTGGATGGGACTTATTGTAAGGCAGAACTAGACTCGGTTGCTGACAGTGCTACTGGTCGAGCTGTCGTAACAGAAATGTCTTCTCAGATTGAACAAGACCATAAGACCGATCCAGATTGTAGGAAAAGGAAAACAGATGTTGAGAAAAATACTAATGAATTTTCTGTTAAATCTGAAAGAAATGACACAGAATGTTCTCCTTCAAAGAAACAAAAAGAAAATACAGGAAAAGAGGTTGGTAATAAAGAAAGTGAACAAAACCTTGTTTCTAGTTCAGAGCAGGTGAACACACAGGCATTTTCACCTGATGTCCTTGGTCTCCAGCATTCTTCAGTTGCTTCTCCAAATGCAGATGAAAACATGATTGCTGCACCAATAACATCTGGAGATGATGTGCAAGATAATAACGAACCTTTGAACCTTTCTGGCTCAAATGAAGCAGATGACATTGTAAGAAAACTTTGCAAAAATGGTAAGGTGATGGAATTTCAAGAGGGTGATGACTTTATTAAAGTGATTGTTTACGAGGATTCGCAGGAAGATGACTCGGAAAAAGATGCCAATCTCAGGTAACTACTTAATTAATGTGGTATCATTAAATTTCATAGAGAATAATTTTTGCTCCAAACCATAAATGTTATATTTGCAGGGGCAAAGATTTGCACAATTTTTTTTTTCATTAAGAAATACTTTATGTGGTCTAATTTCTCTGGGATTTAAAATTGCACTTTCACTTGGCAGGAAATACATAAAAATTTAAACCAGCGCAAAATATAATGATACCACAGTATGACAGAACAAACAACACGGTACTGATGTACCGGGGTAATTGTAATTTCTCTTGTTTCAATGTTTGCAAGGTAATTAGAGTCTGAACTGCATATGTAAAAGAAAATACAGCCAAAGGCTTAAACATTTGGATGAAAGATTATGTTTCCATGACTTATATAATGCTTTTTTTTTATTAATTAACTATTAGCCAAGGAATATTGCAGCAAGTTTTCTTGACATTTGACAGACTGAAAATAATAACCAGCTAAATTAAAATAAATAATTTATAAAGTTATTTTCATTGTGAAAAGCAATATTCGGTTCATTGTGGATTTTGGCTCCAATGTTTGGGTAAACCTTACAACTTTTATTTTAAAACGAATCTAGATATCTTATGTGGACTAATTTTTTGTGTCACCCATTTCCAAGAACGGCGATACATAGGGATTACTTTGTTCGTCCATCCATCCTTCCACCAGTCTGTCTAGTTATGCCCCCCTTCGAAGAAGCGGGGGTATATTGCTTTGCACATGTCGGTCGGTCGGTTGGTCCGTAGACCACATCTTGTCCGATCAATAACTAGACAACGCTTTGTGATACAGTCCTTATATTTGGTGTGGAGGTTGGTCATGACCAGTAGAAGACCCCTATTGATTTTGGGGTCAGTAGGTCAAAGGTCAAGGTCACAGTGGCCTTGACCACAAAAACCTTGTCCGATCAATAACTAGACAACGCTTTGTGATAAAGTCCTCATATTTGAGTTGGAGGTTGGTCATGACCAGTAGAAGACCCCTATTGATTTTGGGGTCAGTAGGTCAAAGGTCAAGGTCACAGTGGCCTTGACCACAAAAACCTTGTCCGATCAATAACTAGACAACGCTTTGTGATACAGTCCTCATATTTGGTGTGGAGGTTGGTCATGACCAGTAGAAGACCCCTATTGATTTTGGGGTCAGTAGGTCAAAGGTCAAGGTCACAGTGGCCTTTGCATACAAAAACGTTGTCCGATCAATAACTAGACAACGCTTTGTGATACAGTCCTCATATTTGGTGTGGAGGTTGGTCATGACCAATAGAAGAACCCTATTGATTTTAGGATCAGTAGGTCAAAGGTCAAGGTCACAGTGGCCTTTGCATACAAAAACGTTGTCCGATCAATAACTAGACAACGCTTTGTGATACAGTCCTTATATTTGGTGTGGAGGTTGGTCATGACCAGTAGAAGACCCCTATTGATTTTGGGGTCAGTAGGTCAAAGGTCAAGGTCACAGTGGCCTTGACCACAAAAACCTTGTCTGATCAATAACTAGACAACGCTTTGTGATACAGTCCTCATATTTGGTGTGGAGGTTGGTCATGACCAGTAGAAGACCCCTATTGATTTTGGGGTCAGTAGGTCAAAGGTCAAGGTCACAGTGGCCTTGACCACAAAAACCTTGTCCGATCAATAACTAGACAACGCTTTGTGATACAGTCCTCATATTTATGCCCCCCTTCGAAGAAGCGGGGGTATATTGCTTTGCACATGTCGGTCGGTCGGTATGTCGGTCCGTAGACCACATCTTGTCCGATCAATAACTAGACAACGCTTTGTGATACAGTCCTTATATTTGGTGTGGAGGTTGGTCATGACCAGTAGAAGACCCCTATTGATTTTGGGGTCAGTAGGTCAAAGGTCAAGGTCACAGTGGCCTTGACCACAAAAACCTTGTCCGATCAATAACTAGACAACGCTTTGTGATACAGTCCTCATATTTGGTGTGGAGGTTGGTCATGACCAGTAGAAGACCCCTATTGATTTTGGGGTCAGTAGGTCAAAGGTCAAGGTCACAGTGGCCTTGACCACAAAAACCTTGTCCGATCAATAACTAGACAACGCTTTGTGATACAGTCCTCATATTTGGTGTGGAGGTTGGTCATGACCAGTAGAAGACCCCTATTGATTTTGGGGTCAGTAGGTCAAAGGTCAAGGTCACAGTGGTCTTGACCACAAAAACCTTGTCCGATCAATAACTAGACAACGCTTTGTGATACAGTCCTCATATTTGGTGTGGAGGTTGGTCATGACCAGTAGAAGACCCCTATTGATTTTGGGGTCAGTAGGTCAAAGGTCAAGGTCACAGTGGCCTTGACCACAAAAACCTTGTCCGATCAATAACTAGACAACGCCTTGTGATACAGTCCTCATATTTGGTGTGGAGGTTGGTCATGACCAGTAGAAGACCCCTATTGATTTTGGGGTCAGTAGGTCAAAGGTCAAGGTCACAGTGGCCTTGACCACAAAAACCTTGTCCGATCAATAACTAGACAACGCTTTGTGATACAGTCCTCATATTTGGTGTGGAGGTTGGTCATGACCAATAGAAGAACCCTATTGATTTTAGGATCAGTAGGTCAAAGGTCAAGGTCACAGTGGCCTTTGCATACAAAAACGTTGTCCGATCAATAACTAGACAACGCTTTGTGATACAGACCTCATATTAAACGATTGTTGGATGTGTCTCTTCAAAAGTTATATAAATGGTTCCGGTCCGCTGCCTAATTAGGTCATGACAGCTAAAAATAGATTTTTGACTTTGTCAATCTTTGAACGACATCTCCTCCTATATTACTGGGTCAATTTTGATGAAACTTCACACAAATGATCATTTGATGAGTCTCTTCAAAAGTTATATAAATGGTTCCGGTCCGCTGCCTAATTAGGTCGCGTCAGCTAAAAATAGATTTTTGACTTTGTCAGTCTTTAAACAACATCCCCACCCAAACCGCTAACCCAATTTCAACCAAACTTGACACAATTGATCATTGGATGAGTCTCTTCAAAAGTTATATAAATGGTTCCGGTCCGCTGCCTAATTAGGTCACAACAGCTAAAAATAGATTTTTGACTTTGTTGATACATAGGAGTTCCACCGTCTTGTAAATTGCTTTCATGACTGGTACCCTTCATTGCTAAAGCTTACAAAAGTCTCTAAATTTCCAAAAATTTAAATTCAATGCTAATAGATATCACTTGCACGTCAGGGGGGGCATTTGTGTTTGACAAACACCTCTTGTTTAATGTTGGCTATAACTTTGCCATTTCGTTATATTTCTTCATGAAACTTTCAAATTATATTGCTTGTGATGATGTCAAATTCTTTAGGTCAAGGTCACATTTGATGGAGTTATGCCCCTTTTTGTACTTGGATTTTTGACATGAAAACTTAATGTTGGCTATAACTGCCATCTCACAATATTTCTCCACAAAACTTTCAAATTATATTGTTTATGACAACACACTAATGATGATGACAAATTCTTTAGGTCAAGTTTACATTTAATGGCATTAAGCCCCTTTTTGAACTTGCATTTTTATTCCGACATAGCACCAGAGGGTGACACTAGTGTTCAACTGAACACCCATCTGATTATTATGTACAAGACTGTTGAAGAACACTACCTTGCACTTTTCAGTAACATGTTTCAACGACCTCCTGTATGTAGCAAGGGAGACAGTACTACCAGCTTTCCTTCCTCAAGCTTCCATTCAAAGAATATGTTTCCTCCGGTAAGCATTCAGCATTTAAGCACAAAATGTTCTTGTTCAAGTAAAGACAAACCCCTACAATTTAACTTCTGTTTGTTGTTCATCATATCCTAGTGTATAATTTATTTTTTTGTACAGAGTACATTATGTTAAACAGTTAATGGATGCCCTTAAATGCTGCGACAGTTCACACTTTTTTCAATCTTTTCCGTTCATATTTTATCATAAGTTTTCTTTTTCAAATGGTTAGGGGGATAGTTATCAAGGATTTAGCAATATTTTTATATTATTATGAAATTTTGGGAATTTTGAATCCTTGACCAGTGCATGTTATTAGCTAATTATGTTTGTGAAAATCATGGATTTCAGTAAAACCTTTGCACATATTGCTTTTTGTAGTGGATTGTTTTTAAATATAATTTTATTGTTGTTTTCAGACAGTTCCTCAAATTCCATTGAACACTAACCAGACTATGTATCACACCCCTCATCCACGCAATGGATACATGTTCTACGCAGATAACATAACTCCACTGTCTGCACAGGACATGAGAATAAACAGAGCTCAAATGGCATCCAATTCACAAAGTTTTGTACCAAATTACAGACAAGGAATGACACCGAATAGAAATGTATGTACTAGTAAAATTTATCTGATCATTATCATCTCATTTACTGTTCTTTGGATTTCTTTATATATGCAAAGATAATCAAATAGGATGTATAGATTGTTGTAAAACAGATACTTTCCTGCAACCATTTTTCCAGAGTTATTTCCCTTTGTTGATTTAAGTACAAAATAATTTTGGCTTGAAATCTTTTTTTACAGTCTAATGGGTTTGTTTCGAACTGGCACTGATAATCAGGCAGGGTGTGTTAAGATGATTATAAAGAAAAGATTTTTCCTGCAATCATTTTATTAAAGTTATGGTCTTTTGTTTATTAAGGAATAAAAAAATTTTACTGTCTAGCAAGGGCTTTTTTCACCATTTTGTTTTGGGAATAAGACCTATACCCCAAGAATTGGGAAATTTCATATGTAGTTGCCAGAAATTGGGATTTTTTTTTCCATCACTACAGAATAAAATTGTTTACACATATTTAATATTATCAATAATTTCTGGATTATAGAAACAAATGATACCTCATTAACTAACAAGCTATGATGTCTTGAAGAATGAGACAAAAGCAAGAACAACAAAATTCCACAATGTAACTTGTTAACATTCACCTCTAACATATGAACCCAGAGTAAAACAAAGTTGAAATATTTCCAAACCTGTATATACACTGTAGTATAACTTTGATTTAGTACATTGAGTCATGCACATTATGCAAATTTTGCAGTGTTTTAAATATCAAATGTATTACAAGAGTAATTTTTATTTATATTAACAGAGAACACCTTTGTCGCAGAATGTACTCCTGAACAGTAGTGGGGAAGAAAATATCAGCCCAACAGAGACATTAAACACCCCAAACTCTGAACAGATCCAAAAGAAAGTTAGGTCGCTTATTGGCATCTCAAAGTACCAGATGGAAGATGACACTCCAAAACTCAGGGAGCAACATAATCAGAAGGAGAGAAGAAGAAGGTTTATTATCACATTGTTTATTTGTATATTTTATAAATTCTGGGAAGCATATAGTCGTCATGTTGTCCATCCATCTGCCCCATTTAGTGTCCAGCCAATAACTGTGTTATTTGAAGTCACATTTTTAAAATTATTTGTCAGAAATGATCATCATGTTGAGACATTTTGTGCGCAAAATTTGGGGTGCTACCTTGAAGGTGATGGTCACAGTATGACCTTGAAGCAAAATTGTATCCGGTTCATAACTTTGTGTTTTTATGCCCCCGAAGGGAGGCATTTAGTAATCGGATTGTCAGTCCGTCTGTCCGTCCGTCGTGTCCGTCCGTCCGTCCGAAATAATCTTGTCCTCGCTTCTTCTCCAAAACCGCTTGAGGGATTTCTTTGAAACTTCACAGGAGTGTTTATCACCAAGCCTAGTTGTGCGTATCGTCAGGAATTTCAGCTCGGATTATTTTTGGCTGAGTTATGGCCCTTTTTAGCAAAATCTTGTCCTCGCTTCTTTTCTGAAACCGCTTGAGGGATTTCATTGAAACTTCACAGGAGTGTTTGTCACCAAGCCTAGTTATGCATATCCTAAGGAATTTCTGATCGGATTTTTTTTTTGGCGGAGTTGTGGGCCTTTTTACCTAACCCTAACCCTAAGCTTTTTTGAAACCGCTTGAGGGATTTCATTGAAACTTCACAGGAGTGTTTGTCACCAAGCCTAGTTGTGCATTTCCTAAGAAATTTCTGATCGGATTATTTTTGGCGGAGTTATGGGCCTTTTTACCGAACCCTAACGCTAAGGTAAATTTTGTTAAAGCAATAGAGGTAACATTTTTTGTCCGATTGTCATGAAATTTGGTATGAATATTGATACTGATGATTTCTACACAAATGATTAAAATCATGTTGTTAAATTGACCAGGGGCCCCGCCCTGGGGATTTTAATTTTATTTTCTTTCAAAATCTGTTTTTAACCTTTGACCAGATTTTGACACAAGCTTTATACCATCTTAAAATTCAATCTTTCCTGAACAATTCATTCACTGGTTGTTCAGTGATAAAATTTGAAACAAAAATTTTAGTAGCAGAGTGAAAATTTCAAGTGTCAAAATCCAATATTTCTACCTGTCTTCAGCTACATATGATGTTTACCAGTTTATTCATTAATATTGGTCAAGTTGCTGGACAATGACCTCATGAACTTTGCTGCTTAGATCTGTGTTATGCAATATTAAGAACTTTGCTCTGGAAGATTTTATAGGGTAAATTTAGTCATTTTTATACTGGCGCGCATGCGCCAGTATTAACTAACGATGCTGTGAACTCTGCGACGCGCAGTCCTTAACTTCGGGTGTATCATTGCGACCACGAGAGCGTATCAAGTAAGTGGTCACCGCGAGAGCAGGCCGAAATGTTCTGCACAAGTGTGAACCACAATGCAGCACACCATTCCACGAATTCTGAGCGATTGATAGTAAGTTTCCGTGTTATTTTGGAGCATCCATGCCAAAAATTCCATCGAACAATGTAGAGTGAAATCATGACCAGCTACGGCAGTGAACAAGCAACTGGATATGAATGAGTAGTTTAGTTACGCCTGAAAGATTTCGTAGTTGTGTGGCATAAAAAGTAGTGCATTTTAAGAAAATACAAATATTTCGAGAAGGAATGCGAACTTTGAAAGATAATTCTACAAATAAAAACAAGAAAACAATTTAATGTTGTGATTCGAACAACTATGAAAGGATATTAAAAGAACGATTAAAAACAAATCAGTCACGTGACAAGCGGGAGATAGCGTGGGTTGCCATTTTGGTTAGGTTGGAGTAGTTGTGGATCGAGATTTTGCTCGGCTAACAAGGACCGGGCCGGGTCCCAGTGTTCTCCCCAGACAACCGTTAACAAGCTTTGATCTATTTCCAGCAAGTGTTAAATTCGCCGACATCCGTTTATTCAAAATCGACATGACATAATTTTCTGTTTCTTGCATTGTAAACACAGGTCGCTTTTCAATACACACCTCATTCAAGGTTAAGCAATGGGCGATTTGACCAATCACAATCGATTTCTTTACTATCAGCTGGATAACTCCGCCTCTCCACGTGGTGAATTCGCAAGTCTGTCGGTGTCGTTTGATCGTATTTTGGCTCTGTTGACTCTTGATATTCTCAATTAATAGCGGTGTTTAACATAATGTTCAATGATTTTAATGAGATGCGATCATGAGTAATTATTTGGTTATTCTTAGTTCTGTGATTAGAAGACAAACACTTCGAAAATTGTACTGTATACATGTATGAAAATAATTGTGCGATAATGGATTTGTTTTAAACAAATCTATTGGCAAGTTGCATTTAGAACTTAAATTGCAAAAGAAATACATTCTGTGGCATTTTACTGCGCTATCATCGTAACGATCAGTTCATTTTCGTCGGACACATTTTCAAGTATGCATGCGCGAAAGAACGACGACTCGTCAATTCTATCTTATTTCAAGAGAAACTGGCCTTGTGAGGCTGATGCCAACTCCATCGGGCATTCTGAACTTCAAAATTCTAGAAATGAGATCGAGATCATTTCCGGATAGCCCTTCAAGAGCGACTCTTACGACGCCAAGTACCCCTTCACGTCGTGAAATTACTCAGACGCCGGACGCGGTACCCCAACATGCCGAGACACTGAATCAACGCCGGCCACCTCGAACAGCCAGTTCGATCCAGTCAGGTGTCGATCCTAAGTGGAAGAAAGTCTACTTCTGGTTGCAAGAAGTTGGCAATGTATTTTTATATATATTTACTTAGCCTTGTGACTTGCATTAAATAAATAAAATAACTCAATTTCATGCTACTATAAATAAAAAGGGAAATATGCATATCAGGAATCGCCACACTCATAAAACACAGCCTCCCCTACAGCAAAAAGAAGAGAGGAAAATAAATGATTTGTTTGTTGATTGTTTAACAAAAAAGGGAACAAAAAAGGGGAACCGTATGGGTAAGCGCCTTGGAACAGTCAGTAGCAAAATAATTTGCTACTAGGGGTTTAAACCAGGTTCTTGGGGTGCACTACATAATTTATTATACCTGTTTGTGTTAACTGAATACCTATTATGATATTATTTTTATATATGTGAAGCTATCTATATGTTTACTGGTATCGTAAATTAATTTAATTTCAGATTGTGAGTGGGGTTTTTCCACCTTATCAAGAGTGAAGACTAAGCTTAGAAGCAGGCTTAACAATTCAACATTAAATTCATTGTTAATGATATCCATGGAAGGTCCTGATGTACTGAAGTTTGATTATAATAAGGCAGTCAGCGCTTGGGCCCAAGAAAAAAAAGAGGCTTCTGAAAGTTTAATCCTAATTCTGTCAGTTGTTATGAAACACTGAGTTTGATATGTGTGAGATATCTTGGACAATGAAGGTGAAAAACTAACTATACAGAGTATATAGTTGACATTGTAACTTGATGAGATCAGATCAGTTTATGTTATTAAAACACATGTTGACATACTGTTTACACATTGTTTCACATTATTTATGTTTTTTAACTTTGTACCTTTCTTGGCTCTAAAGAGATAAAAAAAACATCTGTACTATATACAGTTTTTGCAGTAAACTTTGGTACAAATATAAAATTGTATAAAATTATAGTTAAAAAATAAAGTTTCGTGAGCTTATATCCACGAAATATCCAGCGACAACCCTTCCAAAAATCCTGGGGAGACCGTCAGTAAGTTGGCGAATATTTTTGTTAATGCATTGTTGCGATCGACGTAAAAATTAAGATTGTAACTGTTTCAGTCTCTTAAGGTACGTGAGCCTTGTGCATTTCATTGTTGACAATACTCAGTCGTGGCGGAGCCTGATCATCGTTATTCTTGCAAAATTTAACCACTAATCATACGCTTCTGCATCAAAAAGACCCCCGCCTAAGATTCAGGTGAAAAGAAAGTGGAAAACCTAATTTCCTTGCATCAAAATACAAGTACCTGCATCTATTGAAATCCCTGAATACACAGAATTATTTGCTAATGTTGCAACCTGATTAAAATCATCTCCTGAAAACCGCTACGCTATCAGGATCTGACGACGAGTAACTTAAACGTGCTTTTATTACTTACCCATTGAACCAATCAGATTGTCGCCTACAAAATCGCAAAAGTGAAAGTAAACTTAGTATTTTAAACCATGGAAAGTGTTTACAGCCAACTTAAGACGTATTTAACTGAAGATATATGTGTTTATGTAGTATTGCATTAATTGTAATGTAATGACATCTTCAGATCATTTTGCGAACGTTATAGATCATGCTTCCTGTGTTGACAATTTCTAAAAATAGTATCGGGGAAAACCGCTATAGCTTATGTACGGTGTCTGAGGGCCGTCATCAGATCTAACAGTTTGTTATATCTGACTTTAGTGAGATTGCTAATGTTGATGATAGTAACTGTCACAAAGTTTAACAAAAAAATCACACATAGTTTCATATGTTTACAGTAATGATATCTGTGCAGGGCATGTTCGATTCAACCAGCGCGCCAGTATTTCAACGCTTTCAGCGCTTTGATCTATGGATAGTGACCAAATAAACTTTCTTACTTTATAGCGCTTTGAAAATCAGGCTTTTCTGAATATGTTATTCACTGTTTGTAAGTAAAACAACAAAAAGAACAACAACAACAAATTTGAAGCACATTCTCAAAATGTTAAGACTAAATTTAAGAAAGTCTTAGATGTATACAGTGTATGTACACAAACTGGCAAGTTAAGGCCACACTTTTTTAAGCTCCCCGCAGAAATTCGGGGGAGCATATAGTCGCCAAGTTGTCGGTCAGTCCGTCAGTACGTCCCACATTCTTTAACACTCTAGCGGTCACATATTTGCCTGGATTGTTTTGAAACTTGGTCAGGATCATACCTGCCATATTTCTGGAAAGCATTCCAGGGGATTTGGTTCGAAATTCCAGGGGATTCCGATATAATTCCAGGGGATTTTTTAACGCGGCTAATCAAGCGGAATTTACCAGAAACTAAACTAAGATGCAATTTTAAATATATTTATCCTCATTTATTTAAACAATATTTTTATTATGGTTTTTTTTGTAACAGGGTGTCAGCACATAATAAAACTATATAAAACAAACACTATATGAACAGTCTGACAAACTCTGATGTGCATAGCACAGACTAACATCAGTTAGAACAATTATTTAAGTTAACTAACATGGACTTGGATGTTATTAACTTGCTGAAGATGCTGAGTTCGAATTTAACGCTCAACATATGGTCTCTGCAGTCAAACCAGACCAGGAGTCAGTCTGGATCTTTCTAAGTATGCTAAGGGGGTTTGTTTAGGAAAGTCTTTGTGTATTTACATTATAATTTCTATTTTCTGTTCAAAATCCCCATGAAAATTAAATATTGCTGCCCAAAAATTGTGTTCGAGCAACACTACTGAATCTGGACCGTCCCTGAATATATCAAATGTTGCAGCTTGGCTATTATATTTTTATTCCAAGGATGCAAGAATCAGCTTGACTGGCCATTTCTTCCTACTTTGTAATTAAAAAAATATTTGCAAACGTGCCAAAACGTTAATTGTTGGTCAAAAGACGAATAATTTGTATCCGAAAGTGACCCATTATCCGGATACACACATATTTTGGACATCATAAAAAAACCTTCAATCATTAAACAAGTCCGCTAATTGTACATAAAACAGACGGTATATTTGTGATTTCATTCACACCTATGCAAACAATCAAGTATCCAATAAACAATCCTGTTAGTGTCAATTCTCACTAAATAATCGATAATCCTCTCGGTGACACTAATTAGACGAAATCGGAACGTTTTGACACAACCGTTAGGAGTCCGAGATACGTAACGGTGTATTCGGCGTTTAGACAAATGTCTGATGAGAGCGACAAAAATGCATTTTTATAATTTTTTTCTTAACTTTTGTTAATTCCGGGGGATTTTCGTCTCCCGCCGAGGGGCCAGGGGATGGCTCTAAATTCCGGGGGATTTTTCCCCCCGCCGGGGGATATGGCAGGTATGGTCAGGATGTTTGTCCCAATGATTTCTCAGATAAGTTCAAATATGGGTCATCTGGGTCCAAAAATTAGGTCACTGTTACTAAAAATAGAATTTTCTTGTTAATACTCTAGCGATCACTTGGTCAGGATGTTTGTCCCAATGATTTTTTGGACAAGTTTTAATATGGGTCATCTGGGTCCAAAAACATGGTCAGGACATTAGTCCCAGTAATTACTTGGAACAGTTCGAATATGGGTCATCTGGAATCAAAAACTTGGTCACTGTTACTAAAAATAGAATTATCTTGTCTTGGCTGTAAATTTGTTATTTCTCATTGGATTTCAAAATAACTTGGCACAAATGTTCACCATGACAAGGCGGTGTGTTGAGTACAAAACCATGTCGGTTGGTCCAAGGTCAAGGTCACTGTTCCTAAAAATGGAATTTTCTTGTTAACACTTTAGTGGTCACATTTTTGCCCTGATTGTCCGATTGCAAAGAAACATGGTCAGGACATTAGTCCCAGTTATTAATTGGACGAGTTTGAATATGGGTCATCTGGGGTCAAAAACTAGGTCACTGCTACTAAAAATAGAAAAATCTTGTCCAGGCTGTAAATTTGTTATTTCTCATTGGATTTTAAAATAACTTGGCTCAAATGTTTACCATGACAAGATGTTGTTTCGCGTACAATACTCATGGCTGTTTGTCCAAGGTCAAGGTTACTGTTACTAAAAATAAAATTTTCTTGTCTGGGTTGTAACTTCCTAATGAATGGAGTGATTTCAAAATAACTTTACATAAATGTTTACCATGACAAGGGGTTGTGTTGCGTACAATACCCATGCCGGTAGGTCCAAGGTCAAGGTAACTGTTACTAAAAATAGCATTTTCTTTTCCAAGCTGTAAATTTGTTGTTTCTTATTGGATTTTAAAAGAACTTGGTGTAAATGTTCACCATATCGAGACGATAGGTCACATACAACACAACTTTGTTGTATTCAGGTGAGCGATAAAGGGCCATCATGGCCCTCTTGTTTCCCTTGATTTTACCAAACTTGCACACAACTCTTACAACCATTGAGCAGTTGTTGACAGGTGAGCCACCCTATGGACCCTCTTGTTGCAAGGGTTATAGGCCCTTACTCTTTACTATTTAACTTCCACAGGCATATTTTTACTACATATGTACATATTTACTACAATTCGATTTCAAACTGCATTTTGGGGGCATATGTCAATTTCAAGTGACAGCTCTTGTTTTATAGTTGGATTTTAAAATGATTTCGCAGAAATGATAGTGATATCAAGACAGCGCAAAATTTGGGTTGCTACCTGTAATGTCAAGGTCACAGTGTGACCTTAAATCCAAACTTGTCCAGCCAACACATTGTTTATTTGAAGAACTTTGGATTTTTAAATTATTTGACAGGAATGATCGTCATATCAAGACAACGTCTCACAAGAAAAATTAGGGTTGCTACCTTCAAGGTCAAAATCATGGGACCTTGTAGCAAAATCTTGTCAATCCCATAATTTTGTTAGTAGGATTACTACTGTTCCAGCAAATTCATGACTGGCCCATTGTGGTTCCCTGCGTACTGGTCTATACTATGTTATACTTTAAAGTAGTCTTAGGGGCATTGTATTTCTTAAATTCTTTGCCATTGTTACATGTAGTATGACCAGTTCCATTGTTCCCTTAGTTAACTTAGCAGTTGAAATAGCCATTCCCTTAAATACAGGTTTTGTTATGTCTGATTTTATAGCATTACTCCATTGACAAAATTCACCATCATAGTTATGCAACTAACCGTTTTTGAGATAAAAAACCTATTCGAGGAGCATCACCCGTTAATGTCTCTTGTTTATTTTCAGATATTGCTATATATTATATGCAATAGATAAATAATTTTTTGTTTTGTTAAGCAACATTAATTGCAAGTTTGATCAGTCTCAGTGAGCTGATAATATATCACAGCCATCAGCAAAATTAATGTTTTCTAACGTGCTCGTAACAAGTATTGGGTTTCAACCCAATAAATTGCTTATCATAAGAAACTATCTATCAGACATTTCAAATACTAAAAACATGTAGACTAAAATTACATGTATTTGTTATAAAGATACATGATGTGCTACCTTTCTAAGCATTTGAAACAGTCCATTATTGTTAATGATTTTTGCAGAAATTTGTTGATTGAACATTAAAAAGTTAGACCCTGAGCAGATGAGCTTGATAATCTTGGTCTAGATAGGTTACTAATTTGACATCAGTTGATCTAGGTCCAGATAGGTCACAAATGTTACATCAGCTGATCTAGGTCCAGATAGGTCACAAATGTGACGTAAGCTGATATGAGTCTATAGATAGGTCACAAATGTGACATCAGCTGATCTGGGTCTAGGTAGGTTACAGATGTAACATAAGCTGATCTGGATCTAGATAGGTCACAAATGTGATATAAGCTGATCTGGATCTAGATAGGTCACAAATGTGATATAAGCTGATCTGGATCTAGATAGGTCACAATTGTGATATAAGCTGATCTGGATCTAGATAGGTCACAATTGTGATATAAGCTGATCTGGATCTAGATAGGTCACAAATGTGATATAAGCTGATCTGGATGTAGATAGGTCACAAATGTGATATAAGCTGATCTGGATCTAGATAGGTCACAAATGTGGATCTAGATAGGTCACAAATGTGATATAAGCTGATCTGGATGTAGATAGGTCACAAATGTGACATAAACTGATCTGGGTCTAGAAAGGTCTCCAATCATGAAATGTGAAAAAAAGCTGATGTAGTTTAGATAGGTCACAAATGTGAAATAAGCTGATCTGGGTCTAGAAAGATCACATATTTGACATAAGCTGATCTGGGTCTAGAAAGGTCACAAATCATGAAATGTGATATAAGCTGATCTAGGTCAAGATAGGTCACAAATGTGACATCAGCTCATCAAAGTATTATGCATGTTGACCTGTTAAAAATTCCATTATTGTAGAGCAAGAATTAAGGAGGCATGTAATTTGCTGAGACAGCTGGTTCCAGGGATGTCGGATAAAACAGACAAGGCAACTGTGTTTGAATTTGCAGCCAGATATGTACATTTCCTCAAGTCACACACAGGAGCACAGTTTGATAAGGTAACTTATGCACCGAAATATTCAGACATGCATGTTTTCAGTGGTAACTGACACATTTTTCACAGATTTGTATATTCTAAGAAGTGAGCTTATAGCAAACTCTATATTTTGTATACTTGAATGGAAAATGTGTATGAAGCCAGGAGAGCCAAATCAAGGGAGCACTCTTAGACAAATAGCCATTAAAATAATGTGTTATGAGCAAGAATTTCAAATTTTTTTTTTTTAATGAGAATATAAAGATCTATTTGGTAAATATAAAAATGTTAATTGCTATTTATTGTTGGGATATAAAATCAAAGTTTCAAATTGGGGTTAAATCTTCCTGGCTTGGCACTCATTAAACAAACCAAACAAAAATGTTTCATACCCTGACAAATGCAATATAATGCAGATTTAGTGCTTATTTACATGTTTTAACTTTTTGTTTTGCCAAACTAATATATGTACCATTTATTTTTCTAAACTAATGTAGTATTCACTCTTGATGATTACAGTTAACCCTTTCCTCCATATAAACAAACATTTATACGCATGTGTGACCAGTGTAGATCCAGATCAGCCGGCACCTCTGTACCATCTGATCAGGATATGCACTGGTCGCATTTTGATTAGAAATAACCTAACAATCATAAAGAGAACAGTGCAGATCCTGAGCAGACGGCACAGATGTGCCAGCCGATCTGGATGTAAACTGTTCGCCCATGCAATAAAGGTGTGTCTATGGAGGAAAGGATTAAAGAACGGTCTCATCATATTTGAAATGTGCTTGTGTCTTAACTTCTCATCATCTACCATGTCTCAGAATGACACTGGAAGATATAAAATAGAAAATTATATAAAAAAACTCCTGATCTTATAAAACAATAACTTCTGGCATTCTTTAGTAAGCTTGTCATTAATAAAACAGCTGTTGTTGTTTATTTTCAGGACTTTCTCATGAAGTATTCTCCATACTGACTTGGCAGCAAGTGAACAACTAACAGTCTGATGATATAAAGAATTTAAATCATTATTGCATTTGGATGGCATGATTATTTCGCTGAATAATACTTTTCAGTATGATTTACTTTTATGTACTCGAATGTAGTTGTGCAGTAAGTTCTAATGGAATAAGTATATTCTGATTTAGAACATCAGTGCAGATAATCTTTGTGTGTTAATCCTTTACTCCAACAAGTGCTTACAATTCATGTGCAGCCAGTGTAGATCTAGATCAGCCTGCACATCCATGCAGCATGATCATCTTCTACACAAGTTGCTGAGGCAAACCTGGCAGGCATACAATGAGGGAAAAGAGCAAGGAGGTTAGTGAAAATGTGAATAAAATGGGTAGGAATCAAATATATATATTTAAACGAATTCGCAGTATTAGTACTTATAAAGTTTTATTTCATGAGCATACCTTGCTCTACCTAAGGGCAAAGGTCAAGGTCACACATTGTATTCAACATGATTAACAGTGATTAATTTTATGAAGCACAGGTGTGAAAAGGAATTTGAATGAGAGTCTCCGGATAACTCAAATCCATATGACAACTCGCTAGATCCAAGGACTTAGTCTGTTGGAAATATATACTGAATGCATTTTACAATGTTGGTAATGAGATAGATGTAACACTTTATCCAAATGATTCACTTACTGATGTTTAATCATGCCATATGTGGCATGGGTGGCAACAAATCATCATGAAAGGAGAAAAAAACTTGATCTGAAACTTAATGCTGTTTGTAACTTTGTTAGTACTTGTACTTTTCATGCAATGCATAGAATGTTTTATCTTGGTCAACAAAGCTGTTTCTGACAATAAGATTGAATATTCTTGATTGACTATTTTGTTATGCCCCTTCTAATGACTTCAGCCTGAAATCTGATGTTGCTTATAAGCTTAAAACTACTTATGCAGTTGTCACGACTCTTGGAAAATTATATATCATCTGCATCAATAAAATTATATTTTACAAGATTGATATCTGCTGACTGATTCAGATTTGATTTCATCTAATTATTATTCACTAATGACTAGAAATAGACAAACTTTCATGACCATATAAACTACCTTTTGAATTTTTTTATTTTCCTTTATTTTTGTGTGATGTTAATGAATTTCTCAAAGAAAACATATTTGCAGTAATCTGCACAATTATCAAATATTTTCCATGAACTTGAGAACTAATTTTAATATATAGATAATGCTTTTTAATTACAAAACACTGCCCCAAATTTCCATGGCTTAGAAGTACATGTAGGTATAGGTATTTGCATTTAATTATTTTATCAAAATATTTTGAATAAGGGGACTCAACATTATAGCCAGACTTCCATAAATCATTGACCTAAATTATCAAATTTAGTTCAGGATTCATTTTATTGTCAGTCTTTTTAGAATTCACAAAGATGGATTTTTCTTTTTGACTAAAATTTATTCAGCAGTGGGTTTGGTGGTGATACAACAAGCTTGTAATTTCTACGATTTCTTAAGTGAGACCAACAGAAATAACATATTTGGTTGGGGTGGGCTTTTTGTTTCTTTTTTTTTTTAAATCTAATTTAAGTCCAATAACTTCATGATTCTGATGATTATTTAATATCTGTGTCTGGGGAAAAAATACTGTGCTGCATACACTGGAGTTTTTAAGGTCAACACTGGAATGGTGGATAGGTTAATAGGAATGTTTATTTAACATCTTACAACATTTGTTATTTTCCATGTAATTTGTATAAATCCAGCGCTAAAATTTAAAACCACTCCAAAGATCACATAATGGCCGAAATTTGATGTAGTTTGACATCAGTTTGATACCAACAGTAGAGCGTCTCTGGCCCTCATGGGCCTCTTGTTGTTACTTGTGAAAATAGATAGATTTTAAATCTCATGGGAGGTAATCTCATTTTGAAGCACTGATATGATAAAGTATACTTTGTAAAAACAGCATTGCCCACCTGGCAACAACAGTTTTACATTAGATCATTAGAATATTTTATTTTATTGTTTGAGCATGATGATGTCAGTTGTGTAAATCTGTGCCCAAGGTTATAAAGCAGAGCATGGAAACCAGTCTCAAATCTCAAGCATCGGATTGGCTGAAATGGCAACCAGTTGCCATTTCAGCCAATCAGATGCTTGAGATTTGAGAGTGGTTTCCAATCTCAGCTTTATAACCTCCAGTCCTTGTCTTGTGGTTCTCATCCCAATGAGGGTTTTGTGAGTAACTTGTTTGAACATTTATATATTTTTACTGTATTTAAAGATTGTGAAATCTATCTTTGTTTTGTTTGTGTTTTTAATTTTGATTCTTAAAACAATTCTTATCCAGAATTTATTTGTCACTTTCTTAAATTGTTAAAATTGTTTTAAAATAACCAAAAAACGCCATTTCATTATTTACCGATAATGGTAATATAATTCAAAATCTTTGAGAAACAAAATGAGTCTGAATGATGAAAATGTTTATTTAATTCTTTTATGTTTATTCCATTACCTTAAATATTTAGTGAATGAAAGAGCGTTGCTACCGTTCATCCTTACTTAGTTCTCATCAGTTCTGGTGATATCATTAACCATGATTTTTGTTATTTACTTACTTTTTGTTGTCAAATTTTATTGACAGTTGTTAAAAACTTGTGTTATTTGTGCCCCTCACGAAGTGGAAGGAATATAAAGTTATAGTTGACATAGTATGTCCATTCATCCTAAAGACATTACCATCTGGCTGATTTCTTTCAAACATGCAAATATGACCTGGCAGGATGTGTAGCTGGTTGTAAAAAGAAAAGATTATGTCAATTTCAGTAATTCAGGATACATGTAGATTAATACATTTTACTATCTGGTGGATTTCTTTCCAATTTGATCAGGTGATCAGGAAGGATGTGTAGATTGATGGTCATAAAGAAAATATTTTGTTTTTTTGCAACATTTTACCAGAGTTAGGGCCCTTTGTTGTTGTTGTTTTCAAGTATTATTTATTTATCTCATACAGGCCTTCTGATAATTTTATTAAACCATTGTTTCAACAATTTCTCATTTACTTTTTGCACAACATGTTTAATCTTGCACCGATAATCAGGCAGAATGTGTAGATTTATGTAAAGAGAAGATTTTTCTGCAGCTGTTTTTTTTTTACCAGTTAGAACCAGTTTATTCAGTAATATATATTTTTGTGGCAAACAATTGTTACCAGGATGGTAGTAATGAAAGGATATTAATTGGTATAATTTTTAGAACCTTTGGTATTTAAGTATAATAATGTTTTATTGTTATTATAATATATCATATTTTTGTGTCACAAATTCTTAATGTTTTATCTAGTTTATCTTTTACTGCACAGAAAACCAGACAGGCATCAATACTGGAATTTTTAGATCATTGTGAAAAAAGTTATGGGTTGATTGTATTTCCAGAATATTAAAACATCTTGTGTTGTGAACACCTTATTTGATTAATTTGTATGAACTTAAAGGTTATAATACATTTTACTAACATCCTTGTGAACAATATGCAGAACTGGGGCCATCAGTGCCTTAGTTTGAAGGTTAAAAAGCGGAGATTGGAAACCAGTCTCAAATCTCAAGTATGTGATTTGAGAAGGGTTTCTATGCTCAGTTTTTTAACATTGGGCAATGGACTCTGTCTAGTTAAATTTAGGGTTCTGTTTTAACATTTTATAATTGTTTAATTGTTAAAAAATAATTTTCCTTGTGATACAGTGTATCATTTGAGCAACAAAATAAAATGAGTTTCTTGTACTGGAGTTCAGTAATTGTTTGTTTGGCCAATGCCAGTTTGTTAACAAAATGGTTAATATGTCTCTTATGAAGAAAACAAATTAGTTTACCTTTTTAATGAACTTACATTGATGATACGAATTCGATGTAAAATCACATACCACTGATGAAACTTTGTTACAATTTCACAGTCATATCGACTTTTTCCAAGTAGAATATGGGTAACAATATTGAACTGTGTTTTCTATTTTTTTTACCATTCAAATTTTCAAGAGGGTTGCTTATAACCTGACCATATTATGTGTATTGTTAAAACGACTACTTTTTAGCCAGGTATCTTAACCAAGTGACCTAATGTAGAGAATATTGTTGAGTGAATTATATCACTCATAGACCTTAAAGTTTGTGCATTTTACATTAAAAGGTCTTGTGTCAAGGTTATAAAACTGAAATGAAACCAGTCATAATTTCAAGCATCTGATTGGCTTAAATGGCAACCGGTCGCAATTTCAGCCAATCAGATGATTGAGATTTGAGACTGGTTTGCAATCTCAGTTTTATAACCTTTAACCCATATATATCGTGGCACAGGTTTTCCGTCTTTGATCAACATGTGAAGAACGGTTTAACCTACATTCACCAAACTTGTGTTTTGGTGTGGTGAAAATGTCAAATTCAGGTGACATTTACTTGAAAATTGTTCTTACAATAAAGATTTGAGGAACATAGTGACTAGCAATCGCCACACTTGGTTTATATATTGTAAATTGCCAGTTATTGACCCTGTCGATTTTGGACTTGGGGTTAAAAGTAACTTTCCATTGTAAATGGTCTCCAGTTTTAGTTTTGTGATCTTGGTCACTGGCCACTGGAGCACCGAAGAACCATTTTAACGCGGATGAAGTCATGCGATTATCAAACCTTTAAGGTTGTCTGATGATCTATCGAGTCAGTAAATGTGTTATCCTTTCTCTCATTGGTTATTGGTGAAACTTTCAACATAATAATGGATATTTAAGAAATTTTGCAATGTGTCACATTTTGGTATCAACTAAACCGTTTTGTTTTTCACTGGTTATGTTTTCTGTCGTCTTTTCAATTGTAAACTCGTTATTCGATATTGCGATCTCCTCCATTTGTTTTTGTTGTTCGCTGAACTTTACTTGGTCCGGAAGTGACGATGCACAAAACTTGTTTGTTACTATTACACCAGTAAGTTGGGTGTTCAAGTTCACAACGCTCCGTGCACGGTCCCTTAAAAGAAAAAAAACAACAGAAAATTAGAAATATTTTTGTGTTTTAGCAGATATAACGATTGGCGTGAAAAGAAAACGAGACAGCCTTTTGTCAGATTTGTCGAAATGAATAAAAAGCCTAAAAGTTATAAAAGAGATTAAACAAGAAATATCTTTAAAAAAGATAAACGGCGTTGATGGAAAAGATTTATATATACATGTATATAAGAAAGAAAGAAATACAGAGAGGCAATGCAGACACAGTTTAGTTATTTTATTTTATTTGTTATAGCTGTTGACGAACCCTCCCTGCCTTCTTAGTATGATTTAGAGATTAAGAGACCGAATCATGACAACTCATAAATTTATTGAAAATGTCTTTAAAAAAAATGTTGAAGCTGTTGCAACAATTTCATATAGTGATAACAAGTCGGTTAAAGAAGCAAAATATTCAGTTTCAATAAAATACCTCGTGTAGAGTGAGAATTCAAAATGAATTAATGTCCTTGAAATTTAATAAATATAAATAATAACAGCCTGTTACAAGAGCGAAATCTACCAACTTTTACGTACTATATTAAGTTTAAAAAGTGTCCGTCCTGAGTATTGAACCCGGGGCCTCCGCTTTCAGAGGCGAGAGTGTTAGCCACTACACTACAATGAACTTGTCTTACGAACTTGAAATTAACAATCAGTATCAAAGGAACTAGAAGGAACCAGTAAGAACTAGGAATATCTACACTTCTCTTTCGTTTTACACTGTGTATTGTATGCAAGTGACACCCAAGAATATTCCATATAATATTGTATTTCAGCCATCACTATTGACTTAACTGGTTACTTAAATCGTAAATATGTTTTTCCTCCAATACAACACCCACTAACAACCAATCTAATTAATCTATTTGATTTTTCCGCTGCATAATAATGAAATCCCACTAGATACCTCTCCAGCCTGCTAGATGCCTCTCTGGTGAAAATAGCTACCAATCGAAATAGTTTATTTCATTTTCCCTCTGCATAATAAGAGAATACGAGTATTATTTACAACATTTCATTGGTCGAAAAACTAGGTCAAAAGTGAGCTTAGACAGCTAACGCCGAAAAAACACCCGTTTTATTACACCTGAGCGTAACGCTCGGGGTGAGCTTATCAGACCATGCATTTTCAATTGCCCGTTAGTATATGGTGTATGTAACATTAAACAATTTATTTGTTGACCTACAAAAATTGTTCAAGCCATGTAAATTCACAAAAATAACTTGGCTGCCCGTTGGTTAGACTTCTTACACTCTGTAAACATGTACATCTGCAAAATTTGTGTATACATGTACATCTGCAAAATTTGACATAATTAAAAAAAACTGAAGTTTGGGTATAAATAGGCGTATATTTAAGCGATCGCTACAGTGCCATTATTTCTCTCCTGTTAAATTGTGGCACCGCATTAATTAAAAATCTCCACCAGTGTTTCACTTTTATCTTCCAATTCGTTCCTTGTATAGTTCTAAGTTAAGTCTATGTTCTGGAATTACCCTCACGTCTACTATAACATAAGTATAGTGTCATGTATATAAAGCTTGTCGATGGCCTATAGAACTATACACGTGCCTGTTTTGTACACAGAATGCAAAACAAATGATGATCTGACTTACAAAACAAATTCCAATGCGAAGAGCATGGCGGCAGCTTCGCCAGGTATACTCATCGCTGTCAGTAGAATAAGGACAGTGACGAGACTTGCACCCGATACTGATGGTATAGCCAGCGCCGATATCCATGACAGTATACTGAAAACAAAAACAATATCTGTCTAATGTTACTAGTTGTTTTTGGCATAAAATGAATTAACTGTCTCGCAGATTCTAATAATTCATTGCTATTGGGACAGAGACATTTACAATCCTATGCTTTTGGTAAAAGAAAACGACACAATCTTGTTAATAAAGTTTGACTTTAGTTGAAGGTTTGAGACTGCAAAGTTAAGGTATCGCAAACATTGCAAATGGCGAAAACAGGCTAAAATTTCAAAAAATGAATTTTGGGGGAAATACTTATTGCCACCTAGATTTTAGTAAATAAATGTATTTAGCTATGGATGTAGTAAATGTTTGCAAGCTTAGTTTAGTCTAATTCATGTTCTAATTACCAAGCACATACTAAAACAAAAGAAAATCCATTTGCATGAGAACTCTGAAATTCATGAACAATATACCAAAGCAACTCATACCTGAAATAAGTATATGCTGGTCTACTATGTTTAGTGCCAATTCGTCTAAAGAATGTTAGAGTTTTCAAGAAATTCAAGGAAAACTTACTTCCTGGTTCAAAACGAAAGAAGATTTCTATAGAAATCTACTTTCACTTTGAACCAGGAAGTAAGATTTCCTTGAATTTCTTTAAAACCCTAACATTATTTTGACGAGTTGGCACTAAACATTGTAGACCAGCATATACTTATTTCAGGTATGAGATGCTTTGGTATATTGTTCATGAATTTCAGAGTTCTCATGCAAACGGTTTTTCTTTTGTTTTAGTATGTGCTTGGTAATTAGAACATGAATTAGACTAAATTGAGCTTGCAAACATTTACTACATCCTTAGCTAAATACATTTCTTTACTAAAATCTAGGTGGCAATAAGTATTTCCCCCAAAATTTATTTTTGACATTTTAGCTAGTTTTCGCCATTTGCAATGTTTGCGACCTCTTAACCCTTGTTCGCATTTTTTAATATTTAGAAATTCAGAATTACATGACTAGAATAACGTCAGCTGCAGTTTCATCTCTTCCAAGCGTCTGGATGATAAAGATGCAGGATGTTGCCATGTACACAACACTTCCGGATCTGCCGATAGTGGCCGCTAGAGGCGCCGCAAAACGGGAAATTCTCGGATCAACATCATTCTTGTTTTCAAGGCTATGATAACTCTCTGGAAGTGCTATTACTCTGAAATAAGATTTGGTAAACAATAGGGCAGCGGCACAAAAACATATACGTTACCATGGTTACTATTAAAGCATTATGGGCACACTGATGAAACTGTTCGAAACCATGAAATGTAAGTTCATAAGCATATGCTGGACTAGACATCGGGACCTTTTTAAAACCTTAGAATCCTTATTTAATTAACCTTTTTTTACCGGAGGTGCAAATTAAAAAATAGCGGTGGCCCATCAAATTGCGATTTATGACAGAGAATATGAAAACTTAAAGAAGTGCTCCATGTTATTACAAGCTTTACTCACGTGCTGCCAGTCGCGAAGACGATCATAAATGATGGCATTATAGAAGCTAGAAAACGGAATGGATTTTCTCTGCGGACGAGGAAAAAGACGAGTGGTATAATAACATAACCCCAGAGAACCAATCCGATCATTACAGTCATCACATAAAACCCGAGCTTCCTAAATGTGTCTTCAACGTCACCCGTGCTGAGAATTGTTTTCGCAGCGAGACTCGCCACGCCCACGGGTGTGGACCTGAATTAGAACATAATGGTACCAAAAAGCGTTACCAACTTTAATAACGCAAGAAAGTAAAATATTTTCACCTGGCGGAAGAACATGCTACATTATTTTAGGATATATTTTCTCTTTGAAAAGTAACCATTCAAAAATGTGTTGTAAAAAACGTTGAGCATACAAAACGAAATCTGCGGAATTGATAATGAGTTGGGTTTTATTGGTTTCGGAGATAAATTTGTTCGCGTAGTGTAATGAATCAAAGAAAGGTACCTTAACTTTGAATTACTGCAGTATTTAAAACAATGAAAAAACTATTCGACTTGTGTTAAAATAAAGCCATCAATCGCGTTAAGCTTCATTCAGTAGGCCTGATGTCTTAAGAAATATTCTCTGGCGGTCGGGTGCCGTTAAATTCTAATATAATCGCGGGTTATTTATGTCATCTTGTTGCTTCATGCATTATCTGATCGATTACAAAGGTCGTGTAGATGTAGAAAATTTAAATTGCTGATTTAACTTAATTTAGTTGTAACAACTGTATTTTAAGTAGCCTTTTTGTATTTTTGCAAGATCTAATTCTTACCAGATGAGAACCCGAAGGATGCGGATGATAATTTCAGTTGCGGACCGGAAGAATGCCAGGAATGGTTCACCAAGCACTTTCATCTCTGCGGCGGCCACTCCAAACACTGCACTCACGATTAACAGTCCTGGTAACATGGAAGAACATGACAAGGATATATGTCACTGAACAAGTTATGATATATGAATACAACTATAATACCGGGAATGTGGAACATAGGTTGCCTAGCGGAAAATGGCCAAGTTTTATCCTTGCGACGACGCGCGATTGCCCAGTTGTTTTTGTTTTTTTGTTTTTTTTCAAATTCAATTCGAGTCTTAATAATGACGAACTTCAATGGGTGGCAGTACAAAATAAAAGAAAATGTCGTTTATAATTTTAATACCTAAAAAAATATCAGAAAGTAAACTGATTAGTGCATTATTGTAAGACGAAAAAAAATCCCAAACACCGTTCAAAAACTATTTTTGGTTTACGTTATAAAATAATGAGAACAACTTTTCACCGCAAAAATACTAGTATTTCAAATATTCTATCTAAACGATATTAAATCTACGCTTTTATCTTTTTGTGGCGGCGTAAAAATCATTAAAGTCCTTGACGAATTTACATATTTGACTTTTAATACTTTTATGTTAATTTCTGGAGTGAAATACCTAGAATATTGGTCGACTGAGTGGTCCCTACATACTTTCTGGTGAGTTCTTTCACAGTTTTAGTCACATTTGCTGTACCGTTACTGGAAATCACCTGCCTTTGTGAATACACGTACTGTGTTTGAGCCTATTTAAAAACAAACTTTATCAATATAACCCGCTTATTTACTGGAGAATCATTTTTAACAACATATTATTATAACCTAGTAAATGTAACAGTTTATGACAATTTCTGTTAAACAGAACATTCAACAATTTTGTCAGAAAGTTTTATGTGTTCCTATTCTATGGCTTATGCTTGACTTATAATCAAATACATTTGTAGTCCCATTCTTCAGCTTTACGGTTTTGACGATGGTAGCAGCATTACATGTATGGAGAGATTAATACGTATATCAAATCTCAAAACAGCATAAAACTTTCTTGTTGTCCTTAAAGCAAGCAATTTCATATAGTTTTTAATAAACACAATTCGTAGACAAACATAAATAAATGAAATAAGATCTCGGCTTTATATATTTCATTAATAACAAGAATTCAAAGCTCCCACAAGAGCATGAGCTTCATCCCCCACCCACCCCTCCGCACACACTGACAATATGTTTACAACTTCCCCCACCCAACCCCTCCGCACACACTGACAATAAGTTTACAACTTCCCCCAACCCACCCCTCCGCACACACTGACAATATGTTTACAACTTCCCCCAACCCACCCCTCCGCACACACTGACAATATGTTTACAACTTCCCCCAACCCACCCCTCCGCACACCCTGACACTATGTTTACAACTTCCCCCAACCCACCCCTCCGCACACCCTGACAATATGGTTACAACTTCCCCCACCCAACCACTCCGCACACCCTGACAATATGGTTACAACTTCCCCCACCCAATCCCTCCGCACACCCTGACAATATGGTTACAATTTCGCCCGCCCAACCCCTCCGCACACCCTGACAATATGGTTACAACTTCCCCCACGCCACTTCTCCTCACACCCTGACAATATGGTTACAACTTCCCCCACCCCACCCCTCCGCACACCCTGACAATATGGTTACAACTTCCCCCACCCCAACCCTCCGCACACCCTGACTATATAGTTACTAGAAACTGTAAAAAAATGATTCAAGTAAACGAGTTGCATGATGGCGTCCACTCACCTGCTGAAAACAAGACGCAATCAAATTGTCCGGAAAAATGTTTCTGCAAATAAATATATATTTAATGAAAATTTTCGACTAGTCCATTTGGTGACTAAAATATTAATATAAACCAGTAAGATACTTGAAATCTGAGACGGGTCTCCAGTCTCTGTGATGATCTTGTAAAAAAGTTCTACGATCTATTCTTAATTACCACTAATGTTTAATAACTGGAAATGATTTTTCTGTGAAAAAAAACACACAACCATTACCTCAGGAGATCGGCAAATATATCTTCTGTTTCCATTATCTCTGTGTGAAATTTAGACAAGTCTCCGCCTTCAATCCCAGCCCCTAATAGAAAGTATATTCTATTCATCAGCTTAGCGAGTTAAAGACGAAATAATTTCAAGTGATAATTAACGGATAGTTTAGTTGTTCGTGGCTTATCAGAAATCAGTTAAATGGTTTTCCTAATTTAACAAGTAGAGTTGTCTTCGAATTATCTAGAATATGTTGTTGTTCTGGAAGTTCAAGTAAAGACAAATGGTCAGTCCTTATACACGCCCCACATAACTTTTTTATGACCTGTCGACTTCACAAGAGACCATATAGGGATTAGTTATTGGTAATTTGTGATGAATGAAATTATTTACGTTTCGAATAATATGAACTTGACGGTAATTGTCAGTGTGGAGGGAAAAGGTGCGTGTATCTCGTGCGATTAGGCTATTTAAGTGTTGGTTATATCTGTGTACACCATTCGAGGCGTTTCTATTCAGTGGTAAACATGTCGGCACCCGCCCACCCGCCCTATAGGTTGTAAATATTTTTTGGATGGCTGTCGATGTCTAACAGAACTTTCAGAGAATAAATCGAAAAATGGGTGTAAATAAAGTGTTTATTTTTGTTTCAGGTGTTTCGAGTTTGGTGTTTTCTCTAAACAATATATTTATTTATCATATAAGAAATATGGATATTTTAAAGCCATTCACTAGTTCCAGGTTCGAGTGGTACTATTAGATGAAGCTTTATCCAGATGTGTTGAAAGTTTTCCGTTCGTCTGCTGGACAGCTAAATAGCCAGAGCTACTGATGTCAGCTTTTCATTTGGACGGTTCGCACAGTACAGGCCCACTGATTCTACCTCTGTTTGGACAGTTTTTGAGCAACTTGCACTTGGACTATACAGACATTTGAAAAATTTAATGTATATTACCGCTGAATACAACGACCTTATCCTAGTTTTTGTTTGTGTTTTTTACGTATTATGAGATAAGTAAATAATTAATTTACTCACGTTAAAGTGAGTAAGAATATATTGAGAAACTTATCAAAATGATAACAAATATGAACTCCTTTACTATATGGTAAATGCATCCAAGATATACTTGAATGATTAGTACCTGGTTTAATGATTATGCACAATATAACCGCTATAATGGCGGGTATGAAGTTTGATATCATGATATAAGCCAAGCAGATAGCGCTCACTTTTCCGTTAGTTCGAGGATCCATCTTGGCGGTGCCTGAAAGCAGAGCAAGTTTTCAGAAAAAGTAAGTAGGCCGAATTTTCAAACAATGGATGTACACATTTCAAGTGACTTAAATAAAAGAGAAATGAAACAAATTAATGGGTGCGACCTTTAAGTGTGCAAGTGTGTCAATTAACCTACCGGAAATGACGGTGCAGTCACATACGACAATAAACGGCATTGAAAATGACCAGCGACACTTACAGGAGATTACGCTGCAAATTGCCAACGGCACTTACCGTAGATGGCGCAAACCACCATCGGCACTTACCGGATATGACGCTGCAAACCACCATCGGCACTAACCGGATATGACGCTGCAAACCACCATCGGCACTTATCGGAGAAGACACTGCAAATTGCCAACGGCACTTACCGCAGACGATGCTGCAAATCACCAACAGCACTTATCGGAGATGACGCTGCAAATCACCAACGGCACTTACCGTAGATGACGCTGCAAATCACCATCGCAGCTTACCGAAGATGACGACGCAAATGACCAACGGCACTTACCGTAGATGACGCTTCAAATCAACAACGACACTTTCCATTCTTGGAAGGATGCTGCAAACCACCAACTACTTACCAGAAGCAGCTAGTTTCTACAGAATTTTAACAGAAAATTATGCCAAAAACCACGGTAACCGAACTATATTTACTGTAAATAACATTGCAAATCATAAGCTTTATTTACCGAAGATGTACGCTGCAGCACCCACGACACTCACTGGAGGTGACACTAGAAATCGCTAACCACACTTACCGGATATAACCAAATTTCCAACGGTACATATTAGCAATGTTACCGCATATAACGCATATAACGCTACAAATCACGGAAGACACTTACCAAACTACTTACGACACTTGCCAGAGATTATGCTTCAAATCATACACGAAATTGCACCATAAACCATTATTGGAACTCACCGGAAATGACACTGCAAACCACCAACGGCACTATCATCATTTTGATCATCCGGATGTATAGCTCCCCCACCATACCTTAACAAGAGACAATAAACAGTCAATAGATAAAGCTCACGTAGAACCGCTGCCATCCTTAATCATTTTCAGTGATTATAAGTATCTGAAACACAATCGTTTAAGATAACTAAATTTCAGGCAAAATTATTGAGAAAGGAAACTGTCTGTTCCAATACTGTAGTATATTTAAAAATAGTTGTTAAATATTCGTTTATTGGTCTTTCTGAATACAATAGTAAACAGGAATGGCGAGGTTGGAATTAATTCACCGAGGCAACTGGCACATGTTTGTTTATATACGAACCTGATAAAAAAAGTGTACAGCTCTCTCTCTCTCTTTCTCTCTCTCTCTCTCTCTCTCTCTCTCTCTCTCTCTCTCTCTCACACACACACACTCTCTCTCACTCTCTCTCTCTCTCTCTCCCCCCCCCTCTCTCTCTCTGTCTCTCTGTCTCTCTCTCTCTCTACTTAATTGCCATTCTCGGTGGATAATAAAAGTATCAGGTTTCTTACTACACCTAACTTGAGTTTATAATAAAAAGCGAAACAAAACTTACCGATCCACATAATAGCGCTTGCCGACGGGTCAGATGGCCTGGCTGCAAAACCGACAATAAATCCGACGCCAGCGCCGAAGAGAGTCAATATCACTAATAAATTTTGCCTGATAATCCCTGCACATTGTTGCCGAAATGAAACCTTTGTTCCCATCTCTGCGATTTTCTTAAACTTTTACCAATTACTTACATAATTTATATATAATATTGTTTGCAAATAACCAGGTCAGCCTCAAGATTAAAATCCTCCAAAACTGCAGAAAGGCCAGCGTATTTTATCTGCATTTTACACGTACCTCTCCCAGATTACTGTTCCGTAAAGTGCATATATCATTTTATCTGGGAATGTACCACATTTGTAAAGGGGTAAGTAAAATTACAAACAAGAGCTGTTGAAGAACAGCAAGATCTTTTTTTTCTAGAGGAAATCAAAGTAACAATAGCAGACGAATGTTGTTTGTATCAAGAGAAGAAAATCCAAGTGATTGGAAACGCAATTTTTTAACTCGCGTCGTTTTAACAGACCGTCTTCTCATCACTACAATGGGTAGAGCCACATTAAAGTGCACTTAATGCTGATAATAAATCTTAATCTTTAATCCTCAATTTTTAAAACTGTAAAAGTAGTCTACTCATCAATATGTTGTGCTCGTGTAACCAATCCCCCCCCCCCCCCGCATCCTAAAAAAACACAAAAAAACATACAATCTACGCTTACAATAATTTTACACATTAGAGTTAGAACCAAAGTTGACAAGAGCATGGTACACATCTGTTCAGCATGCTATAACGTTTTGTTCTTTTAATTTTAGCTCCTTTACCTGAAGTAAACTTCCACAAGCTGTTGCAGACCTCTGTCCAGTCCAAAACTGTTGTTTTGTACTAGATGATAGTGCCTCTAGCTGGGAGCGAACCCGCACCGTCACGGCGTCAGCGCCTAGCCCATGCAATTCCTGCGACGCAACCAACTGAGCTAGCCAGGACCGACCCAAAAAATGTTGATCGGATAGCCCATCACTGCATGACATCGGTAACAGGTTATTTTACTGATAACAGTACTGACTATATGTACGGAGTCACACTAAAAAAATGTCGAGAACGCAATGTTTACTTTTATCCTGATCACATGTTTGTGGTTCGGTAACAAAAATCGTGAAAATTATGGAAGAAGATCGCTTCACAAGAGTACGACAACTGTACCATCTTACAAATAATATCATATAATCATATAAAATGTTTGAAGGCACATCAACACCCAAGTTTCGACTGCCTTGTAAGAAAGTGTGAAACGGGTTTCAAATTAACATGAACAATTATAAGATGCACTGCAGGTCAATTTTAATTAATTTAATATGAGATAAGATACCAGAAAAGATACCTCTTTCATATATAAAAGTAAGACCGCAGTCAGAAAATCTAAACTGAATAACAATATTTTTGTAAATATTTTTAAAGGTTGCTGTCTAGGCCCAAGATTATAACACTGAGAATGGACAACAGTCTCAAATCTCAAGGATTTGAATGGCTGAAATGGCGACCGGTCGACACTACAGCCAATCAGATGCTTGAGATTTGAGACTGGTCTCCAAACTTAGTTTTATGATCTAGAGCCTTGATAAATTAAATTTCGTACATAATCTAAAGTCATTAATAAATTATTTTGATTCATCATGATAATTATTGTTCTCCGTGTTATTCATATATTTCGATGTAGTTTATATCAATTTAAAATCATATTACAATTTAAGAGAAATTACCAAATAGAGGCTTCCGATTGAAAATTTTTAGCGAAAAAAGAACATCAACACCTAAAACTGGGTTAAATTTGCAGTAATGAAATATAGATAATGAATTCCTTTTTCTTACATAACTGAAATATACAAACAATAATTATACTATTTTAGCTTGCAGTTCGTTAAAATATCGAGCAAGCGGTTAAACTTGTTACTGTTTGCCAGCTTAAAACAAAAAAAAGCACTTAAAATCTTTTCATTTTTACGTGTGTCCTTTATATGTTATCTCTGTTTTCAAGAGCTTAAAAGATTAGATGCCTTTGAAACCAAGAGAAATATTAAAGGGAACTAACTCTTACATAGTTTTTCTAACAATATTCTACACAATAGTATAAAACAATCAGGATAACCTGCCCATTTATTGCTATACTATAAAGTCGGGAAACAGAATACGTTTTTTTTGTTAATTACCTTGTTCATTAAAATTTATGTTGGTTTCACCTTTTTCTTAAACTATATTGACACAAGCAGCGTAAATGGGCTGCCAAAACGTGCCTTTTAATTTATTACATACCACACTTGAGTTATCACACACGACATTTAAATTGATTTTAATTAAATCAGTGTGTATAATAATAAAATTGCTTTTCTCCTTAATAAAAAACAACAAAACAAAACGCATTTTTTTATATCGGAAGTTTTTTTTAAAGGGCAGGGCCCATGATCGTAAAACTAAGATTGGAAACCAGTCTCAAATCTCAAGCATCTGATTGGCTGAAATGGCGACCAGTCGCCATTTGAGCCAAGCCGATGCTTGAGATTGTAGACTGGTCTCCTTATTTAGTTTTATGATCTTAGACACAGATGTTTAAGGCACCCATTGACTTGCTCAGATATCATAATTCCATATTCTTACATATACTAATTAATTATTTCATTTAATATGACATGGCTTATATCCGGCTGGAACCCGTCCTTGAAATATTGTGCGCTTCCGCCTCAGACACTAGGGTCAAATAATAGATTACAGCACAAAAATGAAAACGTAAACCTCCTTTTTTCTATTATATTTGCGTTCAGCATATTTTTTACCAATTCTAAGACAAACGAAAACAATAACAGGGAAACAAAAGATAGCAAAGGTACAAGTTGTCTTGGCGAATTAGCTCCAACCAACCCATCTACCTGACAGTGTTGCATGCATAAGCACGCAACACATAAGTGTGACATTGTCAAGCAAAGAAGGTGCATGGTACTCAATGACTTACTGAAATCATAGCGCATGGAGGAAAATTAGCAAGAGCACGTTGGCAGGAATAAAAAAAAACCAGATCGAGCATCTACATTCTTTTTCAAGATTTGGACTCTAAACCCCTGCCACCATCGTGCAAAGAAATAAGTAAGTTAAGCGATCAGTTGTAGATTGGTATATCACCCGGCACGCAGAGCGCTGTGGAATATCATTGTAGCAAACAAATTCATGACTGTACTCATTTCAAAGGTCGACTCAGTGACAGGAGATGCTCCAAGAAGAACCCCGCATAAAACACGGTATGTATCCCAATAATCAGCGCTCGGATGACAACGACAGTCTTGGATGATAAGAGCGGCTCGAGTTGCGGATGAGAGTGAAAAAAGCTTTAGCCTTTTTTCTTCTTTTATCTTTTACTATTGCCGATTTAAATCACGTTAGTGATAGCAATTGTTCTAGGCCAACATAAGCTATATAAAACTGCAATGGTTTTTGCAGACACTACCTACATTGTGGTGAAAATCACCGAAGAAGGTGGAAAATTCGACCCATCGCTCAAAATGAAACAAGTTTCCATCTATATTTAGGTAGTTGAGTGAAGAAAACATAACTATTTGATCTTTTACTGTCCCTCTGTTAATAAAAAATCACAATATGGTAACAGTACAGTTCGGTAAAAATGAATCTAAATCTAACTTTTTCTGAAGATGTCAAAGCGAGATGAATAATCGCTGGCTTCAGTGAAGATAATGGCTGGCTACATTTAAAATTGTATGGATAATGAACAAATTGATCTTTTCATCATTATGTTTATTAGCTTTAAAGTAATGTTTATTAGTTTTAAAGTCCATTTTTTATCTTCCAGGACCAAAAGTCATTGTCCAACAAATTATCTATTTTTGGTAAGTAATAATGAAGGTCATACAATTTCAATTGGCACTGTAGTAATCTTAAGTGATTTAGATGTACAATATATCAATTCATTTCATATCATATCATATCAGGTTTTATGCCGTTTTGAGATAACCTGAGTTTGCTAGTTTTCAGCGGTAGCTGTTAACGTTCAAAATCATTCATTGGTTCTATACACACACCCAGTTCTATGCCCAAGGTTATAAAACTGAGCATGGAAACCAGTCTCAAATCTCAAGCATCTGATTGGCTGAAATGGCGACCAGTCGCCATTTCAGCCAATCAGATGCTTGAGATTTGAGACTGGTTTCCATGCTCAGCTTTATAACCTTCAACCCTAGACACCGGTGACGCTCCTGATTATGACCAGTACTGAACTCCATACTGTGATACATCATTTCCAATGTTTGTCCATAGATATATGGTCTGTATTGATATACGATGCTTAGGAATATGAAACTTACAAATATACCATTCTTTCTTAGAACCAATTCACACTCTAATCAAGTTAAGCGCCACGAAGTTCTGTTCTCGTTGCAATAAATTGCATATTTAATTACATTGCAGAAACCATGAGCACTGGTTTCAAATGCTACTGGTGTGGCACAAAGTGGGGATCTTTGACAGAGGTTGCCTCCCACATGACGCTATTACATGGGCATTCGTGCATCAAATACCAGGAATTTCTACTAGATGAGTCAACTGGTAAAAAAGGATACCGTACTCGAGTCATACCAAGTGTCATACCAAACGCAGTGACATCCCAACAAAAATGTATCACAGTCACAGACGGGATTATATTAATCATTCATAAAAAAGATTACACACAAGAGATAATCGCTACAACACCTTTAAAAACAAAAGAATGTCCCGTTAGTTCCAAAAATTTTCTAATATACGTTTTTCTGGCAAAAGACAATAAAAAAGTCGCTAGTGACTTATTTTATTTATTTTAATTTTTATCCATCTAGCAGAAAGATACCGACTGCTATTCTTGATATTTTTCCAATAAACATTTTATTTCATTTCTCGTTTCATTTTGAATCTGTTATTTCTAATGGTTGCAAAAGAAACCACAATTTGTCAAGGAAAGAACTTTTACAAGTGTGAATCCCTTTATAAAAAAAACATTTTCTTAAAATTTGGCCAGTAGATAAGGTGTCGTTTGAATACATTGTTGACACACACACACACGCACGGACAAAGGGCAAACATAAAACGTCATTTCACAGTTGAGAAATGATGAAAACATAAAGTATTGATACATTTACCTGAAGATAAAATTATTAGCCTGGCCATTATTCAGTTTGAGCCACCTATTATCTTGAACAAATTTTACTGAAGCCAGCGATTATCTCGCTTTGACATTCCAGAAAAAGTAAGATTTAGAATCATTTTACCGAACTGTGTTACCATGTTGTGATTGTTTATTAACAGAGGGACAGTAAAGGATCAAATAGTTATGTTTTCTATATATAGTTATGACGATCACTTAAAATAATAAACACACACCGAAAACTACTTCAAAGCCAATAGAATGAGAGCTAGGTAAACTCCTCTTGATAGTGATTGGACCTTAGTAAAATACAGAAAGTGAGGAAGATTAGAGTAAAATTTCCAAACAAACTTCAAATTAAGATACGAGTTCAGACGACACGAGAAGATCCCTGAGATCCGACAAGCAAATGAAATCGAGGATATGTTTATTGAAAATAATATCCTAACAAGAGCCAGTCGGAAACGACTGCCACTCGACTATTCGAAAAGTCAGACATATTTAACCACACCTTTAACTGGGCTTCATTTAAACTGGGGAGTGATTCAGGGGTATATGACACCCCCAACACACACACATGAACAAAAGTTTCTTAATCCAAGTTTGGAAATCAATAAATTACACTAAATTTATTCTTGTAGGTTTTTTAGAGGATTAACACAACCCAGCCCATACACCCCTGATCCAAAACACTTTAACCCACTATCCCTGCCCACCTAAAGTGGTGTGGTGTGGTGTAGTATAGTATGGTATGCTGGTTGCTTTTGTTGTTGGTGTTGTTGTTGTTGTTGCTGTTGGTGTTGTTGTTGGTGGTGTTGGTAGTGATGGTGTTGTTGTTGGTGGTGTTGGTGTTGTTGGTGGTGGTGTTGTTGTTGGTGGGGGTGCTGTTGTTGGTGTTGTTGTTGTTGTTTATATTGGTGGTGTTGTTATTGTTGGTGTTGTTGTTGGTGTTATTGGTGTTGTTGGTGGTGTTGTTGTTGGTGGTGTTGTTGACGGTGTTGTTGTTGTCGGTGGTGGTGTTGTTGGGTGTTGGTGGTGTTGTTTATGGTGTTGTTGTTGTTGTTGGTTGGTGGTGGTGGGGGTGTTGTTGTTGGTGTTGTTGATGGTGTTGGTGGTGGGGGTGTTGTTGTTGGTGTTGTTGATGGTGTTGTTGGTGGTGGTGTTGTTGGTGTTGGTGGTGTTGTTGTTGGTGGTGTTGTTGTTGGTGTTGTTGGTGGTGGTGTTTTTGTTGGTGGTGTTGGTGTTGTTGTTGGTGGTGTTGTTGTTGGTGGTGGTGTTGTTGACAGTGTTGTTGGTGGTGTTGTTTTTTGTGTTGTTGTTGATGTTGTTGTTAGTGGTGTTGTTGTTGATGGTGTTGTTGTTGGTGTTGTTGTTGGTGGTGGTGGTGTTATTGGTGTTGTTGTTGGTGGTGGTGGTGGTGTTTTTGTTGGTAGTGGTGGTATGTGGTGGTGGGGGTGGTGGTGGGGGGTACAGTACAGTACAGTAGATTAAGTAGTATAGTATAGTATAGTATAGTATATGCCCCCACCCACGGCACAACCACTCAACACTTTCTACCAAAGTATGTTAAGTACATCTGTTTTAAACTTTTTCTGTAGCATTACATATGAAAAACACTAACATTAACCATTATTCCTAAGTCTTAATTCTAATTCTAAGTGAAAAAAGACAAAAATTGAATATAAAACAGCAAGGATGAGTAATGGGCCTTTGAACATCAACCTGATGTATGATAAAATAAAGGTATACAAAGTTTTAAATTGGTAGTTTTAATAGAATGAAAGTTATGAGCTTTCACCAGCTTGCACGCAAACTTTGACCTTAATTTCTAAGTCTAAAAGGGGCAATAATTTAATAAAAATCAAAGAGTTATTGTTCTTGGCATACATAGTCAGGGTCATGATGGTGAACAAGTTTCAAAGCTATAGTACAAGAAGTATGAAAGTAACTAACTTGCACGCAAACTTTAATCTGAAATTCTAAGTCTAAGTCCACACTTGGGATATGATGATAAACAAGTGTTGAAGTTTTCAAAGCTGTAGTATAAGTAGTATTGAAGTCATGAGTTTATACAGTAGCGTGCACGTAAACTTTAACCTGAAATTCTAAGTCAAAAAAGGGCCATAATTTGATCAAAATGAAAGTTAGAGTTATGGTTATTGGCATACACACTCGGGATATGATGATGAACAAGTGTGCCAAGTTTCAAAGCTGTAGTATAAGTATTATTGAAGTTATGAGTTTTACAGTATTCTAAGTCGAAAAAGGGCCATAATTTGATCAAAATGAAAGGAAGAGTTATGGTTCTTGGCAAACACACTCGGGACATGATGTTTGATAAGTGTGCCGAGTTTCAAAGCTGTAGTATAAGTATTATTGAAGTTATGAGTTTGTACAGTAGCTTGCATGCAAACTTTACCCTGAAATTCTAAGTCGAAAAAGGGCAATAATTTGATCAAAATAAAAGTTAGAGTTATGGTTCTTGGCATACACACTCGGGTCATGATGATGAACAAGTGTGCCAAGTTTCAAAGCTGTAGCTATAGTAGTTTTTAAGATATAGGTAGGTTGCACGCAAACTTTAACCAAAGCGGGACGCCGACGCCCAAGTGATTACAATAGCTCGATATATTCTTTGAATAGTCAAGCTAAAAACAGCTATGTATGCCCGAAACTAATGCCCGAAAAAGAGACACCAAACTATGGTGAGATTGTGAAAAGCGGTTCATCGAAAGTGCGAATAAAATAACAGTGGACACATATCAACACCAAAACCTACAACTACTTATAACAACGCGTAAGAACCCCCGAATGAGACAGAGCCCCTTATTAATCATGTGCTGCCTGATCTAGATCTACACAGTTCGCCCACTGATAACAACTACAATCCCATGGAGTTCAGGCCTGAAGGTTATAAAACTGAGATTGGAAACCAGTCTCAAATCTCAAGGATCTGATTGGCTGAAATGGCGACCAGTCGCCATTTCAGCCAATCAGATCCTTGAGATTTGAGACTGGTTTCCATGCTCAGTTTTATAACCTTGGGCACAGGTCAATGGCAGTATCTCCTTGACTGGACCCGGTTTAGGAGACCTAGAGTCTCCTTGACCATCTGCCGGTTGAGAAAACAATATACAGGTACTATTTTCTTCTCAGAATATTCACTGACTTTGACAACATGGTACGTAAACTATGAATACAACCTTGGGTAACTTTGACAACATGGTACGTAAACTATGAATACAACCTTGGGTAACTTTGACAACATGGTACGTAAACTATGAATACAACCTTGGGTAACTTTGACAACATGGTACGTAAACTATGAATACAACCTTGGGTAACTTTGACAACATGGTACGTAAACTATGAATACAACCTTGGGTAACTTTGACAACATGGTACGTAAACTATGAATACAACCTTGGGTAACTTTGACAACATGGTACGTAAACTATGAATACAACCTTGGGTAACTTTGACAACATGGTACGTAAACTATGAATACAACCTTGGGTAACTTTGACAACATGGTACGTAAACTATGAATACAACCTTGGGTAACTTTGACAACATGGTACGTAAACTATGAATACAACCTTGGGTAACTTTGACAACATGGTACGTAAACTATGAATACAACCTTGGGTAACTTTGACAACATGGTACGTAAACTATGAATACAACCTTGGGTAACTTTGACAACATGGTACGTAAACTATGAATACAACCTTGGGTAACTTTGACAACATGGTACGTAAACTATGAATACAACCTTGGGTAACTTTGACAACATGGTACGTAAACTATGAATACAACCTTGGGTAACTTTGACAACATGGTACGTAAACTATGAATACAACCTTGGGTAACTTTGACAACATGGTACGTAAACTATGAATACAACCTTGGGTAACTTTGACAACATGGTACGTAAACTATGAATACAACCTTGGGTAACTTTGACAACATGGTACGTAAACTATGAATACAACCTTGGGTAACTTTGACAACATGGTACGTAAACTATGAATACAACCTTGGGTAACTTTGACAACATGGTACGTAAACTATGAATACAACCTTGGGTAAATATGAACCAGTGCACTGATTTTGTTAACCAGGTAAAATGTGAACCAATTTAGGGTTTGTACCTAATAATTTTCATCCCATGATGAAAAACAGTTATAGTTAGGATGTTTGTCACACCGGAATGTAACATTTTCACATTTTGTACATCCCATTCTGGTCATGATATTGAGACTTCTTAGTTAACATTAATCTACTAGCACCTTTTGAGACCATTTCAGGGGCTGATATAAATACGGTTCACTGGGGTTGCTCGAATCCACCTTTTCGGGCAGCAATATTTATTTTCATTTGGAATAAGGCCAGTAAGTTATCATGTAACTAGATCTACAATAAGATTGTCCGATAAGATCCCCCTGTCTGAAAATCTTGCATCCAACCCTGAGGTTTAGAAAACGGTATGTAAAAGAGATAAAAAAAACTAAAGAGCTTAAAATAATTAACACATTTTAATAATTCTATAACATTAATTTAAAACCTCATTATTTACAAATGATAAACATAAACATCATACCAATAATATCAACTACTCATTTGTTCACACTTTCATCTTTCATACTCATTTAAAATAAATTGTACAAAATGGATTTGAAAATGTTGGAGAATCTGACCAAATGATTATATTCAACCAATCAGATTGCATATGAATGCAGTCTGATCTCGATCTTCACTGTTAGCTACTGGGACAGAAAAACCTTATGAATCTAACACATAACAGTGTAGATCCCAATCAGACTACACAGATCTAGATCTACGCTGTGTGCACACAGGATGTAAGTCCTATCCACAGAATAAAGTGTTAACCCTTCACTTCATAGATACAACTTTATAGAGTGGGCAAACAATGAAGATCCTGATCAGCCAGTACATCTGTGCCCTCTTATGAGGATCTACACTGTTTGATTGTAATACATTAAGTCATTTGTGACCAAGAAGTGAACAGTGTAGATACTGAACAGATGGCACAGATGTGTCTGCTGATCTGTATTTACAGTGTTCACACACGCAACATAACAAGTGTAAAAAAAGAGTTAACTTTTTTGGAAAGCTTATCATGAAAACTATCCAAATACAAACCACAAAGATTAATCCTTTCCTCCATATATTTCACATGTGCAACCTGTGTAGATCCAGATCAGCTGGCACAACCATGCTGTCTGATCATGATCTGCACTGGTCGCATTATGGTCAGAAATAACCTAACGAATCATAAAGCAAACAGTGCAGATCCTGATTAGATGGCATGTATGCAAAACAGTGTATATCACTGGAACATTAGGGAATTATGCTGACTTTGCAATCAGGTGACAAACACCTCTTTTGTAAGTTCCACTGGTTATCTACTATTGAAACTACTTTTTTTTATAAATAAATATATAATATAAAACAATCAAAATACCATATTTACTAATGACTTTAATAACACCCCAAGCCATTCTCCCAGATAAGAAAAATAATTTAAATGTTCAAAAAGGAAAGGAGACATGCACAACATTTATACGTGAAGGCTGTTACACTCTTTACTCCTTAGATAATATCTATTGCATTGGTGAACAGTGTAGATCCAGATCATCTGGCACATCCCTGTCATCAGATCAGAATCTATACTGTTTGCTTTTAGATTCATTAGATTATTTCTGACAATGATGTGACCAGATCAGACAGCATATATGGAGTACTTGGTTAAACAGCATATCATGCTGATCCCATAAATTTACACATGTTAATTTCAACAAAACATGTGCCAATAGTGAAATGTGTGTTGACACCTACCTTAACCATTTACTCCATATATATGCCTTTTCTTTTGTGGGAGAACAGTTTAGATCCATACTAGCTGGCAGATCCATGCAATCTGATCAGGATCTAGTACACTGTTTCCTCTTGAATTGTTTCTGACAAAAAAAGAACTGTGTAAAACCTGATAAGCCAGCACAGATGATGGCTGATTAGGATCTACACTGTTTGCACATGTGATAAAACCAGTTTATATGGAGTAAAGGGTTAACTCTTTCCATCATGGTACGCCTTTAATCACATCAGAGTTCAGTGTAGATCCAGATCAGACTGCACATCCTTGCAGTCTGATCTGGATCTACACTATTCACTCATTTTGTCAGAAACAATCTAAAGAATTTAAAAGCAAACATTTCAAATCCTGATCAGACTATATCTACCTATGAAATAAAGACTTAAGACTTCTGGAAGTAAAGGCTTAAGGGTTAATGTATAAAATGTAGCTGATAGCCATGTCATTCAGTGCATGTCATAAATTTTGTAGTTTACATCCATACATCACAAAATGCATGAGATTCTGCTCTTCTAATGGCATCAGACATACACTCAACATTCAGACATTAATTCCTTAAATCTAATTTTCAACTTACAAGACTAAATATTTCACAGCTGCATTTTATGTTTAATTACTTAAAACAAATCTTATTGTAAAGGCAAAATAAACCTGATGAAGAAATGGCAATTATTACAAAATCTTTTTGTAAGCATTTCTTTAAATGGTACACATACTTTTGAAAAGTGATCAAAATATATAATGCATATTCAATTAATCCTGTCAGTTCAAATGAGAATTTAAAGGATAAAATATTTCAACAAACTATAAATGCAATTTTTAGACATCTTGGAATGTTTAATGAACTGCTTGACACAACCCTTTAATGCACACTGGGGCTAAACAGGCCAATTGCTTCATTCAATACAACTGGATTCAATGTTTTAACTTTGACACTGGAAACCGGTCTCCAATCTCAAACAAATACTAGGTAATTGGTTTGAAACTGGATAGTCTCGGAATTGACCAATCACTGTAAAGAGTTTACTGGTCTCCTATCTAATGTATATAAATCTTGGGCTTAATAAAACAACCATATCCCCCAAAAAACATTACAGATATTTTGATATTTCAAGATTTTCTTTTATTTAGGAAAACAAAATGTGTCTCCACTGTATTTCTGCTTTACTCTTCCCCATTAAAGTGTGTGCACTGTACAGGGATCGGCTTAGGTTGTGAGAACAGGGAGAAGGTTTACCAATTTTAGGGAGAAGTTTTAAAGGTTTTTGACTTTCTATAAAGAAACATAAAGGGAAAAGCTTCTCCCTTGGCTCAGTAGAGGGAGAAGTTTGGAAAATGAGGGGGACTATTTCTCCCAAGTCTCTCTCTAAGCCATTCCCTGCTGTAATTTTTAGGTCTACATTGAAATAAATAATATTTAACTTTGCTTCTATTTTGCATTTATGTAACTACTCATTGAAGTTTTGACTATAATTGCACAAAAGATTACTGTCTAATTCATCAACATGTTTCAACAACTGTTCCATAAGTTTTTTTTCAAAACCAAAACAAAACAAACACTACCTGCAAAGTAACTCCAAAATAAGCTTCTAAAGAAGTTCCCACACCCTCAAAATCATTTCACAGGCACTTCTCTATATTACCCACAACTCAAATATTGCATAACTTGATAGCAAACTAGTTATTGTTGCTAACTTTTCACAACTTCTAGCTTTATTACCAGTAACATGTAGTTCCCAGTTTTCCACCAATCTGACCATATTTTAACAAACCTTCTTTTTATTTGCTATAACTAGGACACACCCTCTTTTCTAGAAGCATTAAGAAGTCTTCTGTGGCAGAAGGGCAAACAATTTAGACCCTGTTTAGACCATGTTTATGTGCAGACTTGGTCTACACTGGTTGCAAAGTTCATATGCCCCGTCTTGTCATGGTGCATCACATAGTAATAGTTTTAAAGCATTATTCCCCCACTTTTGTACTCCCATTTCAAGTCCTGACTTCAACAACAACTTCAACCACACAGAATGCATAGAAGACCACATGGTTTTACTCTGGTGATCACAGACATTTAACACTTCCTCTTCATGTTTCACTGAAGTTTGTTTCATTTCCTACACACACAAAGAACATATCGATCCATCTTCCGAAAAGTATCTGTACGGAATGCTGATAGAAATATGAACTAGTTCAGCACATACAAATTGTAATCTATATTTTGATACATTCCAGTGCTTGACTAGCTTTTCTTCACACACATTTTCAAAAAAAAATTAAATGATAAAATTGATATTCTACTGCATTTCTGGCTACTATGTTGTACCTGACCATAAAACATTTTACACTACTGGTGTCAAGAATATAAAACTGAGAATGGAGACCAGTTTAAAATCTCAAGCATCTGATTGGCAGAAATAAAAACTTTTTATTAAGATGCTTGATATTTGAGACTGGTATCAAGTTTTATAATCTTCAGATTATTTATACTACTAAAAATTTGTTGAGGATCACTCATGTTCATCCAAGATATTTTGTAACTTACAGTTCATTATATGTCAACAACCCAACAAAACTTTGAAGTGACCGACACAGCATTTGTCACATCTGCTACTTAGTAGATCCAGATAAGCCTGTACAACTAAACAGTCTAATCCGAGTCTATGATATTAAGTTAATACATGTAGTTAAAAAATTTCTGTAAACCCATATGAATAATGAATTTAATAGAAGCCAATAGAAAAGTAAGCCAATAACATTTATTTAGTGAATATAGGGTTCAAACATTAGGATCGGATTTTAACTGCCGTGCCAAATCATAAATCAAAAAGTAAATGGACATTATATGAGTGATCCTTATCAAATGTTGATAGTAAATACTGTAATATCACTTAATTTTGGGACAAATTTTCGCACTAAAGTCAATGATATGTGGCATTAATTTATGCAACTGTATTTTTCTTTTAAGGTAAGACATGTGTAATAGGCACTATTAAGAATCCAATATCTGATTATATTTTCATCAACTGCTTCATACCACTGACTTGTATGCAAAATTTTAATGATTTTCACCGTGTAGTTTTTGAGATTTTTAGTTTTTTTTATTTAAAAATGTGAGAAAAAAACGTGGAAAGTATCCAATTTCTATAATCGGTGACAAAATTTTTTGTTATTGATAAATTCAACCCTAATTTTTTACAGTTTATCCAAAATATGTTATATTTTACTAAACCAATTAAAGATATAATATATAAATACAGAATTTATCTTAAAATGACATTCTTTGACCAAATAAATTTAAAAAATGCATTTTTTTATATTTCACGAGACTAAATTAATGAAAATTATGCAAAATCCTGATTGGTGCAATATACCAAACTTTATCATTTTTTAACTATATACCTTAAACAAAATTTAAACAAAATTTCAGAGAAGTTTACCGTCCAGTTTTAGAAATTTTCAAATTGATGACTTGAATAAACACTATTCTGATAGAGAAAACCCCTTTAATCTTGATTATTTTGCTTATTTTAGTTTAAATCATGAGAATTTTATATTCAATGACAGAATTACACAGGAAAAAAAGAAATATGCCAATTATTTAAGCTCTAGGCTTACAAAAAAAAATTAGCTTCCAGTGGGATTTGAACCCTGGTCCTCTTGCATGACAGAACTCTATGCTAATTTACTACTATAGTTACCTCCCTTGGATACTCTTCTGGATATAGGTATTCATTACACAGGTCTTACCTTAAGACACATTATTAAATTCTGTAATTTCGCTCAAATTTATGTTCACAAATTTACCCTGGTGCAAAATAAACTTACTTCAAACCTGTGTGAAATATAATGATACTACAGCAATGGGTCATACCATTATGTTTGCCAGTATATAATCATTTTTTCATAAGGCTATCTCATATAATTTGGATTTCATACAGAACTGCCTTATGTGTTGTTGATAACTTAGGATTTCACATGAAATTTGTCCGAAAATTCTAACACAGAGTTTCCATTTTCGAGGAAGTCATCTAAGCTGCTTCGTGAAGATATTTGAAGACACATCACATATAAATTAATGCGTAGTGCTCCATCGCTACACATGGTACCGACTTTTAGTAAATCGTTCTGATGCTTGACAATACTCGTTATAAATGAGTTTAAACAAGAAGAGATGGAACACTATCACAAGGAATGCTATGGAGACCCAGAATATGGTAGGTAGACCACCGAAGTGATGGCCGTGCTTGTGTATTGCTATCACATGATGCTCATGAGCAGGTGCTGAAACAGAGTAAAATCATTGTTAGTAAGAGCATGATTCACTTTGACAAATGAATTGCTATTGAAGGAATTAAAATTGGTGAGAGTTGCGAGTTTTAGTCCTTACTTCATGTGAATACCAGGCAAGCACTGTAGATCTAAATCACCTGGCTGAATTTTGCAGTCTGATCTGGATCTACTCTGTTTGCTTCCTGGTCAGAAATAACATAACAAATCCATCAGCAATGGGTAGATCTAGATCAGACTGAACCAATCTGCAGGTGGATCTGGATCTACACAGGTTTCAAATGGGAATGACTCATATCCATGGAATAAAGGGTTCACTCTTGCAAACAATGTTGATCAAGATTAACCAACACATCAGTGCCTTCTGATCAAGATCTACATTGTTTGCTTCTTGATCTGAAATAAAATAAATAAAAAAGCAAACCTTGTAGATCCTAAACAGATAGCACAGCTGCGTCAGCTTACCTGAATCTACACTGTTTGTCTATAGACAACAATCATATACCATTGGGTAAAGGGTTAAAAAAATCAGGTTAACAGGGGATATTTTGGAAGTGAAAGTATGTCCAAGTTCATGTTATTAAGGTCTCAGGCTGACTGTTCCTTGTGATAAGCCTGCAATCTCTGTCTACTGGTACTTATACTATAATCTCTTACATGGGCATTCCACAAGAAAACGAAAGAACTTTTAATCCTTTCCTCCATAGAAACACCTTTGTTGCATGGGCAAACAGTTTAGATCCAGATCAGCCGGCACTTCCATGCCATCAGCATCTGAACTGTTCGCTTTATGATTTGTTTGGTTATTTCTAACCAAAATGCGATCATAGATGTGCCGGCTGAAGTGGATCTAAAATGGTCACACATGTGTAAAAAGGAATAAATATGGAGGAAACAGGTAATAATCTACTATTTTTTTAAATAATCGGGGATCTTATTACATAATTTGACGATATAATGTTATTTTAACACTAAATGCACAAAATAAGAAATCTTCTTAACTTAATGACACCATTTTAAGAAATAACATCGACTTCCCAAAGACACCATCTCCTGTGACGACCCGTGTGGTATGGTTCAAACTTACCTTCTACAATTTCTTTAACATGAATTGCATGTTTATATTCTTCCATATGTATTTTATCAGCAGTAATATATAATATTGGTGTAAATGGCTCTGTTAATTTTACTGGAAACTTGGACTTCTCCTTACTGAAAAAGAAATATTAAAGAATTGTTATTTAACCCAAAAAACAACTGACATATCTTTTAGAAAAGTGTGTGTTCAAAAATGTCTAAAAGTACTCTATGTGGGAATCAACAAAAATCATTTGAAAGTCTGTGTAAATTGTATCTCTGCTGCAAATTTTCACGATACGTGAATTGATATTTTACACAGTCAAGTAATTTGTCTGTGATGAAATTTAAAGATCTTAACCTTTTCCTCCATAAGATAAACCTTTATTGTGTGGGCGAACAGTATTGATCCAGATCAGCTGGCACATCCGCGTCGTCTGATCAGGATCTGCACTGTTCGCTTTATGATTTGTTAGGTTATTTCTGACCAAAATGAGACCAGTGCAGATCTACAATGGTCGCACATGTGTAAAAATTTGTATATATGAATGAAAAGGTTTATTATAAAATAAGGTCCAAAAGAGGACTCCTAGCCTACATTTAGAACATTTACATGATGTAGGGTTTATTTGGCAGACTCCTAGACCACAAAAAACAAATATGCAATGAAATTTCAGTGAAATATAAACTAACTGAAAGGCTTTTATATTTCTTAACTCTGAAGTCCATCGATATGGCTTTTATCACATGAGCAGCCAGGGCTGAAGGTTATAAAGCTGAGTTTGGAAACCAGTCTCAAATCTCAAGCATCTGATTGGCTGAAATGGCGACCAGTCGTCATTTCAGCCAATCAGATGCTTGCGATTTGAGACTGGTTTCCATGCTCAGTTTTATAACCTTGGGCACAGTGTAGATCCTGATAAGATGGCACATCTAAGCCTGCTACACTATTTTCTTCTCTGTCAAATATAACCATAAAACTGTGCATGGAAACCAATCTCAAATCACAAGCATCTGATTTGCTGAAATGGTGACCAGTCAGATCCTTGAAATTTGAGACTGGTTTCTAATCTCAGCTTTATAATCTTCAGCCCCGGTCACCGATGAGATATCAGCTATATCCCATCGAGTAAATGGTTAAACCTAGCATGCCATAAGTATGGTCCTATTGTTACTGACTATGAAATGTCAATTCTTTCATCAAATCACCTATTAAAATGATTAAGTTTGATTGAGGACAGATAAAAATGAAGTCTCTAACATAAAAACAAACAAGGGTCAACAGAAAGCTTAACACTAGACAGACAACACTAGACATAACTTTATCAGGAGCCATCAGCTCATATGTGCTGAAAAACAATTTAAAACTATAAATCTACACTGAACCTACCTTAATTGAAAGGGAGGGTCTAAACAACCTGCATCACAGGCATAATATGGTTTATCGTTGCGGTCTAATGACACAAAAATATTTGCTTTATTGTCCTCTCCAACTAACACAGATATATTTAAATGTGTATTATTTCCATAATTAATTCTATGAAAATTAAAATCACGATGAGTGTCTTTAGGATGTAGTCCCATTTCCAGGTGGTCATCCCCAAACTTCAGGGATCCTATGCTAAGAAGCATGGCTTGTAGAACACCTTCCACACCTGTAAATGTACATTAACAGTAAGTGCAAATAAAAAGCATAGATATTGACGTCATTTTATTATTAATTTTGTGGGTTTCAGGAGAAATCAGTCAATTAATTAACAACTACCACAAAATACGAATCCATAAAAATGGTGTCTAATCGAAACCATGAAATTATATGCCCACAAATATATTGCATTCACAGTTATTCACAGTTATTACACAATGTTCACAGAGAAATGAAAGTAATAATTCACTGCTTTAAAACATAAGATTATCATTTTTAATAATAGAATATTTAGGAGTGTAAATATTAACACTGAATAAACAGTTAACTGTGTTCATTGGGAAATAAAAAACATTTGGGATGTTTATGTTATACACTTTAAACAACCCAAATGTTTCTTATACACTTCTTAATACAATTAAATATAGATATAAAGCAGAGTATAATACAAACCAGCATTGATCATGCGCTGACAGCCTTGTTTTTCAAGTGTTATAATCCATGTTGTGACTATTCGTGCTATACTGTCTTCATCTACAGCATCAACCCACAGTGTGCTAGAATGTCTACAATCACAAATCACAGAATGTTAAAAACACAGCCATACAAACTTTAGCGGCATTTAAACCCCTTTTCTCCATGGGATATGGCTTATATCTAAGGATGGAAACGAATTCTAAAATAGGCATTCGAATATTCGCATAGGTTATCCGAATATATTCGGATATTCGCGTGATCAACGGTTCATATTTCGCTATCCGAATATTAGCTTATCCAAAAATATGTAAAGTTTTGCCAGACGAACTCTTTATTAACTCTTATTAACGTTATTACGGGTTTGAAACAATCAAAATTGTTTAATATTAGTTACTAATGCAACTCATTGATACTGGCAGTCCATAACTCATAAATTGGAATCAGTTTTGAAGGATAGTACTGCCGATGCCTTTAGTTGTTGTTGTTGTCGTAGTCGTCATCGTGTGTACAGTATGACGTGGTCATTGCTTATCATTGAAAAGCGTGTCTAACCCTTGATATTAATATGATATGCTTTTATTATTTTATTATTCGTAATTAATGCATGTACACTCAAATGAGTAATGATGTTTCATTTGTTAATTTGTGAGCGATTCGTTTTGAATGGCTTTTAAAATAAAGAAATTAAGACTGATTGGGTAAGTTTTTAATTGGGTGTTTGTTATTTACGTTTTGTTTACCTGAAAAAAATGTCAATGTTGTCAATTAAAGCAGACAATGATATCAAACAACACTCCGTTCGCACCTCGTCCTAACTGCCAATATACAGCAGCGATTCAGGCACTCGTGTCAATTATACGAATCAACAACTTGTTAATGACCAGACACGGTATGACAGGTGTAATTGACACGGAGAATAACATTCAAAATAATCAGAAATTATAGGGATTTTAAGTTTCTTTTTGTTAAATAGATCGTAATAGTAAAAAATGCAAGTATCTGAATACCATTTTGGCATCCGAATATTCGGCCGGTTTGCGAATATTCGGATATTCGAATGTTCAGTCCCATCCCTACTTATATCCCATGGGTTACCAATGTAGATCCAGATCAGCCTGTGCAGGGTCTACATTGCTGTCACACATGGGATATGAGCCATATAACAGTGAGGAAAGGGTTAAAACAATCAGTGTTTTTCCAACATCTTGAAATTGGGGCAAGGGCTTATTTTCACTTTATTGGAATATTCCACTTTTCAAATAATTTCTTTAAAGCTTCAAATACTTCTTTTTAAACTTGATGACTATTGTCTTTTTTACTATAAAAACACTCATTCCTCAAAAAAAATACTTTGCATAGATTAGATTTCTTAGAAATCTGCTTTCGTCTTGACATATTAATATTGACTGGATATTTCTTTTATATTCAGTAAACTGAAAAGCTAAATCCCTGCTGGGAAAAGGATAGGTTTTTGGAAATTCATACAGAACCTCACATAAATTTACAAAGAACCAATATCTTTACAGAAAAATATGTTTATGGAAATTCATGCCGAGCCTCACACTAATGTATCACTTGTGGACTTACTTAAACATAAAATAATACCACATACAAGGATGTAGGTCCACTGTAACATTTGTCAGGATAGTGAAGTGTTTTCCTCAACTCTAATTCAACTTCTTTGACTGTATGTGGGTCATGTAGTGGCGCTGGTACATTACTCAGCACGTAATATACTGTGCTGTTGATCTTCTCTCCATTCAGAGCATTCGCTGCCTTAGAATAACTTATGCTGAATCCACTCAACCATAACTGAAAGATGAATCAATACAATCAATCATTTAGAGCAAAAGATCTTGCTAACAAGAAATGTTTGTAGAACATGCCCCCCAAATGCCATTCAGAACCTCCCTACCAAATCTGACAGTGTGCCAATTAGATAATCAGACAATGTTGGTTAGGGACTGATGGACCGACTGTCTGACATGTGCAAAGCAATATATCCCCGCTTCTTCAAAGGGGAGCATAATTAGTTAGCTGTTCAGTCAGAATCTCTGAGTGGTTTAATAGCTTGGTGGTTAGTGTGTCTGCCTCTAAGACTAAGGATTGCTTGTTCAATCCCACACAACTCCAACTAATACATATATATGAGACTATTAACCAAGGTATGATGTAGCAGTGCACATGGCACTTAAAAGAACCAGAACCAGATACAATATGGCATTGGAGTCTTCTCTGTATCTTGCACTAAAAGCGAAAAGGACAAACACTCTTCTGGAGGTGTCCCTCATAAGGTCTACTGGTATTAATGATAAGAATATATCTAGATGTAGAAGGAATCATGGTACTTAGTCAGAAAGACAAAAATCTGATTGAATGTTTCCTCAAATATTTGTTTTTCATGGGGATTTTGGCCAGAAAAATGGAAATGACCTAGTAAGACTGACCAAAACAAACCCCCTTCCTTAAACCCTTTCCTAAATAGACACACCTTTTTTGTATGAGCGAACAGTGTAGATCCACATCAGCCAACACATCCGTGCCATCTGACCAAAATCTGAACTGTTCGCTTTTTGATTTGTTAGGTTATCTCTGATCAAAATGCAACCAGTGCAGATCCTGATCAGATGGCATGGATGTGCCTGCTGTCTGGATCTACACTGGTTGCACATGTGTAAAAATGTGCATATATGGAGGAAAGGGTTAAATCTTGCATCCGACATAATTTATATGTAGCCCAGTCTACCTCACCTTTTCCCACAGACTGGTATGTTCTGCCTTACCTTTTCCCACAGACTGGTATGTTCTGCCTTACCTTTTCCCACAGACTGGTATGTTCTGCCTTACCTTTTCCCACAGACTGGTATGTTCTGCCTTACCTTTTCCCACAGACTTGTATGTTCTGCCTTACCTTTACCCACAGACTGGTATGTCCTGCCTTACTTTTTCTCACAGACTTGTATGTTCTGCCTTACCTTTTCCCACAGACTTGTATGTTCTGCCTTACCTTTACCCACAGACTGGTATGTCCTGCCTTACCTTTTCTCACAGACTTGTATGTTCTGCCTTACCTTTTCCCACAGACTTGTATGTTCTGCCTTACCTTTACCCACAGACTGGTATGTCCTGCCTTACCTTTTCTCACAGACTTGTATGTTCTGCCTTACCTTTTCCCACAGACTTGTATGTTCTGACTTACCTTTTCCCACAGACTGGTATGTTCCGACTTCAGTGTCTCGGGGTCAGCCTGCAGAGCTGTTGTCATCTCCTGCAATCCAGATAGAAGCTACCCAGTCACATTCATTTCTCAAATAAACTATTTGTAAAGATCTTAAAATTCTGTAAAGATTTCATAAAATAACATTCTTTTCCAATAAATTAATATTCTAAAATAACAAATCATTAAATTACATGAAAATCTTGCAAAATGCTATTTCTGTGTTTTTGTGAATGTAGACACCCTTCATGAAAATGTTGGTCCACTGTTAATATGGAGACCCTACATCAATGTGGTGACCCTAAATAAAGTTGAAGACTTTGCTTAAATGTGAATACCACCTGTTAATTTGATGACCCATCGCAAATGTGAAAACCCTGTTAGAATTTGATGATGGTGTGCAAAACAAGTCTGCCTAAATGTAATGAGCTTTCAGAATTGTGAGAACTAGGCCAAGGTCCAAGATCATAAAACTAAATAAGGAGACCTGTTTCAAATCTCAAGCATCTGATTGGCTAAAATGGCAACTGGTCACCATTTCAGCTCATCAGTTGCTTAAGATTTGAGACTGGTCTCCTATCTCAGTTTTATGATCTTGTGCCTAGGTCTTAGCACAAGCTATTTATTACCTGGCTGTGACTGGATAACACAGATTATCAAGTTACCTTTCTACAATTGGCTTCCAGTTCCACAAGTGAAGATTTGACACCCTGTAGAGGTACTGATTGTGTGTACTGTACAACTGTGTAAACTGTCATCTTGGAAGTCCTGAAATATTACAATTTGAGAACTGTTCCCAAGGTTATAAAACTTAAAATGGAAACCAGTCTCAAATGTCAAGCAACTGATTGGCTGAAATGACGACTGGTCTGGGACTGGGATACGATTTTCAAACACAAAACCATTTCCTATATACTTAAATTAAATAAATGTAAATTTCATCAGCTTTCTGGATATCGGATAAGAGAATATATCGCCAAATCAAATAGAAAAGTTGCAAATTTTCTAGCCAAAATTGATTGAAATCGAATATTTTTATCGCCAGTTTACAGAAAATGACACCAGAAGTTTATTGTCTGTATCAAAACTCATAATACCCTTATTATTCACATAACAAGTTTTATGAACATATCTATAATAGTTAGTATCATATATCCATTTTAAGAGAGCTAAGTGAACTTTATTTGTTGCCATATCAACCACATCTTTTGTCTGACCATAATTTATTAAAGGCATGCATGAACCCTTTATAGCTCTCTATCAATATATCATGTTTCATGGACACAGCTTAAATATTGTTAGTTATGCAATCATCAGTTTAAAGTCAGTATTTTCACCAATTTTTGCTACAAAACCCCATGTTTTATAAACCTAGTATGCTGCTGCATACTTTTTAAGACATTGTAGGAAGGAGAATTTAAGACAAACTGAAGTTAAACCTAGAGCCTCTACTGGTGAATGGTTAGAGGATTATAAATGGGCATAATTCTGTCAAAAGTTAACTCGGCCTAAGATCATAAACCTCAGATGCTTGATATATGAGACTGTGCCCAAGGTTATAAAACTGGGAATGGAAACCAGTCTCAAATCTCAAGCATCTGATTGGCTGAAATGGCGATTGGTCGCCATTTCAGCCAATCAGATGCTTGAGATTTGAGACTGGTTTAAAATCTCAGTTTTATAACCTTGGGACCTGATCTCCAATCTCAGTTTTATGATCTCGTGCCCAGAATGTTTTTAGTAATATTTTACTTACTTTCCAGCAAGTACTTTGTGTTGTTTGTCCGGCACAGTAGTTGCAGCAACAGACACCGCTACATAAAGGTCGTCATCGGAACTGCCACTTGCCACTTTGATCAGCCCTGTTGTGACAGTATACTGCACCTGACTACCAACGTAGTTCTTCTCACTGAAATACCAGCAACCAACTTATTAAGTGTTTTAATCCTTTACTCCACATAATATATTACATGCCTTTTTATGCATTTGCGACCAGTGTAGATCCAAATCAGCCAGCACATCCATGCCGTCTGATCAGGATCTGCAGTGGTCGCATTTTGATTAGAAATAACCTAATGAATCAAAAAGCGAACAGTGCAGATCCTGATCAGATGGAACAGATGTCCCGGCTGATCTGGATCAACACTGTTTGCCCAGGCAATAAAGGTGTGTCTATGGAGGAAAGGGTTAACTAACAGAATGCTTACAGGGTCTGATCAGGGTCTTTATAATTTGCTTAATATTACATAACCCTTTAACCAACTGATACCCATTTTTTTCATAAGGGCAACCAGTGAAGATCCAGATAAGCCTGCACATGCCATTTTGATCAGGATCTACAATGTATGCTTCTGGGTCAGAAATAACCTAATTATCTAAAAGACAATTAGACATATCCAGGTAGGGAGATACTGATGTGCAGGCTTATCTCATCCATGTTAACAGTTATTTCTATGTAGTAAAGTTTAAAAATTTCATTAAAAATATTCTGAAACTAATGACAATTAATTACATTCATTCAGTGCTTTAAAACTAAAATTTCATCTTCTGGAATTCTGATATTGCCTACTTAATGTTTTATTTGTGAAGCCTGCATATGCAGGAAGTATCAAAAATCATTGCCTGCATGTAGAGGAAGTATAATTTATCATTTTACCTTCCAGTTGATTGTTGCACATCTTTCCAACCTGATGCACGTACATGATCTACGTCTATGTAGATGTCAGAGTGGGTGGGGTTATGCATACGTATTTCCTGCACCATCAATGAGGGGCGAGATCTGTGAGCGTATAACTGAGATTCCACTGATACACATCCTGATCTCTGCAATGATACTTTTCAAGGTACATATATCTACAGTAAATCTTTGTTCTTATCAGTTTCCTCCACATATATTGTACACCTTTATGGCATTGAGAAACAGTGTAGATCTATAATTGGTATTATATTTGATCCTTAAAAGTGACATTAATATAGCACCCTTCACTCAGAATATACACATTTTATCACACGTGTGACCAGTGTAGATAGAGATCAGCTGGCACATTCATGCCATCTGATCAAGATCTGTTTTCCATCTGTTTGCTTTTTGGTCGGAAATAACCTAATAAATCAAAAAGCTAACAGATCCTGATCAGACGACAAGAATGTGGCTAGAATTACATTGCTCGCACACATGTTAAAATGTGTACAGTTGAACTTGACTAAGCAGCCACCTGCATTCAATAACCACCTGTCTAGACAGCCAGTGTGAATAAGTCCTAAACTGATATTTGTTCTATTTTTTATTATGTTCGGAATAAGACACCTATTCGGTCATACCTGCCTAACTCTATCTGAAAAAAACAGCCACCTATGTTAAGCAGTCACTTTTTCTCAATCCCTTGGTGGCGGCCTTATACAAGTTTGACTGCATAATTATATGGAGTAAAGAGTTAAAGTGCTAAATTAATGTCACTCTAGGGATTAAACATAATGGTTGAAGGTTATAAAGCTGAGATTGGAAACCAGTCTCAAATCTCAAGCATCTGATTGGCTGAAATGGCGACTGGTTGCCATTTCAGCCAATCAGATGCTTGAGATTTGAGACTGGTTTCCATGCTCAGCTTTATAACCTTGGGCACATGTCAAAGATGATGCAGGCTAACCTTTCCATCAATTTAGCCCAGTTCATTCATTGTTCACATGGCAGTTTTACAGAATTTTAAAAGCATATTTTATTGACAGAATAGTAGCAGCCTAGATTCTAATCAGACTGTCAGATCAAGAAATATATAGTTCAAATCTTAATCATTCATTGAAACCCTTTTTTTCTCTTAATTTAGGGAAGTAAATTCTCAGGGGGTTTGAAGTTTAAAGTGTAGACCATGATTTGGCTGTACTGTTGCACAGGCTGATCTGATAAGTTGTTGCATGCAAGACTGTCTTTACTTCTTGTTTACCTCAATCTAGTTACATCAGTCTTGTGTGAAACCCTCAGTTCAATTTACTAGGGTTTTTTAAATACCTGTGCTCCTTCTTCCTTGTCAAATTATTTAGCTCTTGTTGGTAGGCACTTATTTCATTCTGTTTATGATGAACTGTGCATGCATACACAAAATAAATCAGCCTCATTTGCATTTTTGTTGGTAAGTCAAGAATTTTCATACCTTACAACTATACCCATAAGCAAATATTAATTAGGTAAATGATCACTGTTGTACAAAAACAGAATGATCAATTGCACAGTATAAACAACTAAAGGTGGTAAGAATTGATGAAACAGGGGTCATTTGCTAAAACACCGATGAGCCCCAATCCTAAAACTCTCTAAGATTTCACCACACCTGAAACAACTTAAAAATTATTGAATTGAAATCCCATTGTTCATTCCGAAAAAAATCCGCAGGTAACCAGTTTATCCAGTTACATATGAAACCATTTTTCAGGTAGCAAATTTAATAGACATAATTGAGTAAAAAGCTTAAACTTAGAGCATTGCTATACAACTCCCATGAATTGCGAATAATTATTTGTTTAACTGGAAAAGGAGCAGACGCAGTTAATGAAAGGTAATTTTTGTCTATTTTTAAGTTATTGAATATTATTCTTGCAGTGCATTAGCTGCTACAAAAGTCCAAATTAATAGGCAAATCTTAAGCAATGAATTATATATGCCATTTAAAAATAAAATAAATAAAAACAAGTAACAAAAAAAGGTGAAATATGCATATCAGGAATCGCCACATTCAGAAAAAACAGCCTCCCCACACAGTCAAGAAGAAGAGAGGGGGAGAGAGCATGGTTAATAAAATAATCAGTTTCAAAAAAGACACCACTAACAATAAACAAAAATGAGAACCCGAGGGGTTACCGCCTTGGAACGGTCAGTGGCAAATCAAATTGCCACTGGGGGTTTAAACCAGGTTCTAGGGTGCACCAACCTCACACTTGCCCCAACAGGTTCTCATATCACAAAACAAGTACAAGTTGTCTTGGTGAAAAGACTCCAACCCACTTATCTGCTTAACAATGTTGCATGCAAAAGCACACAAACATATAAAACATAAGAAGCTAAGAGCATTGCAAAGCCGAAAGGGGTACTCAATGATCTTACCGAGACCAGAGCTCCTGGAGTAAAATCAGCAAGAACACGATGACAGGGATAAAAGAAACAAATCGAGTTTCTAGGTTCTTTTAAGAAAAGATTTCCCCAATAACCTTCATAAACTCTTAAACCCCTGCCACCGTCGTGCAACCAAAGAGGTAAGCATAATGATCAACTGTAGAAGGGTTAATCACCAGGCCTGCAGAGCGCTGTAAAATATCATGTTGGTAACCTTTCTTTTTAAATTTACAGATGGTTTTTACGAATAACCGGGAGAAATTAACACTGCCTTTAATCTTTTTAAGTTTATAAATTAAATCTCCATAAAAAACTGGTTGTGAAATACCTTGTTGCAAAAGTGATTTTAAACTGCATTTGTATTTATGAATTAAATTTGGCAGCCTGAAGGATGGCAGTATATGGGGTAGGCGGTGTGTATGACAAATTTTCTGTATTTTGACTCAAAACATTCCCCTCTGTCATTAGCTTGGAATATTTTTGGCATCATGTGCTCTGTATGACATATGGACAGTCCTGGACAATGGTTCCCTACTTGCTTGCTGCAATGGTACTGGTAACATTCATCATATCTCAGCAGACCTCAAGCAAGGATATACGCTGACAAATGTTCACCAATCTCAGTCCATATGCTACCAACCTGACAATCACCAAGTCTATGTTGGATGTTTGTATAGCAAGGATATCAAAGTGTTCCATTTAAAGGAACAACCCATTGATGCTTCTGAACAGCCTGAAACAACTTCTTCAACAAGAAAGGCTTAAACATTTACGCCAAAGATGTCGCTTTTATCCCACTTGTAGTCAGATCTGGATCTAAACTGTTTCAGTGAATGCATTTTTGTCAGAAATAACCGAACGAATAATTATTATGTATTTTATTACCATCGTTATGCCATTTGACAATATTTTTGTCAAGTTCCTCCAATGTTAGTGACGGTTATTCCCTAAAAAGGACCGAATGGATGAAAAGCAAACAGTGTAGATCTAGATCAGACTGCACAAAGGTGTAAATAAGTGATGGTAAATTCATTTTAAAGAACTATCAATAAACAAAAAAAAGTATCACAGAAAATTTTGATTAAAATATAGAGGATATTTGTTTTAACCAGTGTAAGAAAGAAATATAATCACTGAGTGAGCTCCAGAATTCGTATTTTCACAAGTGGCAAAGCCACAAGTGAAAATACATAGTTCTGGAGTACACAAAAGAAATATATTTCTACCTTTCACTGGTAAAAACAATTTTTTTTTTATTTTATGCTTTTAGTGCACAATTTGTGTGAATTTGACAGAAAAATTGCAATAAATGGCGACGAAACCGCTTGTTTAGGACATGACGTCATGAAATCAAATATCCAAATTTGAGCCCGTTTTCTAAACGTTCTCATTCAGTATGTTATGTGCATTTGGTTACCAACATGAAAAAAGCAGTGAAAATAAAAATGATATTCCACTGTTTGAAAACAGTGAAAAACCACTTTGATTTCACCGGGAAAATTCTACAATTCACCGAAAAGCATAAATTATTATTTTACACCATTTCTTGAATAACCTTGTTAATTTATATAAAGTGTAGTTCATCCTTCCAGTGTAGTCCATCCTTCTATTTCAATTTATTTAAAAAGTAATTCATCTTTGAATGTTATTATTTTTAGAAATGTTTTTGAAGCAAAAATGATGATTTTTCTATAAATTTTTTGTTTACCGTTATCTCTTATGAAAAGGTCAAAATTATGTACCCAATTTTATCATTTAAGACTTGTGAGTGAATCAAATACATAGGTGTAAAGGCCTGGGATATTTTTTCCATAAAGTTTTTTTTGCCAATTTTCAAGCCAAAATGGGTTTACTTTATGATATATTGACATAAGTTCCCAAATTTAAGGTTAACAAATGAATTAAATGAGCTAGCACTGTTGTATGTGGTGCCAGTAGTGATCTAATATAATAAATGGATGCCTACTGATATACATGTAGAGAGTTACCTCAAAATTCTGTCTTATGTTACCTCCCTTGATAATGCTACCAGTTACTGGGTATTTCAATCTGAGATGGAGGAGGAGATTTATACAGGTGGCATTAAATGAAGCAATGTAGCATATTTAAGAAATAATCAATAGCTTCCGGTGAATTATCGCAGGATAATTCATGGGGCGGAGTTCAGATGCGTAAGGATATATCACGAGGGGCGTAGCCCCGAGTGATATATAACTACGCAGCTGAACGACGCCCCGTGAATTATCCTGCGATAATTCATTGGAAACTATTGATTATTTCAATTCTAACACGACACATCTGACTGAATAAGCTAAATAATCATAACTCAATTTTAGCGCGTCGTAATAAACGGAAATTGGTTTTAAGGTCGGCAGTTAGTGTTTACTCCCTAAACATCTCCATAATTCAAAAACTGATAATAATTAAAAGATTAAATGACAAACTTGAATACATGTCCATCTAACCGCGCATCCAGCACTCTCTAGTCGTCGTTCGAACCGTTTTTGTCATTCCAACGGTTTAATACTGCACCAGACAATAACATGTAAACAAGGGAAATGACGTGATGTTAAAATGGCACGTTAACGTCACCTTAACGTTGCCGCAAAATAGCGGAAAATAATTATGGTATTTTATCTAAATATATAAAATAAACATTATTCTATAACTGTGGTGTCATCATATTACGCCCGGTTAAAAAATTTGCGTATTTTTTGCTTTCTTAAATGCGCGAAATTAAATCCCAGCGAAGAATACAATTGTCACGTGATAAGTTTATACCGACAGGTATTTAGTAATAACCGTGAATTATCGTGTAATAATTCACAGCAAATTCAACGGCAAAAACGAAGTCGTGTTAGAATATTGGTTTTAATATGGTCTCTTTATTAGGGTAACTCTGTATATTGGCAGTCACTCATTGTTTAACATCCCAACACTAATGATATTTAGGATTAAGACTATTTCACGTTGATAATTTTCCTCACAATCATGTATTGCATATTAATTAAGGAAATATTTGGACCTACAAGAAATGTAGTATTTAATTTTTACTTGATGAATTACCTTCTCTGCCTTCTCTTGAAACTACATTAAACAGGTTATGTTCTGTTTGTGGCTACTGGTATTATTTGATACAATAAAGCTGTAAGGCCCATCTCAATTTGAAAAAAAAGCAATACAGTGCAACCTATGCTAAAAACTACTTGTAAGCAAAAACCACTTGTGAAAAAAGAACACAATTTATCTGTCCCACGGACTGATTTAACCCTTTCCTCCATACATACACATTTTTACGCATGTGCGACCATTGTACATCGAGATCAGCCTGCACATCTATTCCATCTGATCAGGATCTGCACTGGTCGCATTTTGGTCAGAAATAAACTAATTAATCAAATAGTGAACAGTTTAGATCCTGATCAGATGTGATGGATGTGCCGGCTGATCTGGATCTAAACTGTTCGCCCTAGCAATAAAGGTGTATCTATGGATGAGAGTGTTAAAAAACAAAGTCACCTGTGAACAAAGACCACCTGGCTTCAATGACCACTTGTGAGTATTCCCCTAAGAGGTCTTTGAATACAGGTTCAACTGGACTAATGAAATGCAGCTTTATCCCTCGTCAATTGTGTAAATTTCAGAACATGTAAACCAAATAATCAAATTGTTAAACAAATATCAGTAGTTTCAATAAAAATGCAATACGCACATTGTGTTTATTCATTTTGAGTATGTGAAAAGGTAAAATTACTACACAGGCATGTCAGTTTTTGTAAAAACTAAAATGAAAATATCAACCATTACCAAAATAATCTGAGATTCTTAACCCTTTCCTTCATAGACACAGCATTATTGTGTGGGCAAACAATGTAGATCCAGATCAGCCTGCACATCTGTGCCGTCTGATCAGGATCTGCACTGTTCCCTTTTTTATTCGTAAGGTTATTTCTGATCAAAATGCGCCCAGTGCAGATCCTGATCAGATGGCAAGGATGTGCTGGCGGATCTACACTGGTCACACACCTGTAAAAAGGCATATGTATGGTATTGGAGGAAAGAGTTAAACTAACTTGGCCAAGCAAGAAATCTGGGAAGGATAGCTGTTGGATAGTTGAACAAAATTATAAAAAATATTTAAACAGAAGACTGCCTGAAATGTACTTTTTTTAAACAAGTAAAAATTTTTATTCATTAATTATTTAATCCTTTACTCCATATATGCAGGTTTTATCACAAATGTGATGATTGTAGATCTAGATCAGCAGGTAGATACATGCCATCAGTTCTAGATCTACACTGGTACCCTATTGGTCAGAAAAAACCCAATAAATCTAAAAGTGAACAGTGTAGATCCTGATCAGATGGCAAAGATATGCTAGCTGATCTAGATCTACACTGTCCACCCATTTATAACACTCATATCGCATAGAGTATGCATTAAACTTCTAAGCATATGATGTTGATTGACAATAAAATTAGTCTCTACAAAAAAATTATTTGAAAATTTCATTCTAATGAAACAAGTAAGATATGTAGCCAAAAATGCTGCCTGGTTTTCAGACAAGAAGTGCAGCATGTTTTGCTGCACAAATTAAATAAAGGTTCAGAATGTCTTTACATACTAATTTCTATATTTATTATAGAATTGACACAATTGTTTTATGCAAACTTTTGATAACAACTGATTCAAAACTTACTGTTTCAGAAGTGTTCTGCTTCAAAAAAGGAGAAAAAGATAAATAAGTACTGTAGTCTTATCCATAATCACCAATATAACTCTAAAAAGGCATTTAACAATGTAAAAAGAAAGATAAAATCAATAATTTAGTATTTCCTTGTTGGACCGACACTTTCAAGGATGTGTGGGGTTTTGATGAGGGTCACTTCACTTTTAGGGCTCACTTAAGGCTGGGTAGGTTACTGACAAAAATAGAACAAGCAAATTCGTTGAATTTATATCCCCCGCCGAGTACTGGTTATTACTAACACAACAGCTGAAGTCATAGGGCTTTATTTAGATATTTATCATGGATGGCAAAAAAGGTGAAAAAAAAAACTTCAGATGGTGAAAAGGGTTGGGCAGCTCACCAGAATATAAAAATGAGGCAAAAAGTCTTCAAGTTGTTGAAATGAAGAATGCAGTGGTAAAAGTATAGTGCTGTATTTAAAAGAAATCCATGCAGAAGTTGCATAGAAGTAGCATATAAACGAATACCACTCTATAATGCATAGTGCATAACTTTTCAAAGGGCCATAACTCTGTGTTAAACGGTCAGACCAGAACAAGACAACAATATGGGCATCTTGTCTTGGTATTGATGGTTTTCATAGATTCCTGCTGAGAAATAGCAAGGAAACAAATACTGCTCTACAAGCAAAATGCATAACTTATCAAAGGGCCATAACTCTGTGTTAAACAGTCTGACTGAAACAAGATGACAATATGTGCGTCTCCTCTTGGTATTGATGGTTCCCAGAAAGTTTCATTAAAATCCATCTAGTAGTTGCAGAGAAATAATGTGGAAACAAATTATGCTCTATTTGCATAAGGTATAAGTTATCAAAGGGCAATAACTCTGTGTTAAACAGTCTGACCGGAACAAGATGACGAAATGGGCATCTCATCTCAGTATTGATGTTTCCCAAAAAGTTTCATTTCAATCCCTCGAGAAGTTGCAAAGAAATAGATCGGAAACAAATACTGCTCTATCATGCATAAGTCATCAAAGGGCAATAACTCTGTGTTAAACAGTCTGACTGGAACAAGACAACAATATACATCTCTTCTTGGTATTGATGGTTCTCAGAAAGATTAATTAAAAACCATCCAGTAGTTGCAGAGAAATAGAGGAAAAGAATACTGTTCTATAATATGCATAATGCATAAGTTATCAAAGGGCCATAACTCTGTGTTAAATAGTCTGACAGGAACAACAGGATGATATGCGCATTTCCTCTTGGTATAGATGGTTTTAAGTAAGTTTCATTGCAATCCATCGAAAAATTGCAGAGAAATAGCACGGAAATAAATACTGCTCTATATGCATAATGCATAAGTTATCAAAGGGCAATAACTCTGTGTTAAACAGTCTGACTGGAACAAGACAACCACATGCGCATCTCTTCTTGGTATTGATGTTTTCCAGAAAGTTTCATTGAAATCCATTCAGTAGTTGCAGAGCAATAGCGTGGAAATGAATACTGCTATATATGCATAATGCATAAGTTATCAAAGGGCCATAACTCTGTGATCAACAGTCTGACTGGAACTAACGACAATATGCCATCTCCTCTTGGTATTAATGGTTCTCAGAAAGATTCATTAAAATCCATTCAGTAGTTGCAGAGAAATAGCGCGGAAACGATTACTGCTCTATGTATAATGCATAAGTTATCAAAGGGCAATAACTCTGTGTTAAATGGTCTGACTGAAACAAGACAACGACATGCGCATCTCCTCTTGGTATTGATGGTTCTCAGAAAGATTCATTGAAACCCATCCGCTAGTTACAGAGAAATAGTGCGGAAACGATTACTGCTCTATATGCAAAATGCATAAGTAATCAAAAAGCAATAACTCTGTGTTAAATGATCTGACTGAAACAAGACAACAATATGCGCATCTATTCTTGGTATAGATGGTTTTCAGCAAGTTTCATTGAAACCCATCCGCTTATTACAGAGAAATAGCGCGGAAACGAATACTGCTCTATGTATAATGCATAAGTTATCAAAGGGCAATAACTCTGTGTTAAATGGTCTGACTGAAGCAAGACAACGACATGCGCATCTCCTCTTGGTATTGATGGTTCTCAGAAAGATTCATTGAAACCCATCCGCTAGTTACAGAGAAATAGCGCGGAAACGATTACTGCTCTATGTATAATGCATAAGTTATCAAAGGGCAATAACTCTGTGTTAAATGGTCTGACTGAAACAAGACAACGACATGCGCATCTCCTCTTGGTATTGATGGTTCTCAGAAAGATTCATTGAAACCCATCCGCTAGTTACAGAAAAATAGCGGGGAAACAAATATTGCTCTATATGCATAATGCATAGGTTATCAAAGGGCAATAACTCTGTGTTTAATGGTCTGACCGAAACAAGACGACGATATGCGCATCTCCTCTTGGTATAGATGGTTTTCAGCAAGTTTCATTGAAATCCATTCAGTAGTTGCAGAGAAACAGCGCGGAAACGAATACTGTCCTTAGTACATAATGCATAGGTTATCAAAGGGCCATAACTCTGTGTTAAATGGTCTGACCGGAACAAGACGACGATATGCGCATCTCCTCTTGGTACTGATACTTCCCAGAGAGTTTCGTTGAAATCCATCCAGTGGTTGCAGAGAAATAGCCCAGAAACGAAATTCGGACGGACACCGTGACGCCGTGACGGACGGACAACGCCAAAACAATATCCCCCTCCCGATTTCATCGGCGGGGGATAATTAAACAAAATTATACAACAGTCCAAGTTAAAAAGGGACATGCATATCTAGGACAAACTGCAGTCCAGTGTTATGAAGCTTGCTGGAGTAATAAAACTTGCCTGCCCTTGTGTTTGCTACAATGGTGCATACAAACCTGGCTGAAGGTTATAAAACTGAGATTGGAAACCAGTCTCAAATCTCAAGCATCTGATTGGCTGAAATGGCGACTGGTCGTCATTTCAGCCAATCAGATGCTTGAGATTTGAGACTGGTTTCCATGCTCAGTTTTATAACCTTGGGCACATGTAAGTTTCTGATGGAAAAGAATGGAATTTTAACCCTTTAGTCCAAATATGTGAATTTTTACTTGTGTGCAACCAGTGTGGATCCACATCAGCCCGCACATCTGTGAATCTACACTAGTTGTATCTTGGTCAGAAACAACCTTATAAATCTAAAAGCTAATCATGTAGATCCTGATCAGACAGCATGACACTGCTCATCCACACACATAAGGACTGGAGGTTATAAAACTGAGATTGGAAACCAGTCTCAAATCTCAAGCACCTGATTGGCTGAAATGGTGACTGGTCGCCATTTCAGTCAATCAGATGCTTGAGATTTGAGACTGGCTTCCATGTTCAGCTTTATAACCTTGGATCAAGATGTATCTATGCAGTAAAAGGTAAGGAAAGCACGTCACCAGAGTAAAGAATGCAATGTACAACACTGATCAATTTCCAAAAAAGCTATAACATAGCTCATTTGTCAAAAACACAAATGGACAAGCTAAAACAAGGGCACAGTTCTTACCATATTGAAAATCTGTATTCTGTTTGCAAGGCCTTGCCTCAGTTGTAAAACATTCACTTCTGAAAAAATAAATAAATTATTAGATATAGGAACAGTACATTTTGGTTTTAAATACTGAATTTCAATTTTCCAATATGAGCCTATGGCAAATTCAGTATCACATATCCTTAACCCTTTCCTCTAAATATGCAACTTAATGGAATTATACAAGATGTGAATTTTATTTTTTTAATTACTGCAATTGCCTTTAATTAACTAATACAAATGTAATCTAGGGAAGCTTCACAGGAGGGTTAATCAGAAGAGTTTGAAACAAAATACCTTCTTTGGGGCTACCCTCAATATTGGTAGCAACTATAGGGTAATATGGCACTGGCAATGACAGAGCCCGGTTCAGCCGGATGTACAAACCATTCTGGCTGTCGTAGGATGCAGCTACATATCCATTCCCTGAAAAGTCAAGTAAAACAACATTTAATCACTTTTCAAAAAAGCAATGTCACTGTCGGGGTTTCCATTTGACCCAGTAGATGACCCTTTGACTTTGACTTCAATTTTTCTAAAAATCCTCATTTTTACCCCTACAATTTTTAGCTCAAGGTTAATTTTTTCCTTAAATTAGGGCTATTTTGGCTAATAATTGGCAGATTCCCGTAAAGATTAATCAAAATGACCCTTTAGATACAGCACCTAGTGGAACCCCTGTCAACTCCACCTACTTCACTTTACTGAACAATATTTAAGATATTTCATTCTGTAGTCATTTTCGGGTTAACAGTACCAAATACTTTGAATAGCAAGTGATAAACTTAGGTATCACCACATTATTTAAATAGGACAGAGGAAATCAGACAATTTGTTCAATGCACTGAGAAAAATACCCTACCACTACGTACCAACATAAACTGGGTAGTTGTTCTGGCCTGGAATCTCTGGTACAAAATCTTGGACAGCATCAAATATCTCCAGCTGCTGCTGATATGGCATTAGTTTACTGTTCAAACATGCACTACCCACTGAAATAAACCAGTGCCAAAGGTTATAAAACTGAGCAAAAGAAACCAATCTCAAATCTCAAGCATCTGACTGGCTGAACTGGCTACCAGCCATCATTTCAGCCAATCAGATGCTTGAGCTTTGAGACTGGGGTCTAATCTAAATTTTATAACCTTCAGCTCAGTAAACATACATGTACTCTCCTTCATGTCAAAATAACTTTTGAGTAAAGGGCCCAAAATCATAAAACTGAGATTGGAGACCAGTCTAAAATCTTAAGCATTTGATTTGATGAAATAGCAACCAGTCACCATTTCAGCTAATCAGATGCTTGAGAATTGAGGGTTTCCAGTTTTAGTTTTATGATCTTGGGCCCAGTAGATGAGTAGCAGAAAATGATACAAGAATTGGAAACAAAATTTGCAATCTAAGCTTAATATAAATTAAAAATACTTTAATTTTTTTTAACAAAGTTATATTAAATTTTCTGAACTTTTTACTTTTAGATACTCTATTGGATTTTGATGTCAGTAACAATGCATCAAGCCAGAAAATACTGAAGCTATTAAATGTATTTATTAAAGTTTAAACCTGACACTTGGCAAAATGCAGTCATGGCATTTTCTTTAATAAATGCATTTCAGTTTTTAGTGAGTAACCGGGTCAGGTTTAAGGTGAAAGGCTAGTTTGCGAGATTACATGATGGCCTGTTAGCTCGGTGGAAGAGTGCTCCCACAGTACGCAAGCACGGTTCCCAGGGTTCAAGTCCTAGTAGAGCCACAAACTTCACCAGTTATAATGATTTTCAAAAAAATGATTATCAACTCATCAGTTAGGACTCTGTGATACAGAAAAAATATTCAGAATAGTATTTTTTCAGAATAATATTTAATTATAAACAAAATTTTGTTCAATGGTTTCAAGGGAACTAGGTGACAAACTCATAGTGACAGTTAATCTTATTTCTTTTTTAACTTACTTGCTATTTAAATGAAACAGGATTAACATATATTTACCATGAGGAGTGGATTTCTTTGATCCAAAGCCAAATATTCTTGGTCCAAGGTAATACAGAAATACAAGTAATATAAACAAGCCAAGAGTTATTTTTCTTGATCTGAAAGTAATAAAAGAATGCAGTCAACATACATGTATGGAGCTCATATGGGTGTAAACCAGTTATTTGTTGTTAATGAAATCCAAAGTTGTTGTTTTTATTTTACCTCTTGTAATCATCATTAAACAAAAATGTAAGATCATGATTGATTCTTGAAAAATAAATGAAAAAAAAAAAAACAGAATAAAAAAAACACTTTAACAAAACTCAAAGTGTAAAAGGGCCAGTGTAAAAGGGCCATTACTATGACAAATAAGGCATTTTTTGGAATTGCATGGCTAGGGGCTGTGGCTGTGACGATAAGGGTTCACTCCCCAGTAGGGGCAATATCATGTGAAATTGATGGAAGTGTTATTTGTGCAGTGTGGCAGCAGTGATAAGTCTCCCCATACAGAAAGTCAGTACTGTTCCAGTACCCCTATCCGGGTACGGTTTCCAGTCGTTTCCCCCACACTGACATTTCCTCCTGGATGTTTCCTCCAGGATGTTTCCTCCCCTATATATATATTATATAGTAATGTGAAGATATACTATATAATGATGATATTGTTCTTTATGAAATATTTAGTATCATTGATAGTTAAGGGCCTGCCACACTCCTCCCAATTCTATTAATCGATAAAAAGAAAATTATCAAAATCTCAATAACGGCAAACTGCTGTTAATTGAAACTTTGCACAAATGTATGTTATTAATGTATCTTTATTTTACAGATGGTAAGACACGTTAGAAAAATAAAGAACAATAGCGAGATCAAAAAATTCCCTCAACTTCTATTTACATAAATTCACAAAAACTAAAGAACACAAAACATCATTTTAAATGCCCACATGAGTAATATGATACTGACAACAATTTATTGTGCCCTCGTGATTTACATATGTAAACTTTACGAGATATTAGTAAAAGTGTGTTTGACCTTCAATTTCCTGGTCGCGTAAACTGATGACAATCACTGATTTCGCTTTTAATAGTTGAAAGTTTTTTACAAAGTACACAACATTTTCTTGTCAGTATCATTGCGCTCACGAGGGAATTTAAAATTATGTTCTGCATCCCTTAGTTTTTGTGAATTTATGCAAATAGAATTCAAGGAATTTTTAGGTCTAGCTTTGTTTCTTTACTTTTCTAATGTGTCGTTCTGTATGCAAAATAAAGTTACATTAGTAACATTCATTTGTGCAAAGTTTCATTGAACGGCATTTTGCCATTACTGAGATTTGATGATTTTTATTTTATCGATGAATAGAATTGGGAGGAGTGTGGCAAGCCCTTAACATAAACATGCCAAAATCATCCTTTTACTTAAAATATAAAAAAAAAGTTGGAGTTAGGTAGTTAAAAACAATATGTATCTATTGGATATCAGGTATTAGGTTTTAAATTAAATTTTTACAGTTTACTTAAAATGTTTGTTGTAATTGTTTATGGTAGATAAAATTATAACTAGATATAATTATGTATGCATTGATAATATAAAATATTAAACAATTAGTCATTTAGCATAAATTGTGTGGAAACAGTTTTTCAAAGTTTGTGTTAATTTATGTTGGGATAAAATAATGTGTTAAAGGTGTTGGAAAAATTATTCAATCAAATTTGAATCATTATTTTAAATCCATATTATTGTCATGCCGTTTAAAGATTTGTGAAGTTTCATCAAAATAGCACCATCCGTTAAAAAAATATGAGCAAAAAATTTCAGGAGTGTGACAAAAAATGTGACACTTTTAGAAATCGCATTTGTTCAGACCATCATTTTACAAAAAGCTTGAATAAAGACACGTTTAAGTGTTGTTTTAGTAAAATGTGCATTTATTAGACATCAACTAATGATAAAATTAAGCATATTATACTTCAAGTAATCAAAATTTATGCTAATTAGTCAAGCGTGGTAGATAAAATAACTCTAGAAAATCAAAACATCTTTGCTTTATAAATTTATAGGACTTTAAAGATTAATAGAACAAAAGAAATGTTTTGTGTATCATTAAGTTTAATGTTTCTAGATGCAATAATTATAAAATTATCACCTCTATTGAAATATTATTTGTCTGCAGCTCCCTTCAGAAAATATCAGCTAAATTTGTCAGGATGGTGACATTATGCACATATTGCAATATTCTATCAACATATCCTTTACATGAAAACAAGATCATGAATTTTCCTAGAAGTCTATGTCATGTTTTGTTAAATTCTGACAAACAGGAATGGCCTTATTGAAACAGTTTTGAGTACACTTATGTGTTTGTCAGGAGTGTGACACACTTTCTTAAAAATATGAATTTTTTATCTTTATACCATACCACAAGCTCCAAAGCACTTCTATTTGATGCTTCAACATGTATTTTAACAGAAATGCACATTTAAATAATAAGAAACAGTAATAATTTTATTTTAAGCAAGTAAATTAAAATTCTTGTGAATTATTTAATATTGGTCAATAAAGCTCCATATTTTTTTTATTCTGCCACATTTGAGTATTATTTGATTGATGTTGATCACTGTAAAGACTGTACAAACATAAGGAGCAACCAGTTTGGATTTTTTATGAACTTAAATTCTTTACATTTTTTTCACTTCACTTGCCTTTTTTTGAAATAGCCCAAATGACAATATCTCAGCAACCAGTTGACCAATTTCAAAAATCTTCTCAGTTCTGTTCTCAGCAAAAAATACAAAATATCAAGTTTGGAAGTTTTATGAACTTTTAATATTTCACTTTCTTTAAAACTTTTCCAGCCATTTTTTTAAACAGCCCATATAAAACATGATTTGTGGTTAAGATGATGGTATATATATTTATGCAGATATCATATAAAATTACTTTTAACCAGTTGGCTTTGTTATTTCTTCATTGATATAAATCTTGTCATTTGTAAAGAAACATTGAAATATGATCAAAAGTATTTATGCGGTTGTTAAGTCATGTGTTAAACTGTCATCTAATGTGTTAATCTCAGAGTTCTTTGATTTATCATTAGGTTTGAAACAGGGAGGGCCACTTTCGCCAATCCTGTTTATTCTGTTTATTAATGACATTAAACAGTCGATTGATATTAGTACCTTAACTGAAAATGATCTTGAATATTTGTCTATGTATCTCTTACTTTTTGCTGATGATATCGCTCTTTTCACGACGAATCCAGAAAGTTTACAATCTCAGTTGAACTGTATTTATAATTATTCTGAAAAATGGGGACTTAAAATTAATGTAAACAAAACTAAAGTATGCATTTTTGAAAAGAGAAAACAGAATCACAACTTAAATTGGTCTATTAATGGCCAGCAACTTGAAATAGTAGATGAATTTTGTTACCTGGGAATAAAATTTTATTACACTGGTAATTTTACATTTTCAGTAAAAGCATTATATGAACAAGCATTAAGAGCCTATAATAATGTTGTTATCTTTATTCGAATGGCTGGATTTGGACGTCAAAACAATGTTATCATTATTTGATTCAATGGTGTTACCAATTATTCTATATGGAGCTGAAGTATGGGGAATTTATGACATTAAAGATATTGATAGGTTACATATAAAATTTTGTAAATTTGTTTTAGGAGTTCGCCAGCAAACCCCTAACTTAGCTGTCTATGGTGAATTGGGTAGACTCCCCTTGTCAGTTGTTATGAAAGAAAGAGCGCTGAAATATTGGATTAAAATAGTAAAAAATTCTGATTCACCAATGCATCGTATTTATATAGATCAACTTAACGGAAATAATAACAATTGCTGGGCTAAACGAATAAAAACTCAATTAGAAATGTTAGGATTTGGATATATGTTGAATAATAATTTTGAAATAAATTTTAACCATTTTCATATAATTAAGCAAAGACTTAGAGATCAATTCCTACAGGATTGGAACGCCTCAATCCAAGAGATATCAAAATTAGAATATTTTCGAAAATTTAAGAAACAATTTGGATTTGAAGATTACTTAACCATTTTAAACAATAATAAATTACGTAAACAACTCACCCGTTTTAGACTGTGTTCGCATAATCTTGAAATAGAGTTTGGTAGGCTTATTGGAACTCAAAAAGAAAATCGTTTATGTAAATTATGTTCTACCAATATGATAGAAACAGAATATCATTTTCTATTATGCTGTCCGTTTTACAGAGATGTTCGTGAAAGGTACTTTGGAATTATATCATGGCCGTCCCTTAATAAATTTACTTCAATAATGTCGTTTACTTGTAAGAAAAGAGTTTTAAATTTAGCAAAATATATTAATGAATGTAATAAATTGAGAAATGAAACCCTTGAAGAAAATTCCTCCTAACTGTTTTGTATGTGTATGCATGTATGTGTGTAATGCTGTATGCTTTGTATGTATTAAATACATGTCTTTTACTATGTAAATTTGATATGAACCCTGGAAGATAATGCTGGTTCCTTATAAATTATTTTGAATAATAATTTTAAATGACTTGACGTATGCTTTGTATGCATTATACCATGTCTCTCTTTATGTAAAATTTATATGTACTTTGATCATTTCTGTATTTTCAATGTATGCCATGGTCATATTTTTTTTTCCTAATTGTAAATGGCCATAGGCATTGTTTATGCCAAGTTGCCAAATAAACGAAACAATATATTGATACTAGGCTGTTTAAAATGTGTCAAATACACATGCTGTGTATTTCACACCTGCCATATCCTGTTAATAGCCTTTGTAAATTTTTGTAGTGTAACCATCTCAAACAGTTCACACATTTCAATCCATGAAATGCTTGGTAAATCTAGTGATATATATATTTCAAAAACATAAATCTCATTAATTTATTAACAAAATCAATAAAATAATTTACAATTTAATTTTCATATAGAATTGAAAACTATATAAATGTTATGTTATTTGTAAAATTAATTAATGGTAATCTGGATAATTTAATTATCAGATGATTGAAATGTGATTATTATTTCTATATCAATAATTAAACTATTTTGTAGATGCAACAGTCCAATAGTACCTCAAAATTATGTATGTATTTTAAGTAAAAATATAAACCTTTCCAATCTTTCACAACTACTTTTTAAATAGTATATATATAGGGGAGGAAACATCCTGGAGGAAACTGCAGTGTGGGGGAAACATCCAGGTGAGGAACTTGATTGTGGGGGAAATGACTGGATACCTCCGGGTACTATTACAGTTATGAGAAACTAGAAAACTCAGTCTTACCGACTCAAAGCATTTAATCTATTAACTGAGTTCGCGAAACTAGATTTCCACCACATGTTTACTATTCGAAATGGGACGCAGACTATACACCTAATCACATAATACAAGGAATTCGTAATCGACATAGCCACTTGTCATTTCCCGGAAGTATTCATTTCCAATTTACCAGATGCGGGGTTAATGCAACGGAAACTAAATTAATTATTTAAATATTGAAAATGTCTTAAATGCGTGTCATTCTTTAAATATAGTTTAAAATGTTGTTATAATACACCGGGATAGTTTTTATCAAGAAAATAGACAAAAAAATATTAACATCCGATGCACTTCCGGGAAAAATTGTTTTGATTGCCGACCAGGAAAAAGACCGAAAAGATCACTGTTTCGTGAAAAACTAAACAGATCTTTTATGCAAGTGAGATCTTACTAGTTGGAGAATAAGTTGTCTAACTTAATGACATGATATTCTTTTAAATATATAGAAACAAGGGCTCCAGCTTATACAAATCGTTCGTACTCTTAACATTTCGTTACACTAGGTATTTTTGGCAGATTTTGGTTGTACACTCCATTCCTCCCCACTTCCATAAGACATTTTCAATATACTTAGAAAATATATCCTCATTCATTGGTTTACACCATCATCTCAATCACACCTGACTATTATAAAAAGGATCTGCCCAGGCTCAGGTCAAATTATAAACCCAGCCACATGCTCTGCTCCTAAGGGTAATCACCCCGCAGACAACGCCAGTGTGGCAGATTTAGGTTTGAAATCTGGATACACGTCAAGATGGCGGACGTCTGGTGGTGAAAAATTTATATCCGAAGAAAATTTTGAAAAATTTGTGTTATATTTAACAAACAATTGACCAAAACATTAGAAATTGTTTCAGTTGGTGAAAATAATTGTTTGTACATCACTTTTACCAAATATAATGGCATCTACAAATAATAAAAACCCAAACAAAGAAGTTGATAATCAGAATGCCCTAAACAAAGATGGCGGCCTCCATGCAAACATTGAACACGTGAAAACAAGAGGTCGAAAGGGTTAATTCCCTTCAAGATAGTAGAAATAACTCTGGATGTAATTCAAGAAACAACAGCAAAGAAAGAGCCCAATCCCTAGAAAAGCCAGAACCATGGCAGTGTGACCAATTTAATGAGTACTTCAGTGATGTGAATGATAAACTCTTAACTTGTGAATACTGTGGCAACCATAGGTGCATAACATGTCTTGACATTAAACCAAATGTGTATAAAAGTATAAGTGGTCGATCAGATTTACCCTGGTTCTGTTCTAAATGTATCGTAAAATCTCTTGAATGCTTAAAACAAACAAAATCAATTGAAGACAGATGTGCAGACTATATAGCTGCTTTTGAACAAAAGGTAGATGAACGCATGAGTAAGATCGAAAAAGATGTTCTGGCAGTTAAGAACGGTATGCAAAATTTAAAAACTGAAATAGTAGATGAAATTAAACAATTAGTTAGCTCTGACACTGTGAGCATGAAAGACCAATCACATGCCCCAATTGTGAGTAAAGATCAAGGAGAAAATGAACAGGCTATAATTCAGAAAGCTACATCTGAAATTCAAGAACGAATGGATCGCAAGAACAATATTGTGTTGTTTAACGTTAAGGAACAAGAAGGTAACTTGAAAGCTCAAATAACATTAAAAGAGAAAGAGGCCATTGTAGAAATTGCTGATAAAATAAACATTAAACTTGTCATCAACGACATTAAGAGCATAAAGCGTGTTGGTCAGAAAAATCAAAGGAGAAAAGTATATGGACAAGAAACAGTTGTTCCTAGAATACTTGTCGCAACACTTGAAGAAAACACAAAAGCTGATATTATGAAAAATGTACAAAAGCTACAGTATGTTGAGGAGGAGTATTTCCAACACATTGGGATTAAACATGACATGACACAAGAACAGAGAGAGAGAGACTACGCACGCAGGAGGGAGGCGAAAGCACTACAAGAGGTTGATGAAAGCGGACATTTTCGATACCTGGTCAGAGGCCAGCCATGGGACAGAAAAATAGTAAAAGTCAGAATACAAAATCAGAGGGGAATAAAAGAAAACCACGAAGCAATGTCTCGGGGCCGACAAGCCACAGACGAGAGTGCTCCGTAACAAACTTAGAGTCACAAAACAGAGACCTGAAAGATGTAAAAAGTTTTAACAGTTCAATTGATGTTATGTTTCCAGTTATGTTTTCAAATGTAGATACGTTACAGGTGGATAAACTAAGTGAACTTAAACAACGCCTTGACTTACTTGAAAGGAAGCCAAAGGTCATTGCCATATCTGAAGTGAAGCCCAAAAACTTTCGCTTTGAGAGAAGTATAAGTGAGTATAACATAGCAGGGTATGAGATGATTACTTTAAACCTTAGCAAAGAGGATAATGGTAGAGGAATGATTGTTTATGTAGACAACAGTATCAAGTACTCACCGATATCTATAGACTCTGAATTTTTAGAATGTATATGTGTGGAATTCCAATTAAAAAACAATGATAAACTGTTGCTGGCATCAGTGTACAGAAGCCCTAGTTCAAGTGATGAAAATAACAGTAACTTTTATGAACTACTAAAAAAACTGTCCAGAAGTAAATACAGCCACCTATTGATATTTGGAGATATGAACTATCCATTTATTGATTGGGCTAGTACCTCTTCGGAGAAAGGACCAGGTGATGTGAACTATGAATTTCTAGAGACTATTAGAGACTGTTATTTGCATCAACATATTTTAGAACCAACTCTTGGAAGAGGTGAAGCTAAACCAACAACTATAGACTTGTTATTTAGTAATGAAGAGGGTATGGTAGATAACATCGAGATACAACCACCATTAGGAAAGAGTGATCACTCCGTAATAACATTTGACTTTAGAGGATATGTCGAAAACCAGAACAAAAATAAGGTGCGTTACAAATATGACAAAGCTGATTACAAGGAAATGCACAAAATACTTGACATTGATTGGAAAAAACTTTTATCTGACAAGGGTATTGATGAACAATGGTCACTTTTCACAAGTAGGTTGTCTGAAGTAGTAGAACAATGTGTACCTAAAGTGAAGCCTAGAAATAAGAGAACGAATGGAAATTAACATAGTCAATGTCCATTAAACAGACAGGCAAAAAAGAAAATAAAGAGGAAACAAAGACTATGGAACAAAATGAGAAACAACCCAGACGAGGCAACAAGAAAAGAATACAACACTGTGAGGAATCAGGTTCGTAGACTTAGTAGAAAAAAGATTCGACTACAGGAGAAAAGTATTGCCAGTAACGTTAAAGACAATCCCAAGAAGTTTTGGAACTATGTACAGACGAAAACAAAAACTAAGACTTCAATACCAGATTTATATAAAGACAATGAGACGAAGATACTTACGAGTTCCGATACAGAAAAGGCTAATGTATTAGCAGACTTTTACAGTTCTGTATTCACTGAAGAGAGTAACTTTAACATGCCAGAACTTGACATTAACCCAGACACACCAACTCTAAACACAATAACTATTAATGAAGAAATAGTGGAAAAAAAGCTTGCCAATTTGAAAATTGATAAATCACCGGGGCCTGACAAAATACATCCGAGAATATTAAAAGAACTCAGTAATATTTTATGTAAACCACTTTCCATCATATTTAACAATGCTTTTGACAATGGAGTATGCCCAGAAGAATGGAGATGTGCAAATGTTGTTGCTTTATTTAAAAAGGGAGACCATAAATATGCAGGAAATTACAGACCAGTGAGCTTAACATGCATTATTTGTAAAGTTTTAGAAACTATCATTCGCGAGAATATAGTGAAACACATGCAAACCCATAAACTTTATAGTAATAAACAATATGGTTTTATCTCTGGTCGTTCAACATCTCTGCAATTATTAACTGTTATTGACCGTTGGATGGAAATACTAGATAATGGAGGTTGTATTGATGTAGCTTACTGTGACTTTATGAAAGCGTTCGACAAAGTTCCCCATTACAGATTACTACATAAGTTAAAACAGTACGGAATTGGCGAAAACTATAGGAATTGGATAAAATCATTTCTATTAAACCGTAGACAGAAGGTGTCAGTAAATGGTGAAAGCTCTGATTGGAGGAATGTTACATCAGGAATTCCCCAAGGATCTGTGCTAGGCCCGGTATTGTTTGTATTATACATAAATGATCTACCCACCTCTCTACGACATAACAGTGAACCATACCTATACGCTGATGACACAAAAATCTTCAAGGGAATCTTCAAAGACAGCGACTGCGAAGAACTGCAACAAGATATACATGAAATGTATAACTGGTCAGAAAAATGGATGCTTAAGTTTCACCCTGACAAATGTAAGACCATGCGAATAGGACGCTCCAATATAGAACAATACAGCTATAGCCTTAATCCAGGTCATAAACCAATGGACTATTCAGACGCAGAAAAGGATGTAGGTGTGACAATAGACAACAAGCTAACCTTTGAAAAACATATAACTGAAAAAGTGAATAAGGCAAATTCAATTCTAGGAGTTATACGAAGAACATTTGAATACAGTACAGCTCGGGTGTCTTTTACATTATTCACTCATCGCTGCGTTTCACTGTCAGCGCGACATCCAATTTTTTCGGGTGATCACGGGTGATCGTCGATCTTGCCACCGCGATCAACTAACAATGAAATCACGGTGATTTGCCGCGATTTATCAGCGCGAATCACGGTGAAGTTTTACCGGTGATTTAAAGACATTCTTTCGAATTTATTTATTTAAAAAGAAATATGTTGTTCGTATTTTCGTATTAGAGAAAAGATCTGAAACTTGATCAATGCATAAATATATTGTCCATTATTTGAAACAGTGGAGTTTTCCACACCTTCCGTGTTGACATAAACACCTTTGTACTTGCCCCGTAAATTGCTGCCTATTATGCTTCTAAGTGGAATGTTGTCACGGTCATTGCAGAAAGTGAACAACAGTTATTAAATTGGTTAATTATTTTACGACAAATTATAAGAATTCATTGACAAGTAGAGTATTTACGCCTCTGATCGGAATTCAATGTCATTTAAAATACGAGTATAATTGCGATTGAAACACACAGTAAACTGGACGTAATAGATCATTATTGAGAGAGAAAAGTGAATAAAAATTGTGTCGTTCTTACCTTATCGTTTCCTTAGTTGTTATTTTGATGAAAGATAAATATATAATATTCTTTTTCTTAAGTACTCCGAACATGTTGAGAAAATAAATAACGGTGAAAATATAGCAGCCAAGTACATTAGCTACATGTATAAAATCCATCTCGTCAGTATTTTTCCCCAATCCCTTCCTAAAACATCTTCATTTATGAGCAATCAACACCTGTTTGAACACCTGTGTGATCAGCATTGTATATTTCATCATCACTTCTGTTTATTCACTTCAAAAAGAACGCCGACGAGTAATACTGATTTTCCGAGATCAGAGGTGCCGTGTTGGGTAAAAAAAATTATTGATCAAACGTCGGCGTTTTTTATTCTTAACAGATTGACTCATTTGTCAACTCTCAACAAAAAAATTAAAATTGCTCGAAACAAATTAGAGTTATACATTCTATAATCAAAACATGCCTTGTAAAATCAAAACATGCTGGAAATTAATAGCATATGCCTGTCACAAATGTTATTTAATAAAACAATGTTTGTGTTCACGACTTACTCATTACATTCAAAATGTTCATTCAATAGTTGATTTGTCGTTGAGTAGTGTGTCATTTTTGTTTGGGAATCAACTAAGCTGTTGATAATTGGTGTTTTATATGGATTAATTAACTCCAAGCTTCTTACGTTGACAGGTAAGCACTTTCAAAATAGTTATTGATTAATTCATGTCAGTTTGAAAAATCGGGCGTCGGTGATAAAATCAAGCTCTGTCATATTAAAAAGTTATTACATTTATTAAGAAACTCGTTATTTTCACAGAAGATACGCAAACAAAGAAAATTGTTTTTTTGTTTAATTCTGACGAATCGGCACGTCCGATTACGCGACTAAAGTTTTTACATTATTTTGATACAATGTTACGTTCAAATTGGTTAAAGAAAGAATGTTTTACATTAAAAAAATACATTTTAATACACTCCTTTTTCCAAAGATTTTTCACCGCGATCCCCCGCGATCAACCCTGAAGCTAAACTGCTGACGATGAACACGAGAAGAGCGAGAATGACTGCAGAATTATCGCTGCGAATCACGGCAAATCACCTGAAAATCGCCGCGTCGGAAGGACATATTCGCGGTGAATTTCCACCCGGACTGATTTATTAACGCGGTGTACGGGTGAAAAATGTAAAAGTCACCCGAGCTGTACTGTATCTAGACTTACAAACATTTAGACTTCTATACAGTACACGCAGCGCGGATTTATTTTTTTCCGCTCATCCCCGCGATTTTTTTCATCGCGGACTGAGTAATTTTCGTCCCCCGCAATACGCGGACTTCCACGCGTCACCGTGATCGTGTAAATTCATCACGGTGATAAGCGGATGCCTCTAGGCAATCATTTACCGCCGCGATGTCGCGGAGGATCCGCCGAGGTAAATCGCGCGAACGTGGTTGCATTTTTACGAACGACAAAGTAAAACAATTATTATTTACCGAACGCTAACATATTCCTTCATTTAAAATATATCCTGATCTTTAATTTATCGCTTTTATCAGATTTCAGTAATTATTGCATCACACAAGCTAAAAATGACACGCGCACACTACCAGGTAGATCAAACGTTTTTATAGTAAAGCCGAAATAAACACGGATGGTTGTTTCGAGCCGACGTCGTCTTTTGAAGTCAAACGTTTTAGATCAAACGTTTTTATAGCAAAGCCGAAATAAACACGGATGGATGTTTCGAGCCGACGACGTCTTTTGAAGTCGCGTTTGATGTTCGGCGGTATCGATTTTTTTGCCTCCATACCAAATACTCAGCATGGTCATGTTTTTTTGTAAGGGATACATGCGGTTTTTATAATTAACGGCTGTTTTTCAAATTATGCGGTTTATATATGTAATAAGTAAAGATAAATGGAATAAAATGCGGATTTCGTAAGAACCGACACAACCATCAAGGTAATTATTTTAACTTATTTAAATCATGCAAACTAGCTTTTACCAGTGTTTTACGTTTAATGGAAAAAGTGGGGTCCACAAATCGATTGCGTTTTATTTAATTACACGTTATATCAGATTGAGTACTTCAAGAAAAACGTGTATCGGTAAAATCACAGCGACCGTAATGTGTGAAAAACACTGAAAGCCAGATGACATGTTTAAGATTCCCTTGGTAAAATCAGTGTCACCCTTAATTGGCAGCTTGGTCTCACCTGTCAAAGAGGGTATGTCACTTGACTAAGGTGTGAAAACTGAAAGCATGATGCAATGTTTGAGATTCTTATGGAATGTTTGACAAGATATTGAGATGTCACGGTCGACTCAAATTTTATTTAAAACTCGCACATTTTGGTCAGAAGTCATTCCCGCGTACACATGTAATTTCATGTAAATAAGAAATTTAAATAAATCGGTGCATGAATGTGCGTCCGCGTTGGTTCGCGGAACGTCACCGGGAATCCCCGGCAATGTCGCGCTGATAAATTTTTATTACCCCCTGCAAAGCTGTGTCCGCGCCGATACGCGGACAAAATGATAATCCTGGTGGAATCGCGATGACCTCCAAGAGCTTGGCCGCGGTGATTTTCCCCCCAAACGAAATACCGTCCGCGGTGGTAGCGCGGAATCTGTTGAATCCGCGCTGCGTGTACTGTATGTCAGCCTCGTTAGACCTCATCTGGAGTATGCCAACTCGATTTGGAATCCATTCATGAAAAAGCATATTGATATGATTGAGAATGTCCAAAGAAGAGCGACAAAGTTAATACCATGTTTGTCAGAGCTAACCTATGAAGAAAGACTGCGAAAACTAAAACTACCAACTCTGTCGTATAGAAGATCTAGAGGTGATATGATTGAAGTATATAAGATTGTTACCAAAAAATATGATCCAGAGGTTTCTAATATTCTCCACACCCAAAACCAGTCACAAAGATTAACACGTGGGCATCAGTACAAACTAATCAAATATAGGTGTAGACTGAACATTAGAAAACATTCATTTTGCCACAGAGTGATCAATATGTGGAATGAATTACCCGAGAGTGTAGTGACATCTAAAAACTTGTTAACTTTCGAAAAGCGATTAGACAGACATTGGATAAACCAAGAACAACTATTTAACTACCGAGAGCCAATCACCACCGGACCGGACAACATAAAATCTGATGAAGAAGAATTAGAGCTGGTACCACAGGCTAATGATAGCCTCCTCCCAGAACCGGACTTGTAAGAACTTGTAAGAAAGAGTAGCCTTAACCAGGATCCTGCTTACAGTGCTTACCTCCTGCTTAACCCTTTCCACCTTAGACACGTGTATTGCATGGGCGAACAGTTTAGAACATCTGTGCCGACTAATCTGGATCTAAACTGTTCGCTTTTTGATTCTTTAGATTATTTCTGACCAAAATGCGACCAGTGCAGATCCTGATCAGACAGCACAAATATACCGGCTGATCTGGATCTACACTGGTCTCACATGCGTTAAAAAGCATATTTATGGAGGAAAGGGTTAACTGATGGCATTAATTGGCAACTTTTGTTGGAGAAAAAATTTCCACATTGAAAATCACTTTTCACTTCAGGGCTCTCTGACACTAGATATGCAAATAAGGGAGAAGTTTTGTCATAATTTTCCCGAATAACATAATAAGGGAGAAGTTTGAAGTCAACAGCATTCTTTTCCTATATAGTCTATACAAAATGACTTCTCCCATAGCTCAAAACAGGGAGAAGTCAGGTCACTTAAGGGAGACCACTTCTCTTAAGTCTCCCTCTAGTGAGAGCCCTGCACTTTGTAAAGTTTTAAATTTTTATTATTAAAATATAATCACTTTATCAATATGCACTATGATTGAAATAAGTTAATTATCCAATATGTAGATTTGTCCAAATATCTATAAATAAAATCTTGATGTCGAAGATTTGACAATACAACAACAAAATTTTCAATTTCAGTTTCTCTACAAAATTTGGGTGATAAAATGATAAAAAAGGACAGGACAGTTTTGTAGCATCTCTAATATTACATGTATGCATGTAATTGTTTGGTTTTTAGATTAAAGATGTTGGTGCCAATTTTTACCCTGAACTTGAAGCACAAGGTGAATGCGCACATGGTCACAATTGGGAAGTATGATGGTGTACACAGTTCTTTAACCTGCGCTACAACTGCTGGAAAGGTATATATTTGTTAATAGTCATGAGTAATTATTTAACTATATTCTTACTGACGTTACTCCATGGGATACGGCATTCAACCCATTTGAGACCAGTGTGTTCTGCCTGCAAATCCAGGAATCTGATCATGGTTTACACTAGTTGCTTTATATTGATTAGGTAATTTCCAAACAATAAGCAAACAGTGTAGATCCAGATCAGACTGCACAGATGTTCTGGCTCATCTGGATCTATACTGTTCACCTATGGGATATATAAGACATAATCCCAATGGAGTAAATGGTCATATCTTTAGCAATTTGTTGATAACTCTTTTGCAGATTCTCAGTACATGTATTGAAAAAAAAATGATACAGTGCTGCAATACGAGTGATTAGTTGGCTTTAGAAGTGACTGAATTTAAAAATCTGCTATAATCTAAGTAACAATGCTGTTTCACAAATTTTAGTGCTCACAGAATTCAGCAATACCACCTTAACCCTTTTCTCCTTAGATACACCTTTATTGCATAGGCAAATTGTTTAGATCCAGATCAGCTGGCTTATCTGTGCCAGCTGATCTGGATCTACACTGGTCGCTCATGTATATGAATGCGTATATATGTAGGAAAAGGTTAACAATCTCAGCTATTCCTTGCTTCATTGCTAGGTGCTTATACACAGTCCACACTACAGAAATCAGCCAGGTCGCAGCACTGAAGGGGATGTAGCCTTACTGAGCATCAATCAACAGGTGTCGGCTGTGTGTGCGGGGAGACTAAATCCAAACATACAGAATGATGTGCTAGCGGTCGGCACACAGACTAACCTAATGGTGTATGATGTGGAGGAAAATAAAGATCTCTTCTACAAAGATGTAAGTGAAAGGATCGTTTTTCCAATTGATTAACAGTTTATTAAAGTCCCTGGCCAATAATTGGAGAACATCTTAAAATTCTTGTGATTGGAGAGTTGAGAGACCAAACACTGTTTCTAGCAAAATGCATATATCTGCACTAGAGATTAGTTAAGGAAAATGGACAAAAGTTTAGAGCTCAGACTTAATCTCAAGGTAGCTAATCTGATACTTGACAAGCAGTGACTTTTTTATGTTATTTCACATACTCTGCATCATTCATGTATTAGGTGTCAACCTTAAAATCTACAAGCAAGCATAAAAGAACCCTTACCCACTGAATTTGTTTAATAAACTTACCTCTTATTAATCTGAGCTGGTGATTTTGCTGCCATTAATTTTTGCTCACAGCCCAGAATGTTAATCCTTTCCTTGATATACACACATTTTTACGCGTGTGCGACCAGTGTAGATCCAGATCAGCCGGCACATCCATGCCATCTGATCTGGATCTGCACTGGTCGCATTTTGGTCAGAAATAACCTAATGAATCAAAAAGTGAACAATTTAGATCCTGATCAGACGGCACAGATGTGCCGGCTGATCTGGATCTAAACTGTTCGCCCTAGCAATAAAGGTGTATCTATACAGGAAAGGGTTAAGTTATTCTTTAGTATTGAAAACAGATCCTATTGTGGACATAAACCAAATGACAAAATGTTTTTTAGACTCCAGATGGATCCAATGCTGTTGTAATTGGAAAGTTAGGGGCAATCCCACAGACCATGGCGATAGTTGGTGGTAACTGTTCTATTAATGGTTATGATTTGGAGGGAAATGAAAACTTCTGGACGGTAAATTTTTGTTCATTGGATATTTTAACATTCATTTAATGGATATGGCTTATGACATGTGTGCAACTATTCTGTACAGTCTGATTAAGCTGTTGGCTTCTTGGTCAGAAATGAACTTAAAATCAACTAATGTAGATCAGATTGGACTGCACATGTGTGATCTGTTTGTTAAAGCAACAATTGCGTGTTTCCTGTCACTTCTATACAATACAGTAGCAACTGTTGTTTAAGATGTTATGGTAAGTGTAGAAGATCAGTTATTACCCTTTTTCTGTTTCAATTATTTATGTTCATTGGATGTTACACATGAAACATTAATTCAGCTTTTTGTCCAGGAAATAAAGTATTGAAGCCATTGCTGAATATGCAACGGATGCAAGCAAGCAAACCGTGTAAAATCTTTTGAAAAATGCAGAGAAAAAATATTATAACTTACCAAATGATGTAACTAAAATATGTTAAACATTTACTAAGATTTTAATTTTTTGTGAATTATTTTTCCAGGTAACTGGTGACAATGTGTGCTCCCTTGCACTACTAGATTTCACGAGCAATTCACAGAATGAGGTTTGTGTAACAAGTATACGATACTCAAGAAAAATATCCACTTTATTCTTATATCCCAACTTAGGTATTTTCATTGATGTGAGAACCACTTTGAACTGAGTTTCTTTATATAAACTCCCCTTGAACATATTTTTAACAGAAATTGTCCATTAGGTCACAAATTATAAAGGACTTCAAAACATTATATTTTAAATTATAATAGAAGTAATAAGAAATTAATTGACATACAAATGCTGTTAATAATGGACTAGCTTTATTAGTGAATGTTTTGTGATTTTACTGACCACAAATTCTTGAGAAATCTGTGTCCTTTTGTTATACTCTAATTTGGAAGACACACTGATTTCTATGTAAAACTCCTAGCCAATTATTACAAAAAGAAAGGTAACTCTGTCATGATTGTAGATTTTGAATTTGTTTAATTATAACTGACACACAAAATAAACAAATTAGAATTTCATTTTGCATTTCCAGAAAATTTCTGGTAGAAATAATGATCTTTAAAAAGAAATATTTTTAATGGTAATGGGGCAAGAATGGGTCAGGGAATATTCAACGGTTTTTATGCCCCCGCCATGTAATGGCGGAAGGGCATATAGTGTTCACCCTGGCTGTGTGTGGGTGTGTCAGTGTGTCAGTGTGTGTGTATGTTCTAAAATCGTGTCCGCTCTGTAACTTTGTTATTTCTTAATGGATTTTAAAATAACTTGGTATGATTGTTCACCATATCAAGACGGTGTGTCGCGTACAATACCCATGCCCGTAGGTCCAAGGTCAAGGTCACTGTTATTACAAATAGAATTTTCTTGTCCGGGCTGTAACTTCCTTATAAATAAAGGGATTTCAAAATAACTTGGCACAAATGTTCACCATGACAAGGCGGTGTGTCGCGTACAACACCCATGCCTGTAGGTCCAAGGTCAAGGTCACTGTTAATAAAAATATAATTTTGTTGGAAAAATCTTGTCCGCTCTGTAACTTTGTTATTTCTTAATGGATTTTAAAATAACTTGGTATGATTGTTCACCATATCAAGACGGTGTGTCGCGTACAATACCCATGCCCGTAGGTCCAAGGTCAAGGTCACTGTTATTACAAATAGAATTTTCTTGTCCGGGCTGTAACTTCCTTATAAATAAAGGGATTTCAAAATAACTTGGCACAAATGTTCACCATGACAAGGCGGTTTGTCGCGTACAACACCCATGCCTGTAGGTCCAAGGTCAAGGTCACTGTTAATAAAAATAGAATTTTGTTGGAAAAATCTTGTCCGCTCTGTAACTTTGTTATTTCTTAATGGATTTTAAAATAACTTGGTATAAATATTCACCATATCAAGACGGTGTGTTGCGTACAATACCCATGCCTATAGGTCCAAGGTCAAGGTCACTGTTACTAAAAATAGAATTTTCTTGTCCGGGCTGTAACTTTCTTATGAATGGTGGGATTTCAAAATAACTTGACACAAATGTTCACCATGACAAGGCGGTGTGTCGCATACAACACCCATGCCTGTTGGTCCAAGGTCAAGGTCACTGTTTCTAAAAATAGAATTTTCTTGTCTGGGCTGTGAGTTTGTTATTACTTATTGGATTTTAAAATAACTTGGTATAAATGTTCACCATGACAAACATGCGTAGCGGGGGCATCCGTGTCCTATGGACACATTTCTAGTCTATAATTTACAATTAATGTTTTGAATGTGACCTTAATTAGAATTTGCTATCCATCTAGACTGTAGAACTCTGGATTTTGTGCCCTTGTGCCCTCATCTGTCTGAAATATTTGGTCTTCTTCCAGTTTATGATTAAGGACAGCTTATAAAGTTTTAAAATCAATAACCAGTATTACTAACCAATATTCCTGTGAATCTGTTTACAAACATTACCATCCACTTTTTCAACAAAGTTAACAACAGTTGATAAAAACATGTAACATTTTTTTCAAGGATTTGTTTAGTACATGTAGTTAAAATAAGACAAAAAACACTAATTTTCTAAATATGTTTTTATGTATATATTATAAGAGCAGCAAGTATAAACCATTGCCCTGAATTTTCTGTACAGCTTGTTGTTGGATCAGAAGATTATGACATCCGTGTGTTCAGAGAAGATGAGATCATTGCTGAGATGACAGAAACTGAGGTATGACCTGTTCCCAAGATCTTTAAACTAAATCTGCAGACCATTCTCAAATCCCAAGCATCTGATTGGCCGTAATGGCGACTATATGTGTCACTCTCTGAGACTTTTGGGCCAAATTCGGCAAACGTCATTTCGAGTAAAATGACGTCAACTTCGCGGCACGCACAAATCTCATTAAATTTTCCTAATTGCCAGTATTAAATGATACTTACAGAAATATATATAGTGTTATTCCAGTGCGTATGACAAAATGTACGTTTGAACCTGTTACCGAAATCTTTATATAAAAATAATATCGTTTACTATTTTCCTATACAGTTATTACGTCCCTTATTTTGACATACGCCATAGATTCTGATTCACATGTACGAAACAGTCGTGATATTTGAACGGCAAAACCATCATGTTTAGACCTAAAATGCCAGTAAAGTGATGGATTCGAACAGGTTAGTCAACAAATAGCCTATTATATTGCTTGTTTGTGCAAAATTATGTCAAATCTTGTATGAAATGGGTACATATGCATTTTCCGGAAGTAAAAATGGCGGTCGTGACCTTGTTTTTAACAGTTGATTGTTTGCAAATATTTTGTGATGTAAACAACGATCTGATTTATGCATCTCCGTCTTAAACATGGACAACAGTCAATCTTATTTTCTTAATAATGTGCCAGATGAGTTACTTTTACAGTGTAATCCTGAAGGCGGAACTTTAAAATCGTGACATAATTTTAAAATGTCACTGATTGTCAAATTTTCGGACAGTGAATTTGAAAGCCTAAGGCTGTTGTATTTCTGATAACGGAGGCACCAATGACCAATAAAATTAACGATTCCAAGAAATGAACATTTAAATGGAAATGTCTATTAGCTAGTATTGATTCTGAAAAAAGCTAAAAATAGCATTCAAAATATCTGGGTGCTGCTGTACCAAGACTGTATGGAAAGCCATCTGGCCCTTCTTTGTCTGAATAGACAAATTTATAAATTGTAAAGAAATTAACTTTTATATATAGATAGTGAACTTATATTTGCAATATTTATTACAGGGACTTGGATATTATATATCTCATAGATGAGAAATTCCCTCTTGCTGGTTAAATGGCAATACTGGCTGACATCATTACTCCAACACCAACTTAAGTTTCCTGGATATGGCAAGAAAATGTAGTTTTACACATAGACAACTGTGCAGAGCAGCACATCAACAACACTAGCATATTTAAGGTATGTAACAATGGAAAAAAAGTTTTAATTTTACTCACATGTGGTTGTTCCTTGAGGTCATTGTCATTCTAAGGTTTTTGCTTTTCTTATACTTTATTATTTAATTGCTAAATATGAAATCCTGTTATTGACACAGGTAAATGCTAATTTCAAACAAACAAATAAAAAGTAACAATCCCAATGATACTATGATAAAAAGCTGGTATTTTTCACATTTGCTTGTAATGTTAATTATCTTGAACAACATATTTATGAATAGACAGGTAATGTTGAGAAATTAATCTTTAAGAGGTATCAGTTCAGGAACTTCAATTTGGAATTTTCTGGGCACCATTTTCCTTGTAGTTTTTTTTTGTTATTCAACAGGCTATAGACTTGGATTATTTACACTTGATCATACTAATGCTAAATGCATAATAATAATGACATAATGGCTGACCAAATGTTAACTGTCATGTGCATATTTTATATATACTTTGCATTGATTTTTAAAAATTTCAGGATGACATAGGACAGGCCAGACATGGTTTTTGATTGCAGGTATGCAACTAACCCAGAAATTGAACAGGGTCTTGAGAAAAGTGCCAACTCTGAACGCCTGCTTCCTGACAGGATCCCTATTCTGAGCTTGATCCTCAAAGATGTGGTACCAATATGAAGAAGTAGACCTATTGTGTGTGAACAGTGGTTAAAAAGTTAATGTCCTCAGCAAACTACCAAAAGTCTCTTGATTTCAGTGTTTCATATCCCAAAAAGGAGTAGTGCTAACTGTTTGTTAAGCTGAACAATATGTATTATTATCTGAAATGATCTGCCAAAACAGGTGTATAATAAAAGTTAATTTATGTAAGCAGTATTGATAAACTTCTGAATAAATTTCAAATATTTCATTTGTCAGTCAATTTGTTGCCATGGTAACTGAGCCATAATATAATGATGTTATAAGATATTAAGGTAGAAATTTCTGTTTATATTGATTATTTATCCAATTATTTGTTATTGGACAAATTATTGCAAAATGTATCTTTCAAACATTTAGAACCTTTACCCAACACATACCAGTAGTTAATTTCATGTGCATAGTATGTCAACTATTGTCAACTTTATAATGTAAATTAGTTATTGTATTATCAAACAACATGCACATCATGAAACTCAGTTTCCTCCTCCACCCTGCCTAGAAAAAAACAACATGTTGCAACATTTAGTAAAATCTGTCATATATTGTTATATCACAATCTGATCATATTACATTTAATTTACTTTGTGCTCATAGTTGTGTAGTTGTTGGTGTAATGACCTCATACCACTTTGAAGAAAATTATGTACAAATATTACCATGGCAGCTATATAACTAGTACTAACTAGTACTTATTGTTAAACATATTGTGATATTGCTCAGAAGATCAAACATTATGAATATATACATAATATTTAGGTAGTATTACAACTTACTGGGTACAACAACTTTCACCTACATGATTTTGTAACTTGTAATGGAGCTTTTGATATTTTGCTAACAGCTTAGTTATAACAAAACGTCTCTTTATTTTCAAATATCAACATTTCTGTGTACGATTTATCAATAAACGGATAAGAAAGATAGAATATACTAAAATATAATAAGATGTTATAAATTTGGTGCCAGTTACCCGAAAAAACCGTGTCAAAGATGTTTTTGTCAGTTCGGTTGCCATGGTAACCGAAATTTTAGTATTTCATTTTGTAAAATTAGTAACTTGATTTATATAAAAATACTATTCATGGGCAATAAACAGAGACTGAAATACTGTATTTCTTATAATTGTCACATAAATGCACCTATTTATTTGAACATATTTTGACAAAAGAAGGCTTTTTTACACCCACGGTGGTTTCCCAAAAAATGCTGGTTTTCAGTAAAAATAAGTCATTTTCAGAAAAAAATTGAATTGGTGTACTCCAAACTCAACAAGGTACCTGAAAATGATAATAACTCATTTTGGCCAAAAATTGCATTTTGGACCATTTTTCCCAGAGAGTGCCACATATATTCACGCATGCATTGACTATATAAGAATATAACATCACATTTACTTTGTTTACTTGTACAGGTCTTCAACAGTTTATATGATAAATTTTGAAATTTGAAAACCATAAATATTTTCATCTTGACACATGGCCATGCACCTTTATTGACTAAGTACAATTTATAGGTTTTTAACCAATTAATCTTAATTTATGATTATGAAAATGAAATATTCACTACCTTTAAATTTGAGAATTTCAGTGTATTTTTGAATATGACAAATACATATGTTGCGTAATTTTCAGTCCATTACTTGCTTATGTCCTATGGAAGCATCCAAGTTCGGTTATGCTTTAGCCAATGGAACTGTGGGAGTATATGATAAATCATCCCGGTTCTGGAGGATTAAGGTAGGCATGGCTTATTTTAGTAGTTTAACCTGTTACTCAGTGGCTATGCCATTTGTTGTGTAGTTGATAATTGTAGATCCCCATCACGCAGCAAATTTGAGCAGTTTTATCTAAAGTTGCACTGTTTGCTTCTTAGTCATAAAGTGAACTTATGAATGGAATATTGAAAAGACTGAGTGTAGAGTTAGATCAGACTGTAGAGACTTGATAACTGATCTAAAGCTCGAACATGACTCCAACCTTACAAGCTTATCCCAATTTTTCTCACAAGTCTTGCTATCTTCATATTTCAAAGCACAAGCAATATTAGTCACTTTGATATGAATAATTTTGTCATCGGCGCCATCCCAGAATGGTCATTGGTGTCATTTTAATAGCAAACAAAAATGTGAAAGTTCCAATGTTTCCCACCTGTAACTTGTCTAAAGATCATCCAATTAAGTGCTTACTAAAACTTAATTAATTTTATTCCAGTCAAAAAACCAGGCTGTTACAATTACAAGTTTTGACTTGGATTCGGATGGTGTACCAGAATTGATTACTGGATGGAGCAATGGAAAAGTAAGTCAGTCACAGGGGGGATCTAGAGGCTGTTCAGTGGGATTGCTCAAACCGCCTTTTTGGGCAGTAATATTTTTAATTTTTATGGGGATTTAGATAAAAAAGGTAAAAATTACAATGTAAAAGCCCCCCCCCCCCCCCCCCTGCATGGAAATCTTGCATCCAACCATGAGTCATATCACAACATCATAACTTTGAAATTTTAGGCTGGGTCCAAGATCATTTAAGTGAGATTGGAAACCAGTCTCAGAAATCTAGATTTTGATTGGTCTCTTTGGAGACAGCTCACAATTTCAACCAATAAGATACTTGAGATTCATGACTGGTTTCCGGTCTCAGCTAAATGATCTTGGGCATTGATAAGATCTTTGGCACAAAAGTTTGCAAAATTCTCTCCACAATACATGTTTCTTATATCATTTTAAAAAGGGCTGTCATGTTAAGGCATATATATAGATCTACACTATTTTTTTCTTTGTCAAACAATGATTATGAAAATGGCATTTTATAGTAAAATTATCAGGTAAATTTCAAAATTGTTATAAGATAACCTGTTATTTATCGAAAATGTGATGCAGACATATCTATAGACTTAATGCTAATCCTCTGCAAAAGAACAATTTGTGTTTGGGTTATACTAATAAATTCATTTCATATGCAAATTTTATTTCCTGCAAAAATGCCTTCTATCATATACATGTACATTTATAATTATATTGAACAATAGAGTAATTTGCAAAGTTATTACAGTACTGAAAATCATGAAATTGACAATCTGATTGGAACTGGATCGGAAGCGGACGCCAAACTGATCCTGCTAGGGGTGCAATGGAAGTGCAATCAATTTGGAAATGGAATGGAATTGAAAGGAGTCACTTTGAGCTTTTGGATAGCTTGGAGTGAAAAGACCGGATAGTTTTGACCGGATCGGAGCAGATTGCTTCTATTTATAGTTTATCAGTTCTATATAGAAGCGATCCGAATCACTTCTACTGATTCTTGTTATGACTATAAATGAAACAATTTTTGACAATAATTTAAATGTGTTTTCTGATGTCAAACACTAGTAAAAATAATATTATTTTAGATAAAATTGAAGACATATGATAGAAAAGGTTATGTTTGCCATTCACATGCACATTCACCCATGTTACAAGATGGCATGAGAGCATTATTCTGATATAGTAAGAAGATTCGAGATGGAAATATATGCTAAAAGCCCCGTATGAAATATACTACTATCATCCTAGTCTCAAATAAAAAGTAGGGATGGCAACGAGTAGTAAAATTGGTACTTGAGTAGTCGGACGATCTACCAATCGAGTACTCGAACGATTTCCGATTTTAATAGAGATAATTCCGTGTAATATCAGCTTCAACTTCTCATTATTATACCATACACCACATATTAATAAATATACTTACGAAACAAAAGTGTGTTATATCTTTTATTTGTTTTTTGTTATAATATTATTTTATATTTTTAAAATAAGTCAACAAATTGTATCAAAGTTACAACACAGTCATGCCAACATGTACATTATACAGTGGTCAGAATAAAATTGTGTCGTGAAATAATCAAATAAAACAATTTAATCAAACTAAACTAAAACCATGGGGGCTCATCTGTCTGCTTTTTGGGCGTGGTCTCGTATTATGTTTCAACTTGAGATGGATAAGCATGCTTGTAGTTCCCCCGTTGTAGACTAACTCGGAACTACATTTGACTGTTTTTCCGTCTGCCGCCTGTTTGAAGTAACTCCACGCAGACGACTTTGCGGGAGGCATTTTGCTGATCTTATACAGGTATTAATTCTGTGTTTAATTAAAGAATGTGATACTTAACATCACCATCGCTTTACTTTATCTTTTTATTTTCATTAATATTCATAGATTAGTTCGCATCATTCACCAATAAAAAAATTTAGAAATTATCATCACATGCAAGTGAACCAATCAATGAATATATTGGGCGGTCCTGATTTTCTGTATGTAGCACCAATTATCTAATTGTCAAACAATACATTTGTGCGAAATGGGCACCACAGGTGATAGGCAAACAATAGATCTGTATTACCGTTATAAAAACATTGCTAATTGACATTATTGACAAGTGCCAGTTGGGACCATTATTTGGCAGTTTGTTATTTCACAACAATGACACTTCAACATCAAAGCGTAAAATACGTCACCTGTGGCTAATAAGTGCATCGGGCATAGTGTCTAATTGCCACCGTGCCGTATATTGAAACGAATTATAAACAAAACAAACAGATTTCTTTTTTTATATCAAAAATTATATTTTTTTCCAATTACTCGAGTAGTAGATTTAGTACTCGATACTCGGACTTCGATCGAGTACTCGAGTAGTCGATGCCATCCCTAATAAAAAGGGAAATTTTTTTTTCCTTTGGGATTTCATCGGTAAAACACATAGAAATAAATATGATTTTCACATTTAAATAAATTTATTTTCAATGTTTCACAAGTTTTTAAGCCCATGACAATCTCTTGTACTCCTGTTTTACAGCATAAATTACGCAAAATGGAACGAATATTCTTATAAAATCTTTTAAAACTGTATTATTTCAGCTAAATTTACGCTAAAACAAATGTTTAGCTCTTCAACGGTATATTGTGCATGTACTGCTACTTCCTACAATGTAAATTTACCCTGAAAAATAATTATTAGCTGCTTGATGTTGCATACAGTTCTAAAGCATTGACTGACTTGATTTATGCCAAACCCCAAACCAGCTAAATTCCTAAACATCTCAGATGAACACAATCTCTTTTATATCGGGGGTAATCTTACGCTGAAATTTAAAAACTGAAATGTAATAAACGCATACATAAATGTGATGTAAAACCTTAATAAGATGTCGTTTTAAATATAAACTGATTGCTCTACTTCCTAGTAACCACTGTTTGTTTTTAACAAATAAAATTCAACAAATAACCATACTGCATAGTTTAAACAACAAAATTCAACAAATAAACTTATTGCTTATAAGAAAATTGTCGCAGAAATGAAAACTGAGCGCGAGATGCTTGATAAGTATTGACCAATCAAAAAAGGAAGAGAAAAGATCGGAATCAGAAGAAACAGTTTGAGTGAAACGATCGTTTGGATAGCATTTTCGGGAGCAAAAAAATTGGAGTGCAATCAAATTGGAATTGGAGCGCATTTGGAATGGAATCGGATTGGTTATAGAAAACATAAGGATCGGAAGCAGCCCGGATCAGAATCGGAAAAATTGTCAATTTCATAATTTTCAGTACTGTTGCATATAAACACAAAGCATGTTTAGTTAATATATACATGCTACTTCAGCAGGTAAAGGCAATACCCAGAGAATTTGTTTAAAGATAACTATGTCCTTAAAGGCGACATATCCTGATTGTTATTGTTTCCTATTGATAAGATATTCCTACAAAGGAAAGAAATTCCTACCAAGTTTTTTCAGCTACTGTATAACTAAAGTGTAACTAGAATATACCCTGATACCCAGAGAATGAAGTCCAAGTGGGATGCACATAAAATGATGTGATCCATAGTGTTCATAGATCACTATAAGGGAAAGAATATATACCCAGAGAATGTAGTCCATGTTTGTTGCACATAAAATGGTGGTAATCCAAAGTGTGTGTGTACCACTTTACTGGATAGAGAATATACCCAGAGAATTTAGTCCAGGTCGTATGCACAGATTAGTATGGTAATCCATAGTGAAGGGTGTATTAGAAAATACATCCTGACAATGTGATAAAATGTGGTTATGCAATACTGTTCATGTGCAGCTAGAGTGGGTAGAGGATGTACCCAGAGAATGTACTCCAGATATGATGCACATAAACTGGCGGATCTCCCTCAGATCCATACTTTACAACATTGACTGTGTCCCCTTTCTGTAGGTTCAGCACAATCATATTACTGTCGGCCCCACGTATATCACCATCTACAAACAGCCACATCACTGTTGCCCCATTCTTTTGCATACACATCTCTAGATATCGGGGACTTCCTAGAATATGTGTGAAAAATACATACACCCCATTTCTAGGTGCTGTGAACACTCCTGTGTCTGGTGAATAGCCATTACCAGCATTGTAAATCACATCATTAAATTTAAGTGTAGCCCACGACTCCAAATGTTGAATGCTGTGTGACAGTCTGGCAGAGAATGCAACATGTTGGTTCAGTTGATAATTTGTGAGTTTAGCTATGCCTTGCTGAGTCAGATCTTTGATGCTGTCCAGTGACTGGTCAACCACACGAAGAGTGTCAGTGACTTTCCCTTGCAAACCTTCAAAGGACTTTTCAATTGTCTGAATTTTAATCAAAACATCACTGTGTACAGTTTGATTAAGTTCTTTGCTTCTTGAAGTTATATCTTGTAAAGTTTTCTCACTGGTTGTAACTCGGTCTAATAATGCAGAGTCTTCAAAATTGTGTTTGATATATGATTTTATAGACTCAACTTCCACATTTAGATTTGCCAACTTCTTTTCAATATTCCTTTCAAATTCATGAAATGATACTTCAGATTTTTCACGGACATGTTTTTCTGCTTTGAATCCTTCCAGAAGTAGCACCATTTTTTTATCTCTTTGCTGCAATTCAGCAGTATTTTCCAACAGGGTTTTCACTTCATTGTCTGTGCAACATTTGATATCAGTTGATTTCATGGAAACTTCAAAGTCTTCTGAAATAGTGCCATTTTCCAGTTCTGATAGATGTAGTTTTATAGTCTTAAGCTCCTCTCTCATTTGCTCATTTTCATGTGTTTGAATGGCAAACTTGTGCTCCAATATTTCTAAACGTCGTGCGATATTAATCTGTGCTTTTCCAAAGTTTGTAGAAAAACATAACACCAGAATACAGAAAACTGCTTTCTTGTAAATTTCAGACATTTTCCTGGAATATTTTGTTGATTATAACAGCTCTGAGCATTGGAATCATTAGATTTCGTAAGACCATGTGTTTTGTACTTTGGCAAGGATATCTCTTACTCAAAGAAAATAATCCATAAACTTAGAACACTTTGTATACAGTTTAATTTTCTTAAAATTTAAGGGCTTTTTAAACAGCATACTATTATATGGGCCGTTATTCTCCCTTCGGGCTGATTATCAAGTCCCGGCCCCGCTCAGCAGTTTATTATCCTCTAAATAATACCCTGTGATTTTATTTTATCTCGCATGGGTGTAATGTTTACGTTTTTTGCGCAGAGGTGCCAATTTCAACATTAGGGAAATTAAACTATTTTACAGTGTGTCTTAATAGAACAATAATGTGGCAGGAATTAATGACCTCTGGACTTATTATTTGGGGGTTTGCATGAAAATTCATTCCTGCTAAATTGCCTAATAGTACAAGTCTTAAAGACATCGGTAGATTGAGTCGACAGTCGGTGGAATGAGGGGGATTAGGTATGAGTAAAACAAGAAGAGTAACTGTAAAACAGCTGTTATTGTATTCACAGAAGTGTTGCAACTTTGGCCCTGCTCCTAACTCTGTAATAGTTAACAGGAAAATCATTAACTTATTTAATTACAAGGTCTGGCAATGTTTTTTAAGACAGAGCATGTGCATTTAAACAGCAATTTTAATGAGCATTATTATTAATTGATAATTTATAAACATTTATTAAAATGTAATTTTACATTTGTTTATACATTCAAGCAGTTTATCAATCAAATGGGGGTCATAAAAACATGCCTGTGTATGACAGCTAGAAATACTTTTATAAGCACATTAACATATAAAAAGCATTTTTAATTATACATGTACTGTATCAATTGAATTAAGGCTGTACCTTTCCCTTTAATGCTTGAATTTTTTCTAAAACTAGATTATTTTCCCATAAAATAGTGTTATTCCCTAACCCAGTAAATAAATGTAATGCTTATTTATCTTTAACCCTTTCCTCTATATACACACCTTTATGGCATGGGCTAACAGTGTAGATCCAGATCTGCTGGCACATCCATGCCATCTGATTAGGATCTGCACTGGTTGCTGTTTGATTTATTAGGTTATTTCTGACCAAAAAGCGACCAGTGCAAATCTTGATCAGATCGCACGGATGTGCCGGCTGATTTGAATCTACAGTGGTCGCGCATGCTTATAATTGCGTATATATGGAGGAAAGGGTTAAATCCAAGCAAATCGTACAGATAGTGCTATGCAACATTTTTTAAATGAATTGTGGATATCCCTTATCTGACTGGTAAGACCAGGGCTAAAGATTTTAAAACCAAGACTGGTCGCCATTTCAGCCAACCAGATTCTTGAGATTTGAGACTGGTTTTCATTCTCTGTTTTATAATCTTAGGGCCGGTTGGGTCTTTAATCGTCACAAATATGTCAAAATTTGTTCTTAATGGTGAAAGAATGAGAAAGTTATAAAAACAAGTAATAACATTTGTTAAACGTTACAGTCGTTTTCATTCTGAGCACTGAAATCACAAATTTAAATTCTGTCGATAGTATTTATTATACAGCAATAATTGGAATCCAAAATATCGTTGTTTCCCACACTTTCTGTAATGCTTATCAGATGATAAGAAACCAGAATTTCTATGAAAACAAAAAAAAAACATGTTTGATGTTTCTGGGAAAATCTTTTTTTATTCACTTGCATACATCAAAACTTAGGAATAAGAAACACAAACACATTGAGAAAATCAATTTAAATAATTGGTGAGTTAATTACTATTCTAACTTGACTATTATCTTTACCCAAATTCTGTACAGTGAATCAACCATGTTTTAACCTTTGCTCCATGTATACACCTTTTATAAGAAAAGGGCAACCATTGAAGATCCAGATCAGCTATCACACATGTGCCATCAGATCTGGATTAACTCTGGTCACTTCTTGGTCAGAAATACCTTAATAAAATCTGGCAAAGATGTGTTGGCCGAACGAGATGTCACTATTCACCCATTGTAACAGCCATATCCCATGTAGGCTAATATGTGATAATACATACAGGGCTTTTCATCCTTATCCCTTTCCTTGATATATACACATGTGCAAACAGTGTAGATCCAGAACAGCCGGCACACTCTCGTGCCATCTGATTAGGATCTGCACTGATAGCATTTCGGTCAGAAATAACCTAATGAATCAAAAAGCGAACAGTTTAGATCTTGATCAGATGACATGGATGTGCCAGCTGATCTGGATCTAAACTGTTTGCCCTAGCAATAAAGGTGTATCTATACAGAAAAGGGTTATATAACAGAGGCCTGTATAAGGCCTCTTCCCAATCCAAAAATATAGTATTTTCTCAAACTGCGGCAGAGACTCTCCCCAAAATGCTAGGTAAGATGTCCAAAATGGGTCAAAATCCTCTGAGAGCAGTTTGAAAATTGAAGTCTGAAAAGTAGTGCTTTAAAAAATAAATTTTAGTTGAAAATACATATTACTATTAAAATTTATAAACAAGAACCGATCTTTCAATGAATTTTGTTTTCAAAAAAATAAAAATTAATCAAGCATAAATTTCCCAACTTGAAAGGCCAGGGCCTCTTCCCAGTTTCTGATGAAAAGCTCTGAATATGGTAACAACAGGTTATTGTTGTTAAGGTCGTGTAGTAGTATGGCACACACAGAGCAGTTACAAGAATAAGAAACAATTCTATAATTGGAGAGTCCTTGGTGATCTTTTAATTTCCTTGAATAGAAGAGACCTAGGTTATATTCCTTATCTTCCAGATTGGAGAGTCCTTGATATCTTGCACTTGATTTTCCAAACTGTAGTCCTCAGTATCTTGCAAAATCATACTACCCACCAAACAAGAGAGTTGTCTGTATCTTGCACTATCCTCCAAAGTGGAGAGTCCTCATTATTTCGCACTACCATTCAAATTGGTGAGTACTATCCTTCAGAAGTTCAGTTTGAATGTCATTGGTATCTAATCTTCTGAATGTGCAAATATTTCTCCCAAAAATTGATGTTATTTTAATTTTTAGACATCAAAGAAAGCATTAAGTTTTACCATGTAAAACACCGCCATACACAATGAATAGACTAGCTCATATTGATAGATAACAGAGTCCATTACATCAGTTTAGTGGATTAAGGATTATTGTACACTATAAATTAACCCTTTCCTCCATAGATACACCTTTATTGTGAGGGTGAACAGTTTAGATCCAGATCAGCTGACACATCTGTGCCATCTGATCAGGATCTAAACTGTTTGCTTTTTGATTCATTAGGTTATTTTTTACCAGAATGCGACCAGTGCAGATCTAGATCAGACAGCATGGATGTGCCGGCTGATCTGTATCTACACTGGCCACACACATGTAAAAATGTGTATATGTGGAGGAAAGGGTTAAAGTGGATAGAGGATATACCCAGAAAATGTAGTGGAAGTTGCTTGCACATAATATAATCCCCTGAATCCATCTATGACAACATTGACTCTGTCTCCTTGCTGGAGGTCCAGAACAACCATATTACTGTCGGCCCCATGTCCATATAAACCCAGCAGTGATGCCCCATTTTTTTGCAAAGACATGCTTAGAGATCGGTCACCCTGAAAATGTGCGAAAAATACATACACCCCATTTCTAGGGGTAGTGAATATTCCTGTATCCCGTGAATAGCCATTACCTGCATTGTAAATCACATGACCAAGCTTGAGAGTAGCCCCTGGGTTCAAGTTCGGAACACTTTGTGACAAGCTGGCTGAGAATGCCACATGTTGGTTAAGTTGATAATTTGTGAGTTTAGTGATCCCTTGCTGAGCCAGGTCTTTGATACTTTTTAGTGACTGTTCAATGAGATGGATAGTTTTAGTGATATCTCCTTGTAAGCCTCCGAAGGAATGTTCCATTGTTTGAATTTTAAGCAAAACATCCCCATGTACAGTTTGGTTAAACTCCTTGCTTGTGGCAGATATTTCTTGTAAAGATTTCTCATTAGTAGTAACTCTCTTTAATAAAGCAGTATCTTCAACATTTTGTTTGATATATGATTTTAAAGTCTCAAGTTCAGTATTTAGATCGACCAATTTATTTTGAAATGACACAGCACTTTCTTCTCTGACCTGTTTTTCTGCCCTGATTCCTTTGCGAAGTGAGGCCATTTGTTGATCTCTTTGTTGCCAGGCAGCAGTGTTTTCCAACAATGTCTTTTTTTCGTTGTCTGTGCAGCATTTGATGTCAGTTGATTCCATCGACATTTTCTCATCTTTTACAATAGTGCCATTTTCCAATTCTGATAGACGCAGTTTCATTGAATTCAGCTCCTCCCTCATCAAAGCATTTTCATACACTTGTATGGCAAATTTTTGCTCCAGTATTTCTAATCTCCGTGCAATATTACTTTGTGCTTTTCCAATGTTTGTATAAAAACATAACACTAGAATACAGAAAACTGCTCTTTTGTAAATTCCAGACATTTTCCTGGTATGAGTTGTTGTTTATTACAGGTCTGAGAATTAAAAACATGAAGTTTTGTAAAATTTCATGTTTTATACATATTCCAGTATCCGAGGTTATAAATCTGAGCATGGAAACCAGTCTAAAATCTCAAGCATCTGATTGGCTGAAATTACAACTGGTCGCCATTTCAGCCAATCAGATGTTTGAGATTTGAGACTTGTTTTAATCCAGGATATCTAGAAACCACAGTCCAGATATATCTATATCTGATAAATAATCTGTAAATTCAGAACACTTGGTATGCATTTTGTTTTTGTAGATTTCAAGGTCTTTTCAGACAACAGAAAACTTTTATCTCTTCCTCCACATATATACATTTTAAAACGTGTGTGAACAATCTAGATTAAGATTAGGAGGCACACCTGTGCCATCTTTTCATGATCTGAACTGTTCCCTTTTTAGTCAGAAATAAGCTTAATACCAGTGTCATTACTGATGTACCCTGATCTGGATCTACACTGTTTGCCTACGCGACACAGGGTTTTATATATGGATTAAAGGGTTAATAAATATGTCCCCAAAGTCTAGTAATATTAATTAAATTAGATTGTCAGATAATCTTTATTAATTACATTCTTATTGTCAATTGTTCCTTTCATACTTATTCCAAGCTCCTAAATTGCAAATTTAAATGTTATCTAGTTTGTTGTACAGTAGTTGAAAACCAAACAACACCATGTTTTTCAGTCAGTCTTATCATAGCATGTCAGATTGTAAGAAATCTGTTAACAGGTGATTGATGTATCTGGGGAAAAATTATATCCTGGTTTAAGAAAACAAATTTAGGATTATTAATTACTTTAGTTCATGATTAAATTCATGATTATTATTTCATGTTATTAAACAAAATTATGGTTTAATGTACCTGTTATTTGGTATTTTCATTCAGTATTTGTTGATGTTTTTTGAACAATCATAGTGTAGCCATACAAAGGTGGGTGAGGCGTGGAAAGGTTTGAAAATCACTCAACATTCAGAAAAAAACACAGTAAAAGTAAAAATTATGGTTTGATCCCAAAGTTACCAATTGTATTACTTTAACCCCTCCTCCGTTGACACACCTTTATTGCATGGGCAAACAGTGTAGATCCAGATCAGCCAGCACATCTGTGCCATCCGAACAGGTTCTGCACTGTTGGCTTTGTGATGTGTAGCTAATTTCTGACTAAAATGTGACCAGTGCAGATCCTGATCAGACACAGATGTGTCGGCTGATCTGAATCTACACTGGTGGCACATGCGTAAAAATGCATATATATTTAGGAAAGGGTTAAGTGCTGCAAATGTCACATTTGTTACCAGTGTAGACATAAATCAGCCCTGTGCAGAAGCCTGCTGATGAACAGTTGCTGTCAGTGAGCCGAACCCTTTACTCTGTGTTTACGCCTTTTATCACAAGGGTGACCAGTTTAGATCCAAACCACCCAGCACATCTGTTTCATCTGATCTAGATTTACAAGTTTTGCCTCCTGGCCATAAATAACCTAATTTATCTAAAAGCCATTAGTTTAGATCCTGACAGGACAGATGTGCCAGCTGATCTGGATCTAAACTGTTTGCCACACAATATTAGCCTTATCTTTGTAGGTTAAATTTCATATAGCTAATACAATGTTATTTTTCCAGATCGATGCCAGAAGTGATAGAACAGGGGAGGTAATTTTCAAGGACAACTTTACCAACGCTGTTGCTGGGGTCGTTCAGGTGAGCGCATCTTGTCTTTGCACTTATTGTTAACCCATCTTGTAGTGAGTGAAATAGTTGCCAAATATAATCTGGGCTATTGTTAAGATATCTTGAAGCACAATGTTGATGATGATGATTTATTGTATGACCAAACAAATGATGAGTAGATGCAGGAAAACAGTTCTTTTCTTCTTGTTTGAAATGCTATTTAAAGTATGTTTATAGGGTGTTAATTTCAACAAAAACACATTAACCCTTTCCTCCATATATACACATTTTACGCATGTGTGACCAGTGTAGATCCAGATCAGCGGGCACATGTTGTCACCTAAGTGCAATAACGGTACCATTTAAAATAAGAACGAGTTATACTGTTATTACACTAAGGTGACGATGTGCCATCAGATCAGGATCTGCACTGTTCACTTTTTGATTTGTTCAGTTATTTCTGACCAAAATGCAACCAGTGCAGATCCTGATCAGATGGCACGTATATGCTGGCTGATCTGTATCTACACTGGATTCACAATCGCAAAAAGGCTTATATATGAAGGAAAGGGTTAAAAGTTATTTGCTACTGCTGCATAGAATTAATGAAACATTGTTGTGTGCATTTACAGGGAGATTATCGTCAAGATGGCGGCAGACAACTTATCTGTGTTTCTGTGGAGGGAGAAGGTATTGCCATCTTGTCACATGATAACACTTTTTTATGCCCCCAAAGGGAGGCATATAGTAATCAGACTGTCCGTCCGTCCGTCCAAAATAATCTTGTCCTCACTTCTTCTCCAAAACCGCTTGAGGGATTTCTTTGAAACTTCACAGGAGTGTTTGTCACCAAGCCTAGTTGTGCATATCATCAGGAATTTCTGCTCGGATTATTTTTGGCTGAGTTATGGCCCTTTTTAGCAAAATCTTGTCCACGCTTCTTCTCTAAAACCGCCTGAGGGATTTCATTGAAACTTCACAGGAGTGTTTGTCACCAAGCCTAGTTGTGCATATCCTAAGGAATTTCTGCTCGGATTATTTTTGGAGGAGTTATGGGCCTTTTTACCTAACCGTAACCCTAAACCCTAACCCTAAGGTAAATTTTGTTTACGCAATAGAAGTTACATTTTTTGTCCGATTGTCATGAAATTTGGTCAGGATGTTTGTCCCAATGATTTCTCAGACGAGTTCCAATATGGGTCATCAGGGTCCAAAAACTAGGTCACTGTTACTTAAAATAGAGTTTTCTTGTTAACACTCTTGAGGTCACATTTTTGCTCAGATTGTCATGAAACTTGGTCAGGATGTTTTTCCCAACGATTTCTCGGACGAGTTCGAATATGGGTCATCTGGGTCCAAAAACTAGGTCACTGTTACTATGAATAGAATTTTCTTGTTAACACTCTAGCAGTCACATTTTTGCTCCAATTATCATGAAACTTGGTCAGGATGTTTGTCCCAATGATTTCTAGGCCGAGTTTGAATATGGGTCATCTGGGTCCAAAAACTAGGTCACTGTTACTATAAATAGAATTTTCTTGTTAACACTCTAGCGGTCACATTTTTGCTCCAATTATCATGAAACTTGGTCAGGATGTTTGTCCCAATGATTTCTAGAACGAGTTTGAATATGGGTCATCTGGGTCCAAAAACTAGGTCACTGTAACTAAAAATAGAATTTTCTTGTTAACACTCTAGTGGTAACATTTTTGTTCTGATTGTCATGACACTTGGTCAGGATGTTTGTCCCAATGATTTCTCGGACGAGTTTGAATATGGGTCATCTGGGTCCAAAAACTAGGTCACTGTTACTGAAAATACAATTTTCTTGTTAACACTCTAGAGGTCACATTTTTCCTCCGATTGTCATGAAACTTGGTCAGGATGTTTGTCCCAATGATTTCTCGGACGAGTTTGAATATGGGTCATCTGGGTCCAAAAACTAGGTCACTGTTACTAAAAATAGAATTTTCTTGTTAACACTATTATAGTGGTCACATTTTTACTCTGATTATCAGATTGTAAAGAAACTTGGTCAGGACATATGTCCCAGTTATTAATTGGACGAGTTTGAATATGGGTCACCTGGGGTCAAAAACTAGGTCACTGTTACTATAAATAGAAAAATCTTGTCCAGGCTGTAAATTTGTTATTTCTCATTGGATTTTAAAATAACTTCGCCCATATGTTTACCATGACATGGTGTACTTTCGCGTACAATACCCATGCCTGTTGGTCCAAGGTCAAGGTCACTGTTACTAAAACTAACATTTTCTTGTCTGGGCTGTAATTCCCAATGAATGAAGTGATTTCAAAATAACTTTACATAAATGTTCACCATGACAAGGGGATGTGTTGCTTACAATACCCATGCCTGTAGGTCAAAGGTCAAGGTCACTGTTACGAAAAATAGCATTTTCTTTTCCAAGCTGTAGATTTGTTGTTTCTTATTGGATTTTAAAATAACTTGGTGTAAATGTTCACCATATCGAGACGTTGGGTCTCGTACAACACAACTTTGTTGTACTCAGGTGAGTGATATAGGGCCATCATGGCCCTCTTGTTCATATTACCCACATCATATGTAGTAAGGTCCATAACTTTAATAATCATTTTCCAGAATAATTTCCCCAATAATCTTTGAATTTTCTAAGAAAATGTAATATTTAACTTTATTTAGCTATATATTTACTACAGACTTGAAACATATGATCCTTTCATCTTTCACATTATATGCATGCAGTATGCTTTGTCTTCCACAAGCATATTTTTCATTACATATGTTTATTTAGTATATATGTATACCTATTCGATTTCAAAGCTGCATTTTGGGGGCATATGTCAATTTCAAGTGACAGCTCTTGTTTTACATTTTGTTTAATGTATATTACTTTATGTTCAGGCCATAGTTGCATTAAAATTTGTTTACAGCCCTTTACATGCTTGTTTCCACTTAAGTCACATAATGTGACCAGTGTAGACCAATATCATCATGATCGACTGTGCAGTTGATGTGGGTCTACATTTTAAAAAAAATACAAACAAAAAACAACTTATGACCAACCAAAAGTGAAAAAACTATTTACCTCCCTTGGGCTGTTTTTTTATTTCAATAGTACTTGTAAGATACTGTTTTTGCAGTAAGGTGACGATCTTAGCAAACCCAGAGGAAATATTGTAAATGTTTACAACAGACAAATTCAGTGCCCATGGTTATAAAACTGAGCTTGGAAACCAGTCTCAAGTATCTGATTGACTGAAACGGAGACTGGTCTCCAGTTCAGCCAATCAGATGCTTGAGATTTGAGACTAGTTGTCAATCTCCGTTTTATAACCTTCATTCCAGTTTAAAGAAAAGATTAAATGATTTTGCATTTTGAGAGCACCAAAAGTAATCAACTACAAATTCCTTCCTGCTCTATGAAATTTGCAGTCACAGCTTTACATAAATCTTTCTATCATGTTGTAAACATATGGAACATAAATCACATGGTTTTTGTTGTCTGCTTTAGTGCGAGGTTACAATGCAGCATCAGAAGAAATGCGTGGGAACTTGATGGATACCAACATGGAGCAGGAAACAATTCGTGACCTCAGTCAGAGAAAACAGGTAAACAAGCACCTATGCTGAAAATCATAAAGCTATGATTGGAGACCAGTCTGAAATCTCAAGCATCTGATTGGCTGAAATGGCGACCAGTTCCCATTTCAGCCAATCAGATACCTGAGATTTCAGACTGGTCTCCAATCTTAGGTTAATTATCTTGGGTCCTGATAATGTCTCTTATGGGTGTAGGAAAACAAGTACAAAATGTTCTCAGTCTACATTATTTTAACACTAATCAGAAAATAAACAGGTACCATTCCATATAATGACTTGCTTTCCAGAATGTTTTCGGGCCATGTTTTCCACAGAGCTAAAAAAAGCCAGCTGTATTTTTATGAATATTCAGTTTTTAAGAGACACATAGTGATTAAGTGGATGAAAAATGTAGTAAATTTAGTTTTAACATGTAAAGCTGTGCAGAATATTTGAAATCCTAGCTCACCTATACATCTTGGACAAAAATGTTGCAATATTTAACATGATTTATGGTACAAATTTATTTAAGCCTATTGGATATGGCTGTTACAGGGTGAACAGTGTAGATCCAGATCAGATGGCATATCTGTACTGTCTGATCAGGCTCAGCATCTGCACTGTTCACTTTTAATTTGATTCAGTAGGTTGTTTCTGACCAACAAGTAACCAATGTAGGTCATTTTCAGATGACACAGATGTGCTTACTGATCTGGATCTACACTTGTGGCACACACAATAAAATCCTACGTTGGGAATAAAGGGTTAGGGGCTTACCATGTTCATTGATAAAAAGAAACTTATCAAAATCTCAATAATGGCAAAATGCGGTTAAATGGCACTTTGCAAAAATGAATGTTATTTATGTATCTTTATTTTGCATAGAGTAAGACACATTAGAAAAGTAAAAAAAAAATCTAGACCTAAAAATTCCTTAAAATTCTATTTACATAAATTCACAGAAACTAAGTGATACAAAACATAATTTAAATTCCCACATGAGTGCAATGATAGAGACAAGAAAATGTTGTGTACTTTGTAAAAAACCTTTCAACTATTAAAAAAGAAATCAGTGATTGTCATCTGTTTACGCGATCAGGAAGCGACCAGGAAATTGAAGGTCAAACACACTTTTTTTAATATCTCGTAAAGTTTACATATGTTAGTCATGAGGACACAATAAATTGTTGTCAGTATCATATTACTTATGTTGGCATTTAAAATGATGTTTTGTGTTGTTTACTTTTTGTGAATTTATGTAAATAGAAATTGAGGGAATTTTTAGATCTCACTATTTTTCTTTACTGTTCTAACATGTCTTACCATATGCAAAATAAAGATTCATTAATAACATACATTTGTGCAAAGTTTCACTGAACTGTATTTTGCCATTATTGAGATTTCGAAAATTTTCTTTTTATTAATGAGCGTGGTTGGGAGGAGTGTTGTAAGCTCTTAAATGATTATAGTAAGATTAGAAGAAAGATTGTTTTACTCTGGAAACAAAAAAAAACAACTGGATTTTCAGGTGAGCAGTATTGTCTTCAGCCCAGTGGAAAGTTTTCTTGTTCCTTTTTTACAGAACTTGATGATGGAGTTAAAGAATTATGAGGAGAACCAGAAAGCCGGAGCTGCTGCAGCGAGTGTCCTAACAGCGAGGGCTCAGCAGGCAGGTGGTGGCCCTGTGTCAGCGGACCGACCCTTCCCACCTGGTGTGGAGTATGAACAGTCTTCAATGGGAGTCATACCAGTAGGTTTATGCCTGAACCCACTTTTCCATAAGATATGGCTTTAATCCTAAAGGGGAATATTTTAGATCCAGATCTGCTGGCACATCCATGCTGTCTGATCAAGATCTGTACACTTTCAGATTGATTATGTTATCCCTGACCAAGACGTGACCATTGTAGATAAAGATCAGTCTAGATGGCACATATACGTGTGGCTTGATCTGGATCTAAACTGTACATATGATAAAGTAATTATATTATTTATTGAAGGGTTAACAATCTTGACTTGACAATTCACAAATTAAAAAAAAAATAATGTTGCCTTTTTGAAAACCGTGTACAAGTGAAATTATGTTACACGATACAACTTTCATATTATTAACCATAACTCAAGGTGACATGGCTGTCCATATGCAACCAGTATAGGTCTAGATCAGCCTGCACATTAAACCTGTACAATCAGGATCTACGGTTAGCTTTAAGATTTATTAAGTTATTTCATAATGAGAGAATGCAGTCTCTAGGTTCATGTCATATTTCTCATTGAGTATGTAAACAACATCACTCGGCTTTGGTTTCATGTGATGTTCTTTACATATGCAACTTGAATGAAATTAATTTGTATATTAGCTGAGGGTCTATGCATATTTTGCTTTTCTTGCACTTACGTATAAATGATTCTATGTGAATAAAAGATGATACCTGGTCTGAAGGTTATAAAACTGAGCTTGGAAACCAGTCTCAAATCTCAAGCATCTGATTGGCTGAAATGGCGACCAGTTGCCTTTTCAGCCATTCAGATGCTTGAGATTTGAGACTGGTTTCCATGCTCAGCTTTATAACCTCGGGCACTGTTATTTGTGATGTTTCAGGCCTCAACACAGCTTCAGACCACCCTGTCAGTGAATGCTGGCGTTGACAACAAAGGCGTTAGTAAAGTATTCTGTTTTCTTTAACCCTGTTCAGTAGTGCCAGTTACAGGTGAACTGTTCTGACAATTTGTAGTCAAAATTAAGTCAGTCAAGGATTAAACCTGAGTACTCTTGTATACTTGTCTGCTGCTTTGTCATAAAAGCTAGGTGATTGCCGAAATAGTGCAGGCAAAGAACGTACTGACCTTTACTATTATTAGCTCGACTATTCGAAGAATAGGGGAGCTATCCTTCTCACCCCTGTGTCGGCGTCGGAGTCTCCGTTCGTTAAACAAAAAATGCACTTTGGTCCATAACTTGAAAACTACTTATGATATCAACTTGAAACTTGGAATATATATTCACCATCAAATTCTACATCATTACCAACAACACCCATAACTCTGCTACAAATATTTTTCAAGTTATGCCCCTTTTTCACTTTAATTTTGCGTTAAGGAAAATATGCACTTTGGTCCATAACTTATAAACTACTTGAGATATCAACTTGAAACTTGGAATATATTCACCATCAAATTCTACATCATTACCAACAAGACCCATAACTCTGCTGTCAATATATTTCAATTTATGCCCCTTTTTTTGTGTCGCCTGCGATAGCAGGTAGACACATAGGGATGCTATTGTCCGGCGGCGGCGGCGTCCGGTAGTCCCCCAACTTTAATCTGAAACTTAATGTTGCCTATAACTTTGAAAGTACTTGTCCTATTCACTTCATACTTGGAATATATCATCAGCATGAACAATGCCATCTGTGACGACAAGAATGATAACTCCAGTTTCAATATTTTTTGAGTTATGGCCCTTTCAAATGCAACTTTAATCTGAAACTTAATGTTGCCTTTAACTTTGAAAGTACTTGTCCTATTCACTTCATACTTGGAATATATCATCAGCATGAACAATGCCATCTGTGACGACAAGAATGATAACTCCAGTTTCAATATTTTTTTAGTTATGCCCCTTTCAAATGCAACTTTAATCTGAAACTTAATGTTGCCTTTAACTTTGAAAGTACTTGTCCTATTCACTTCATACTTGGAATATATCATCAGCATGAACAATGCCATCTGTCACAACAAGAATGATAACTCCAGTTTCAATATTTTTTGAGTTATGCCCCTTTCAAATGCAACTTTAATATGAAACTTAATGTTGCCTATAACTTTGAAAGTACTTGTCCTATTCACATCACACTTGAAATATATCATCAGCATGAACAATGCCATCTGTGACAACAAGAATGATAACTCCAGTTTCAATATTCTTTGAGTTATGCCCCTTTCAAATGCAACTTTAATCTGAAACTTAATGTTGACTTAACTTTGAAAGTACTTGTCCTATTGACTTCATACTTGGAATATATCATCAGCATGAACAATGTTATCTGTGACAACAAGAATGATAACTCCAGTTTCAATATTTTTTGAGTTTTGCCCCTTTCAAAAGCAACTTTAATCTGAAACTTAATGTTGCCTTTAACTTTGAAAGTACTTGTCCTATTCACTTCATACTTGGAATATATCATCAGCATGAACAATGCCATCTGTCACAACAAGAATGATAACTCCAGTTTCAATATTTTTTGAGTTATGCCCCTTTCAAATGCAACTTTAATATGAAACTTAATGTTGCCTAAAACTTTGAAAGTACTTGTCCTATTCACATCACACTTGGAATATATCATCAGCATGAACAATGCCATCTGTGACAACAAGAATGATAACTCCAGTTTCAAAATTTTTTGAGTTATGCCCCTTTCAAATGCAACTTTAATCTGAAACTTAATGTTGACTTAACTTTGAAAGTACTTGTCCTATTCACTTCATACTTGGAATATATCATCAGCATGAACAATGCCATCTGTGATGACAAGAATGATAACTCTAGTTTCAATATTTTGAAGTTATGCCCCTTTCAAATGCAACTTTAACATGAAACTTAATGTTGCCTATAACTTTGAAAGTACTTGTCCTATTCACTTCATAATTGGAATACATTATCAGCATGATCAACAACATTGGTAACAAAAAGAATCATAACTCCTGTTTGATTATATTTTGAGGTATGCCCCTTTCAAATGCAACTTTAACATGAAACTTAATGTTGACTTTAGCTTTGAAAATTCACTTGATATTCGAAATAAATCATCTTCATGAACAGCGTCATTATGAAGAACAAGAATGATAACTCCTGTTGGACTATTTTATGAGTTGTGTCCCTTTTATATACAACTTTAACATGAAACTTAATCTTTCCTATAACTTTTAAAGTACTTGTTCTATTCACTCTTCGAATATACCATCTTCATGAACAACAACAACATCGGTTACAACAAGAATCATAACTCCTGTTTGACTTTTTTTTCAAATGCAAATTTCACATGAAACTTAATGTTGCATATAATTTGAAAGTACTTGCCCTATTCATTGAATACTTGGATTGTATCATCAACATGAAGAGAGCCATTGACAACTACAAAAATTATAACTCCTGTTTGAATATTTTATGAGTTATGTCCCTTTCAAATGCAACTTTAACATGAAACTTAGTGTTGCCTGTAAAATGGAAAGTACTTGTTCAATTCACTTAATACTTTGAAAATTCATCTGCGTGCACAAACCAATTTCTGAAGATTATAACTCGGGTTTCACCATTATTACAGTTATTCCCCTTTTAAATGTAATTTAGATGACACATGTGTTCTGTTGTGTTATATTGAAATCAACTTAAATAAAATATTTTTATTATATATGATTAAACATAGGCCCACATTTCAACTTTTTCCATGCAGGCGACACATGTGTTCCGCGGAACACAACATTCTAGTTTCTTATATTTTGTGTTAAGCAAAATATGCAGTTTGCCCATAACTTTAAAACTACTTGAGATATTGCCATGAAACTTGGAATATATTTTCACCATCAATTTTTACATCATAACCAACAAGACCCACAACCCTGCTTCCAATATTTTTCAAATTATGCCTCTTTTTCACTTAAATTTTGCGTTAAGCAAAATATACACTTGGCCCTTAACTTTAAAACTACTTGAGCTATCACCTTGAAACCTGGATATATTCACCATCAAAATCTTGCTAATTATCAACAACACCCATAACTCTGCTACCAATATTTTTTAAGTTATGCCCCTTTTTCACTTATGCAATTGTCCCATAATTTTGAAACACAGGAGATATTACTTTGAAACTTGGAATATATGTTTGCCATCAGTTTCTAAATCATTATCAACAAGATCCAGAACTCTATTGGAAATATTTCTGTAAGTTATGCTCCTTTTGCATTTAGTTTTTACCTCGACTATTCGATATTTCATTGAGATTTTGAATATTTTTTCACCATCGAAATCTAATCATTACCAACAAGACCCATAACTGTAATACAATTACTCTAAAAGTTATGCCCCTTTTCCACTGTTCCTTTTTTCACTTATATTTTCATTTAAGTGCACTTCATCGATAACTTTGCAAATACTTAAGGTATCAACTTCAAACTTCCATTATATTTTCAATTCAGTTCTTTTTCTGTAACATTACTGAAGTGGTTGATAGTGAACTAAAAGTAAATGTCTCTAATAAAAAATTACTAACAAGTTTTCTAACAAATCCAGAAATATTTCATAGTTATTCCCCTATTCAGTTTAATATTTATGGTACATTAAGGAATTGTTTCTGTTATTTGAAATGAATTTCTCCCTTACCATTCACTTGTTAATATTTTTCCTGATTGCACATGAATATATGACCATAGTTGTTATTGTTTTAATCTTCAAATTGGCATTTGTTTCAAATGATTCGAATAGTCGAGCATGCTGTCTCCTCTGACAGCTCTTGTATATCATCCCCTCTTCATTGGAATTTGTACCTGAATTTCCATTTAGTGTAGAGAATGGCTTTGCAGCAATCTCTTTGTATTTTACATCCTTGGCTGGCCCACATTTGTAATGGAGTTCTGTTAAATACTTCTCTGAACCAAGGATTTAACCTTCTACCTTCACATGCGAGTTCAGCGCTAAACTTACCATTATAAAAGAAAACCACATTAGCACTTTATAACTGACATTGTACATATTTACAGTTCTCAGGTTCTTGTGTATTGGATATTGATTTTCAAATGTTGTTTTGTGGGTCATAGGATTAAGTTTAAATTGGGTGTAATTTTGTCATTCCTTCATATTTTTTATGGGACGCTTGACCACAACAAACTTGAAAAAGCCAATTGTTTTACTTCAGGGTCATAGATGAGCTTGTTCTAAAAGCTAGGGGGCCAGGAGAACACTTTACAGCTCATAGTTTATTTAGTGACATGTTTGTTTCATGGAACCATTCAACAACTTGAATCCTTCTATTTTTTCAGGCTCATGTAGAATTGATCGTTGCCACTACAAATGGTAAGGGAATCTGAACTTGTATACTTTCCCAGTTAGGAGCATTTATAAAATGTTGTTTCTATTTGTTATCTGTATCAGCTAACTCTTTCACTCCATGGAAATGCCTATTATCCCATGGGTGACAGGTGTTGATCAGACTCTGCCAGCACATTCTGTGCATGAATGTGCAGGCCGTTCTTGATCTTCACCAGTCACACTTGGGATAACAGTCACATCCAATGAAGTTAAAGGGTTAAAAAATAAATCTTTATAAATTTACTGCTCAAATCTGTATCCAAGAGCCTGAAGATGGGTTGCACCAGTGGAATAGAAACAGGACAGTTACCATTAAATATCTGTTTAATATGGTGGTTCCCTAGTTTACCTAAACCTGCTAAAAATGTTTAAAGGACTTGGTTTTCTTTCTGATTGAGCCAATCCATTAATTGTGTGTTGGGATGTTTTACTGAAGTTTATCAAATGTAACTGAATATATAACCTAGTAAATATCAAACTCTGTAGACCTTGAACAGACTGCATAGATGCCTTGATTAGGTTTTATTGCATCAAATTATTAGACAACATTACATCACAATAAACACACATCTGTCTATACAGTATTCAGATTATGTGTATTAGTTGAATTGTTTAAAGATCAAAAGAATTGTGTTCTATGATAATGTCTGTCGTTTGTTTATTGTATAGATACCATTGTCCGGGCAGTTCTGATATTTGCCGAAGGAATATTTGAGGGAGAAAGCCATGTTGTGTAAGTATTAAATTAGGTACTGTGGTATCGTGTTAATTTTCTTAGGATATGCTATGACATGGTTAACCCTTTACTCCATATATAAGTGTAACCTTATTTGATAAAATATAAGCTGTCCTTCTTATACTGCAGTTAAAAAATGAACAGATTGTCTTGAACAAAGTCATCGTTGACAACAAGAATCATGATTACTCCTGTTTCGCTTTTGTTTTTTGAGTTATGCCCTTTTAAAATGCAACTTTTAGATGATGTGTGTTCCAAGAAATAAATTTTTATATTGAATAGATCATGCGCATGTTACAGGCATAAATTGTGTACATCATCAAAAATGTTTTTGCACCATGAACTTATGTCATTATTTTTCAGACATCCTAATGCTGGTGCATTAAGCAACTTGGTTAAGGTTGAAATTGTTCCTCCAAAAGATGTTCCTGTTGATCTACATATCAAAGCATTCATCGGCTATAAAAATTGGTGAGTTGTTAGCAGTAATTAGCCCTTTACTCAATAGATAAACCTTTATTTCATGGGAAAACTTTGTAGATCCAGATCAGGTGGCACATTCTTGTAGTCTGATCAAGATCTATGCTAGTCAATTTGAAATTCATTGGTTGTTTCTGATAGAGAAGCATTCACATCAAAATTCTGATCAGACTGCAGAATGTGCATAAACAAAGGCTTAACTGGGTTTGCACTTTTCACATCAGGGAATTAAGTTGTATTTATTAAATACAGTGTCAAAGTGATGATAACAGCATCCTTTTATGATACCAGACACCTAACTGGCACCTGTTTGGGGTTGTTTCATTTGAATTATCTCCCTTTGACATTAGACATGTATCAAGCAATTTTACCCTTTACCAAGTGAATATTTGTAATGAACTTGCCTTTCCGAGCCAGTCCAAATTTGTTCATAAAACTGAATCTTGAGACCAGTCTCAAATCTCAAGCATCTGACTGGTCGCCAGTTCTGCCAATCAGATGCTTGTGACTTGAGACTGGTATGTGATCTTAGTTTTATGATCTTGGGTCCTCAGTAGCAAAAAGTACTCTTTTTAATTTGTGTCATCAAATTTTGTTTGGGTGTATATTTGGTAAAGTTGAACTTAACCACACTGGACATAGCTTTCGCGCTAACGACGCGTCTATCGCGCCGACGACGAATTTCTATCGCGTTGACAACGCATTTTTATGGCGGATTTCGTGGTGAATGAGCGTAACCACAGTAAGTTTACACTTTTTACTTCTTATGCTGGTGATACAGTGGCAAGGGACTGATCGCAAAGTACCCCCTCACCATTCTAGTTTTTGTTTGTATCACTTGAAAATGCACAAACCTTGCTGATTTTTTGGAGAATCGCCCACAGTTTTGCGAGGTAGGTGCAAAATGCTGCGATTTCAAAGAAAAAATTATTTTGTACAGTACAACCAGGCATATGCCCATGCCTACCAGAATTAAAATATCGAGGGAAGTTATCATTTGACAAATAATACATTTCTTGTAAAATATTTGCATCTTCTGCTAACTTATCGGAGAAGAAGTGAACTGAACGCGTCTAGAACGCTTTCGTCTGAACGCATATACGACGCTATCTTTTTTTATTTCATCTGTCTAGTAATTTTGGTGCGTGTGAGATGTGGCTTATCTAAGAAAAGAACATCCGTTTGTCAAAACATATCATGTGTATTATTAACAAGCCAATTTTCCTGTTATTTCTCGCGTGGAAGCGCTATCGATTACATGTTTAACGGAATAAAACTTTTTAGAAACGATAAAAGAGCTAAGAACCAGATTTACGCACAGGGATTTTACAGTCAATCTCCTTGGAACTTGTTAAAAATAAAGACTATAGACCACCATAAAACCACTATTCAAACAAAAGCGTTTTAGACTTATTAAAAAGCTTATTGTACATACATTTAAAGCACTTTTTTCGGAAATCAGATTCTTCCGTAAATCGTTATACCTATAGGAAGTAAATGAAGCAGCAGTATATGAATGAAACATTCCCGAACATAGCATATCTAGACTTTTCAAACTATCGTTAAATAGCATTAACATTAACATTGTGCTGTCCTGTTAAATGATTTTAGGGACAAATAGTACATACCGGTATCTCAAGCCATGTCCGCCTTCTGCGACTAGATCGAGCGTAGAAGCTCTTTAGCAAATATCGTCAGCATGTTATTCGCGTCTGTTTTAACAATAATTTTTTGTAGGAGCACTGTCATAAACATCTCCTAACAAGTAAATGTTAAAAGTTTTAAGTTGATATATGTGCTTACGTGAATGAACATGCATATGTGAAGAGATATACAACTTACATGTATGCGAGCATAAGACATTAACTATTCTCAATATACATTTTTCTCTGGTGGCATGTTGTTAACCGTACTCTTCACAGAACAGTGGATATTTGAATATAATTCGTATTATAAAAGAAGTCAATATCAAATCTTCTGAAAGGTAAACTTAAACATAATTTTATAATGGAAAGAATGCGATATTGAAAATCCGAACATAATTTTAAATTTGGACGCCAAAACGAAGAATTTCCAACTTGAGTAGATTTTTTTTTTCACTTTAAGTTTTACAAAGAAAACGTGTTTTTTTTTTCAAAGAACATCGTTTCAACTTTTATTGGTGTTTTTTTTACTTTACTTGCCTTTGACTAATTGATAAAAGCAGTAGCATTATTGTGTGTTGTTAGAAATATAGTCATACAAGTTTTGTGTTCATTTGCCTGATGCGCATGCGCGCAGAGCAGTTTTTAGACCAGTGGTGTCAGAAGAAATACTGTTTGAAAAAAATCTTTTTCATATATCCTCCGTAGAAAAAATTGCAATCTGAGCCAATAAGTAAGCGTTTAACATAGAATCACTCTGCCTCTACACACCGAATATCCAAGACTTCGTTGGTTTTACATGCAGTATTATTATGTTATTTAATATTAATTTAGCTCTTTTGTCATTGAAACCATTTGAGAACATTTGCGAAAACTTTGCATCAGGACGAATTTGCCATAGCTTGACGAAACGCGTAGCTGTCAAGCTAATAAAGAGAAGAGATATTCTGAGACACTTAATTTTATGTCGATTGAAACAAAATCAACACAAAATTATTCTTTAAATTGTTGGAAGCAGCATGCTCCCCTGCCAAACCTAACAATTTACATGGAACGAAAAGGGTCGCGTCGTATGTGCGTTCAGACAAAAGCGTTCTAGACGCGTTCAGTTCACTTCTTCTCCGATAAATTAGCAGAAGATGAAAATATTTTACAAGAAATGTATTATTTGTCAAATGATAACTTCCCCCGATATTTTAATTCTGGTAGGAATGGGCATATGCCTGGTTGTACTGTACAAAATAATTTTTTCTTTGAAATCGCAGCATTTTGCACCTACCTCGCAAAACTGTGGGCGATTCTCCAAAAAATCAGCAAGGTTTGTGCATTTTCAAGTGATACAAACAAAAACTAGAATGGTGAGGGGGTACTTTGCGATCAGTCCCTTGCCACTGTATCACCAGCATAAGAAGTAAAAAGTGTAAAATTACTGCGGTTACGCTCATTCACCACGAAATCCGCCATAAAAATGCGTTGTTAACGCGATAGAAATTCGTCGTAGGCGCGATAGACGCGTCGTTAGCGCGAAAGCTATGTCCAGTGTGTTAACTAAGGTTTTGAAAAGATCGTTTCTCCCGAGCATGTAATATTTTAAAATCAAACCTTTGCCAAATGATGTAATTTCTGCATTATGTCATTATGAAGTAGATTGTATATTTGTGTTTACAGCTCACAGTACCATGTGTTTGAGCTCACAAGACAGCTGCCGCGGTTCTCCATGTACGTTCTATGTGGATCAGATCTGCCAGAAGCCAAAGGGACGTGTACATTCATAGTTAACGAAAGAGTGCAAAGGGTAGGGAGTGCTAACTGTGTGTAATTCTTCCAGCAATTTACTTCATATATACAGATTTTAGCTTACGTGCAAACAGGGGATCAATATCAGCCAGCACACCTGTGATATTTGATCAGAATTTACAATGTTTGATTCTTGGTCAGAAATAACCTTATAAATAAAAAAGTGAACAGTTAAGATTTGCTGGCTGATCTGGATTTAAACTGTTTGCACATGCAATAAAACCTGTATACATTCATGTTTTATGGAGCAAAGAGTTAAGTGAAATAGTTTATTGGCAATGACCCAGCATGAAATATTTACAGCATTCGTAAAGGTGCTTTATGTAAAATTGACAATGATTTTTTTTATCTTTTTAAAGCTTTAAATATTTATTTGTTAAACATTCTTGAAAATCTGCTGCTGAAAATGTTGATTCGACCTTTTTGTTTATTATGATACCTTATCTGCCTCTTTTCCAAACCATAATTAGCGGTAGAAATGTTAAACTGGGAATTAACAACAACAGTTTGCTATTTTTTATTGTTTGTAGATTGTGATGTGGATTAATCAGAACTTTCTGTTACAAGAAGATGTGCAGTGTGATCCCAGTGGTAACATCAACTTCGCGTTCCAGTCACTGCGGGGTACTGGACCGTTCCATTTTAAAATGGACTCCACTGGAACTGTAAGACATAAGTCTATCCTTGGAATTGCAAAATGATGTGAATTTATTAATAGTGGTTTCACAGAAAAGGAGAATTTATATTTATATGATAAATTATACAAATGTTTAAATTAAATGGCACAAGATAGTACAAGCGCGGCACTAACTCATCTATAGCTGGATTACATACCTCCTCTCCATATTGGAATCCGTCCTTGAATTTCCATTGAGTACAGAGATTCACTTGTAGAATGGTCTCAAGGTACATGTATTTTAAACACCATTGGCAGGCCCCACTTTGGGCGCCATTTGTAATTTATTGTACAACAGTGGTTGAGATTGAAAGAGTTACTGAGGCATGCATAGGATATCGAGCAACAGAGTTAAAGTTGATGTTTTGTCTTTTAGAATTACTTAAATCAAGAGTGTAAAACTTAACCCTTTTAATCCAGACATTTGATCCCATCTGCAAACAGTATAGATCCAGATTGGCAGGGACATCTGTGCCATCTGAATCAGGATCTGCGCTGCTCACATTTGTAGACTGAAATAACCAAACAAATCAAAAAGTATAGATCCTGATAAGATGGCACAGATGTGCTGCCTGATCTGGCACTACACTTTATGGGATTAAGGCATATCTTTACATTATATGGTTAATATGAACCTATTTGTGATTGTGTTTAGATAATACTGAACACTGATGACATGGATCTAGCTGGGGATATAGTGCAAGCGTTAGCTACATTCCTCAATCTGGATGATCTCCATACAAGCATCGACTATCCCGCAGAAATGGAAAAATTACGAGAAATTCTTGTTAAGGTAGGTTTAGTGATATGTGCATCATTTGTGCAGAAATTCTAACTTGATTAATAATTTAATATATATGCTAGTTAAATCTTTAAAACTTGTTATCAACTTTTTTTCTTTAATGCTTTTAAGCAAACCATAGATTATGTTTTAATATACATGTATTTAATAGTAAATTTAAGTTTATCAACAAAGTGCACATAACTACTGAAATTTCAAATTTGTTATTTTAGTTGCTTGTGAACAGGACTAGTACAGTAAGGTGATTTCAAATTGGATCTAAAGAGTTATTTCCCCTTAAGCCAGAACACATGGGATTAGGATGCAGTGTTAATTAATAAAATTCTTATTCAACTTTCATATTTATGTAGACTTTAACAACAACAAAAGAAAGGTGATTTTACATATGAAAGTAATTTGGTTGGCTGTCTGGTGTTGTTTTCTTTTTAATTACTTCCATATTGTAAATAAATTGAAAGAAAACAGTGTCTTTAACATTTCTAAATAAATTTATTGTTCTATGGTATTTCTTATCATGTGAATCATCTAGGTACAGACATAAAAGAACTGTAAATGATTTTTAGTATTGAGAATTTGGAGAATCGCAGCTGGAAAGTTTTCAATAGGAATTATTATTTTGAATTGCAAAACTTATTTCATATAGTAAATATTCATTGAAAATTATTTATATTTGTAATATTTTATCATTTTTCATAAATACATCAATGGCTTTTTCTTACTGAAGTTCAGAAGCTTCCTTTTTAATCTCACTGTCATGGAAGTGTCTTAAAAATATTACAGGTAGATGAGTATCACTCAGTAAGACAGAAATTGACTGCAGAAATGGCGGACCATTCTAACTTAATACGAAGTCTTGTTGTACGAGCTGAGGATGCTAGACTCATGGGAGATATGTAAGCACTCAGGGCTGAAGGTTTTAAAGCTGGTTGCCATTTCAGCCAATTAGATGCTTAAGATTTGAGACTAGTTTCCATGCTCAGTTTTATAACCTTGGGCACAGATCTATCACTAACTATAACAGCCATCAGCTTATCTAATAATATTCTATATTGTAATAAATATAGAACATCAGTTTTTATGCAATTTTATCACATGTTTATCACTAGTTTATCACTAGTTTACCATGGTGTTCTGTGTAATATATGCATCATGAATAATTTTGTCATACAATTGTGTAAGAGAATATACCTAGCAATTCTATTGGCTGCTCTAAATTACACTATCCAATAGAATTAGAAATGCCACTTGTTTTAATGATACGGTTTTTCCTGCGCAGATATCTTTGGTCGGGGTTTAATTTCACCTACTTTAAATTTGAAGCATTTGATTTAAGAACTAAAACTTTTAACACTTGTAGTTGTTAAACAAACAAATATTAAACTTTCCCTGAACATTCATTGAATTTGCCAGAGATTAGCTAAGTAACCATTTTCTGAACATCTATATTTTTGTATTGCCTGACAACTCAATTATAAGATCCTTTATTTACAATGTATTGTAATTTGAAGGATATTTTAGAAAATGATAAATATTTTCTCAGTTTACAAACTATTTAAACTGTAAATTAAAATTAAACACTTTCAGATATTTTTGACTTCACAAATGACATAATTTAATGCATTTTTCCTGGAGCCTGGCTCAAAAAGTTTTGGTTTGTGACACTGTATTCATCACTTTTACAGGGGTAACATGAAGAAAGGTTATACAGAGCTGTACAACATGAATCGTGACTTGATCAATGGGTACAAGATTCGCTGTGGCAATCACCAGGAACTGTTGGCATCACTCAAACAAGTCAATCTTATCATACAAAAAGCAGGCAGGATGAGAGGTACATATCAGGTTCTGTTTTTAGCTCACCTGTCACATAGTGACAAGGTGAGCTGTTGTGATAGCAATTTGTCCGGCATCCCGCCGTTAACTTTTAATTTAAACCACATCTCCTCTTAAACCCCTGGGCCAAAGTTGATGAAACTTGCCACGGATGTTCCTTGCATGAAGCTCTTCCAAAGTTGTTCAAAGAAATCAATTCCATGCAGAACTCTGGTTGCCATGGCAACCTTAAGGAAAAACTTTAAAAATCTTCTTGTCTGAAACCACAAGGTCTGGAGCTTAGATATTTGGCATTTAGCACCCTCTAGTGGAAATCTACAAAGATTGTTCAAATTATTTCCCTGGGGTCAAAATTGGCCCCGCCCCATGGGTCACTTCATTTTACATAGACTTATATAGGAAATCTTTAAAAATCTTCTTCTCACAAACCACAATGCGTACAGCTTAGATATTTGGTAAGTAGCATTGTCTAATGGATGTCTACTAAATTTGTTCAAGTTATGTCCCCTGGGCCAAAATTGGCCACGCCCTAGGGTTCTCTTCGTTTACATATAGTTATATAGGAAAAACATGAAAAATCATTTTTCTCCGAAATTAATAGGACATGATCTTAGATATTTGGTGCTGAGTATTGTGTAGAGACCCTTTATCAACATTGTTTAAATGTTGGCCCTGGGGTCAAAATTGTCCCCGCCCCGGGGGCCCTTAATATGTGAAAAAGGCAAACTTTAAAAATCTTCCTACTGGAAACCTCAATGCCTAAAGCTTAGATATTTGGTATGTAGCATTGTCTAGTGGATGTCTACCAAGTTCGTTCAAATTATGTCCCCTGGGCCAAAATTGGCCACACCCCAGGGTTCTCTTAGTTTACATTGATTTATATAGGAAAACATGAAAAATCATTTTTCTCCGAAACTAATATGACCAGGGATTCTAAAATCGGCGGCAGGCCGGTCATTGACCGATTTTCGGGAAGAATGTCCGATTGAAATTTCAAAATTGGTAAAAAAATCGGTCATGAATAGTGGCCCATAAATTGTTACAAAAATTGCCAAAATGTACATTTTTTACATCGGTCATGATTAGTTGCCCATAAATTGTTACAAAAATGACCAACATGTACATTTTTCACAGCTTAATCAGCTATTAACCTGCCAATTATCGAATTCACAACTCTGCTACCATGACTACCACGACTACACGTTCCGTGAAAAGCCTGCGGCATAGATGAAACGGGATGTGGTCGGTCTCATTTTAACAACGGGCGGGTTTGTTTAATTTGCGAATGAACTGCGCTAGTCTTTGATGTCAGAATTAAAAGTGGCAATACCCGTGATTTTATTAATTAACGTACACAAATAAAACAGCATTTTATTGAAAGAAGTGTTAGTCCGATGTGCGTTATTCTGGATGACCGCCGATCGAATAAAATAAAGTACGTTTAAAAATGCTGTTTCGCAAATTCAAGAAAACTTCTACAATGCAGATTTTAGTTAAATTGATTGCCATTCACAGCAAAGTTGAAAGGCTGAAATGAATAGATACTTAATGTGAAAATTAATCGAGTAACCGGCTTGCTTACTTAGGGCCATAACGATTCAAATGAATTTTAAATTAACAAAAATCTACGTACGCAACATTTATTTCTGACTCGGAAATAAATGTTGCATACACAGACTTGTGTAAGTTCTTGTAGATTCAAGAATTACTAATTCATGACATAATTGACGTATATTTACGTAAAGCGAATACTTGCCTCCCGTAATTCCGAGAGTTAATACATGTTCAATGAACTAAACAATCCACTTCACAATCGCTATGAACACTGCTGTAGATTACTATTTTGAACTGTTACGTCATGTTTTCAATGCATGGGATGCTGGTGTATTACAACAAAGACGCCGTAAACTTCAAACGTCGCGTACCGCTCTAATAAATCGATCGAAGAATTTTTCCGTCTACAGCCCGAAAATCATGAAATTAATCTTTTGGAAGGTTGTAGGATATTGCCGACGAGAATTTATGTTGTGAGGGAGGAATGAACTGGGGTCGGGAGAGTTAAATGCACTGAACGCGGGGACCGGAAGTCGCAGTTCGTGCGGACTGGAAAGCGCTGTTCGTGCAAACCGGACGTCGGGGAATAGTCAATTTTGGCGCGAATGTCTGATTGGGAATTTGAAATTTTAGAATCCCTGAATATGACTAGACCTTAGATATTTGGTGTTGAGTATTGTGAAGAGACCCTTTACCAACATTGTTTAAATGTTGGCCCTGGGGTCAAAATTGGCCACGTCCTGGGGGCCCTTAATATGTAAAAAAGGAAAACTTTAAAAATCTTCCTACTGGAAACCTCAATGCCTAAAGCTTAGATATTTGGTATGTAGCATTGTCTAGTGGATGTCTACCAAGTTTGTTCAAATTATGTTCCCTGGGCCAAAATTGGCCACACCCAAGGGTTCTCTTAGTTTACATTGTTTTATATAGGAAAACATGAAAAATCATTTTTCTCGGAAACTAATAGGACTAGACCTTAGATATTTTTTACTTTATTTTACCACACTTGCACACAACTCTTGCAAGCATTGAGCAGTTGTTGACAGGTGAGCGACCCAGGGTCCATAGGACCCTCTTGTTTGTATTTTAGTTTGTTATCCCTAAACATTCATCCTTTAATTATAATTGGGAGGTCTTAATAGTCACACTGCTATAAGTCACAGTCATTGACTGCTTCCTGGGTGTCAAACCAGTACTGTGATATTGATGTGGCTTGTGGAGAAAAAGAAGACTTTTATGCTGGCAGGACCGGAACCTGCATTATCTGGATCAAAAGTCCGATGCTCTAACCCCTCAACAAATTTCTTTCACAATACGAGGGTTGTCCCAATAAATCGTAGACTATTTGAATAAAACAAAAACTACTGAACATATCTTAATGCAAATTTCACAGTTAGTTAAAACATTATTTGGTCACAAGTATGCTGAATTTCAAACGGCCACTGTTCGATCGGCCAACTTGTTAAAATGTTTGTAATTTCGTTATGATAATCTATTTTTCTTTTGATATTTCGCATACAAGTTACCAAGTTATGTCTTAAACAACTGTGAAATTTGCATAAACATGTGTTCAGTAGTTTTCTCGTAATTCAGATTGTCTATGAGTTATTGGGACAACCCTCGTATAATTTATTTATTTAATTTAGTGTCACTTGTAACTCCTATTTTAAGGGCCAGTGTTTTTGGCACATAGGTGGATTTGGGTCTACACTGAGTAGAGAATTGGCTTCATTTAACCCTTTCTCCATATATATACATTTTATCACATATGTGACCAGTGTAGATCCAGATCAGCCAGCAAAATGATGTCATCTGGTCAGGATCTGCACTGTTTGCTTTTTGGTCAGAAATAACCTAATAAATCTAAAAGCAAACAGTGCATTTCATGATCAGATGGATCGGATGTGCCTGCTATCTGGATCTATTCTGTTTACCCACGCCATAAAGGTGTATATACGAAGGTAAGGGTAAAAAAAATGCCAAGCAAGTATTGTCTGTTTTTCAGTTGGGAAGTTCAAGACCCAAGTTGTGAATGCGTGTAGAGCAGCGATCAAGAACAACAACGTGAATTCTCTCTTCAAGATTATCAAGACGGGCAGCAGTTGAGATTGTAGATCAGCTATATATGGTCTTAAAGATCTCTGGGTGTAACATTCTGTCTAGGCCATAATCACACATATGTTGATTACCTGGGATTTACTTTGGTTTATAACTATTGATTTGGAAATTGAATAGATAAGAAAAATAAGGTAGCATTTGTAAACATTTAAAACATTTGTTTTGGGCACATTTAATTTTATGGACATGAAATTTTGTGGTTTCCTGAAAAAATGCCATTTTCTTTGGTTCTAAAATCATGTAAAATATTTATTTATTAATTTTTATGCCCCCACAAAGTGGGAGGCATATAGAGTTGCACTCGTCCGTATGTATGTCCCCAAATCTTGTGGCATCAACTCCTCCTAAACTATAAGGCGGATTTCTTTCAAACTTGCACAGATGATAAAGCAGAATGTGTAGATGATCGTAAAGAAAGGATTTTTTCCTGCGATCATTTTTACCAGAGTTAAGGCCCTTTGTTATTAAAAATTATGTTGCAGCAGTGGAGGCATCAGTGTCCAAGGACACATTCTAGTTTAAATCAAATGTATGTACAGATCTGTAGTCTGTGAGGTTGTTATTACTTTACTTCATGACGTATGGCTTTTATCCCACGGCCAGGCAGTGTAGTTTGTTCAGGATCTTCACTGATAAATCTAAAAGTAAACAGTTCAAGGTTTTGCCAGCTAATCTGGATCTACACTAGTTGCACATGATAAAAGCCATATCGTGGAGTAAAGAGTTTTTGTGAATAAAATTCAGAGCACCATGAGTAAGTGTGAATTCAAACTTGTAGTTTTATCCCAAACGCCACTGAATCAAACAAGAACCAATCACCATCAACATGTTTTGAAATCATGAAATGTACAAGGCATTTTGTTAAATTAACTAATAGAGATTTTTTTCTGAATTAAACTAGGCTGTTACAAAAATATAACAAAATGTGCTTTGATTTAGACATCTGTAGCCATATTTGCATTTCAATGTTGGCAAAAAAGTGAAGGCCAACAATAACATTTGTTCAATATAAATTGGGAATGCTTTGCACTATTGAAATGTCATCCTATCAAAATATGATATAACAATTGCTGTTTCAAGCTCAGGACACAAGTGCACTCTGTCAAATATTCTAGACTTGGCAAGCAGAGTTTGTGTGTTTTAATAATGCTTCCCATTACATTGCTAGATTTGTTTAAAAGTCGTGATAAAAACCATATCCATAGAGAATTAAAAAAATGGCAGTCAGTGGAGAACCTGATCAGACTATGCAGACTTCTGTCTGGGTCTACATTGGTTGCAAATTTGAAGTTAATGCTGTGTTTAGCATAGAAAGTGTTAACCCTTTCCTCCATATATATGCATTTTAACGCATGTGCAACCAGTGTAGATCCAGATCAGCCGGCACATGCCCTCTGATCAGGATCTGCCCTGGTCACATTTTGGACAGAAATAACCTAACCAATCATAAAGCGAACAGTGCAGATCCTGATCAGACGGCACAGATGTGCTGACTGATCTGGATCTACACTGTTCACCCATGCAATAAAGGTGTGTCTATGGAGGAAAGGGTTTATCATTTCATTTTTATTCATCATCATTATTTATTTATTATTTCCTAGATTAACCTCACATCTAAATGAGGTATTTCCGTCCATGTTTTATATAAAGTGCTGTGGTATAAAACACTTATACCACTTTATTGGCAGTGATGTATAGTTTTGATTATTGTTAAGTGATGTTTATTTGATTTCTGTTTGTGATTAGTGTTTATTGATATTTATTACTGTAAATCATGGTTATATAATAGATTGAGTGTGTAAGATTCTGTAATGTAATGTTTACAAGGAAAAAGTGTGTTCCAAGGGTAATGTGTCGGGACTATTGATCTGGACATTGTGGGTTCGAATCTCACCAGCGATGAAATTCTTCACCAATTTCCTTAATCCACTAGCAGTGTACTGGATTTAACCAAGAAAGGAGTGTGAAAAATAAAAGTTAAAAGATCTTGTTCACCATTTATTGATGTTTGAGCTTATCGAGTGTGTCTGTTTTTGAGTGTATATCCCACTGTCCTGTATTTACACCCCTTTCTGTATTCCTGTCTTTTTTGAATAACCATTTACTCATTATATACAGATTGTATTGCATGTATAACACTTGTAGATCTAGAATAGCTGGCACATCCATTTAAAATGATCAGGATCTAGACTTGTTGCTGTGTGGTCAGAAATAATTTAATGAATTTAAAAGCAAAGAGTGTAGATCCTAATCTGCATGTACCAGCTGATCTTGATCCACACTGTTTTTCCATGTGATAATGGTGTATCTATGGAGTAATCAAATGAACATTGTAAACAATAGGATGTATGGACCAAGGTGTAATTAAAATAAGTAGTCATGATTTAAAGTTCCAATGATTTTTAACAGGAATTTACTGAATTTAAATATAAAAGAAATTGGAAAATGTATCTATGAATTTTCACAACCAAAAGCAAACGCTGTGCATATAGACTGTTTTACCAAAGATGCTTTTAATTGATCAGTATGCATCAACAAGCTTTTGACATCTTATTTTCAGCATATTTTAAACATAACACATGTTACAAGTTTGAAATAGTAAAAACATCAGCCTCACATAGCCTGATGCAGCACAGGACATTGTTATAACAATTTGGTGGACATAGTTGACATCTAAGGTATGTATTTTCTAGACAACAAAAATGTGATATTTAGGTTTCAATTAACTTTTGATAATATAATCATGCTGTATTTCACAAATATTGTCATTCTGTATTTCACACATAATTTTATCATGAAATTTGAATGCATTTCTGTAAGTTGGGTAGGGGTAACCCACTTGGGGCTGGTTGTTCGAAACTTAATCAACATGTTAAATTACCAAAAGAAATAACATTTCATTGTACGAAATATTTTGTCTACCAGTTTCACTGTCATTAGAATCTAATTATTATAGTGTTAAAATGCATAAAATAAAACTGAAGAGATAAATAGATATAGATTTGATTTTATTTGTCAGAATATCCTAATACCAATACTCTAAATTTAACCCTAGGTTAGTTTAACCTGCGGCTGAAGTTTCTAACAACCTGCCCGTGGAGATAAAGGAATAGTGTATATTGACTTTTTCCAACATTTCTTTTATCTGTGATATCATTTTTCTGAATGATCAGAATAAAAAATAAATATAAGTATGTTCAATATAGTATTTTGTTTTATATTTTATTCCTAGAGTGTTACAGTCTATCTATTATGCAATTTTCTATCGCTTTACTGACTCCATATCACTTTTTGATTCTTGTGCGACCATTGAATATCCAGATCAGCCAGCACATCACTGCCATCTGATCTAGATCTACACTAGTCTCATCTTGGTCCGAAATGACTAATGAATCTAAAAGCACAAAGTAGATCCAGATCAGATGGCACAGATGTTCTGGCTGATCTGGATCTACAATGTTTGCCCATGCAATATAGGTGTATAAGTAAAGGGCTATAGAATATTTAACAAGTTAAACTATTAAAAATATTAAAAAATATCATATAGAACAGCAGTGAATATCTTTTTTTACTTCTACATTAAGCATCTGTAAAATAGATCTCATCATTAGTTCTCTTTCGCAAGCGTACTGATCAAGGACTGGTAGAAAATCGGTTACAGTCGTGTCACCATCGTCAATATCGTGGCTGTTGTATTCTAGATGTGCTCCACTCAGAACAGCACTACCGTTTCCAAACTTGCATAGAACAATGGCTGCTGGGTGGCCTGGTAGGTCAAGGTACCTGGATAACACTTGAGCCTGATCTGGAGAAATGTGTCCATCGGTTGGTTCTTGAAAATAGCCTCCGCCATTGAAGAACACCTTGCAACAAAATTTCTGGTGTTTGTTCAAAGAACTGTTTGTACTTTCACCACTGGATTTCGTGCATTGCTCAATAGTTACATGCTGAGAGGTGTGACATTGATCAAGAGGTTGAGATTTGTCCAAATGAGGTTGGTGAGAGGTGTGACATTTATTGGGATGAGGTTGAAATTCACCTAAATGAGGTTGGTGAGAGGTGTGACAATTATAAAGATGAGATTGAGATTCATCCAGGTAAGGTTGGTGAGAGGTGTGACATTTATCAAGATGAGGTTGAGATTCAGCAACATAAGGTTGAAATTCATTGAAAGGGTTATAAGATTCATCACAATTAGTTAAAGATCTCACACACCCAGTTTCACATCCAGAAATATGTTGGGATTTATCCTTATGTTGAAATTCATTGCACTTCTGATGAGAGTGGTCACAATTAGGCCGAGGTTTGTCACATTCTAACTGAGATTCATGGCAATGAGGTTGAGTTTCACAACTCGATGATCTAGATGTCACACAGGAGAAGTAAGTTATGCTTTTACATGAAGATATATCTGTTTCTGGTAATACTGCAGTTAATTCTGGACAATGAAGAAACCTTTCAGTGAAGTTTATGTGGGCTAATGATGCTCCGCTCCTGTTCTTATAGTTATAAGGTTTGTATAACGGACCAATCATAGCATCTGAAAAAAGAAGTACACAAGGTAACAGTTCTTGATAATGTCTTATGTTTTTATATGGTTGTCCTAAGCTGATATTGTTTGGCCGGACTATTGTAGTTTAATTTCAAGATCACTTTAACATTTGTCAGAATAATAATTATATTCTAGTAAAAGACGGTGTGTAGAGAATAGACACGGCACCATTAGAGCTAAATTCTGTTTGCAGCATTCTGTACGTACGTATTGTGCAGGAAATCCCCACAAATGTAATCGTGACTTTGTTCATGCTCAGCTCATTTTGAGCTGCATTTTCGTTAATTATAATTTTTTTATTAAATAAAACATTTTTACTGAAAACATGACAAATTGGATCACAATAACAATTAAAGAACATGCTGTTTCTGATATATCAAGACTGTTATATTCTAAACATTTAAATTTCAAGCACAGATACTGAGTTGAGCATGAAAAAAGTTCTAAAATCGCGTGATCATTTCACCACCAACGGTGAGACTTGACCATGATTTTCCACAAGCATGGTGCAAGTTTGTCATGTATGCAACGCCGGAAGCAGTCGGAGAGCGTGACAATAATAAGCACGTCGGCTAATAATACTAGAAAACGGTAGTTTGACAGTATAAAAAAAGAAATAAAGGAGGAACGAAATTTTATTCAACACTTTTATGAAAAGATGAGCATCTCCAAGTGTAAGTCTTACCTGGGTAAAACTTGAGAAAGCGTTCCCCAGCAACTTCAAGCGGCCCATCTTTGTCAAACTCTATCCTGTCACACGCAAAATACGCCCCTGAACATATTCCAAGGTAGCTACCTCCGGCCCTCGCATACTCCCGGATGTTGTTCATACCACGGTGACCCAGGGCTTGGATCAAACCAAGGTCATATCCACCTCCGATCGCTAGCAACGCCGTTGTTTCTGTCGTAAGCGTGTCTGCACAATAAAATAAATAACTTTAGTAGTATGGGCATCACTGTATAACTAACAGTCATTGAACGATTAATCAGGGCTTTTTTATGCTGACTGGGGAAGGGGTCCATATCCTTTAATTTTTAGAAAAATAGCGTGATTTTTGCTCTGAAGGGGAATGAAAACCCAGATGTAGTTACTTTTTGCAGAAAACTGCATAATTTTAAAGAAATTGTATGAGGAATGGCGCCCACAAATGGCCCCTACTTAAGAAGGAAGCCCTGTTAATAATAAATATTCATTCTCTCCCAATTTGAAACATTTTTTTCGCCGAATGCATCGTTGTGGTAGAGCATTCTGTCTGCTTTATATCTATTTACTTCTCACAGGCATGTAGGTGACGATGTTCCACGGTCCTTCGCATTATAAGAACTGGAATCATAGGTTCGAATTAAAGGAAGATCAATAATTTATATAGGGAAACCATGTTATTCATTCCTCGTCTTTGATCAGTTGCATAAAGATTCCTTTTCGTGATACCATGATTTTGTTGCCATTACGGCGTAATAAAAACTGATGTTGAAAGAAAAGCATGTGAAAAAAATCAAAATAGAAATAAAACTGAATTGTGCTTGAAACCAGGGCTATGTTGAAACCAACACATTGGTACTAATTTAAACTATTTTTCAGGTCCGTGCCAAAGATCATAAAACTTAAACTGGAGACTTTCAAATCTGAAAGATCCGATAAGGTGAAATGGAGACTAGTACTCCATTTCAACCAATCAATGCCTGAGATCTGCTACCGATATCTGTGCCCAAGGTTATAAACTGAGCATGGAAACCAGTCTCAAATCTCAAGCATCTGATTGGCTGATTAGCCATTTCAGCCAATCAGATGCTTGAGATTTGAGACTGGTTTCCAATCTCAGCTTTATAACCTTCAGCCCAGGGCTGATGTTAGTTTTATGGTCGTGGGAGCTGCTGAAGCATACTGGCGCAATTTAAATGAATTTCAATTTTACATTCATTTAAAATGAATTAACATAGTCTTACTTGGGACTGCCTATGATGGGAACAAATATGTTGTGTAATAAAAAAAAACATACTCGCATCAACTGAGATTTTCTGCAAGCAGTGTCTCAAATAAAACGATAATTACAATCATTATGCAATTTGTTTTAGATTTAATTTAAATACACTGCCGTCAAGGGAGCTATCATTGATCTACAGTAATGTCGAAAATTCGTCTCCCGAATTAAGGGGAAAATGCAAATCGCGAGAAACTCTGACGGTGTTGTTGGAATTATTCACCGATACGATTTATACATGTTAGTTCGTCTGAAAACCCGCGGGGAAGTGTGAGGTTGGTGCAGAACCTTAAAATCAGTTGAAAAATCTTTAGTCTGAGTTTCAAGGCGGTAACTCGGACTTTACATGCATCAAACAATATACTTTTTAAGCTGTTACCGTTTAAAATTTCATCAGGAGAAATGGTGCCAACGTTATAGAAAGTTTCATCAACATGCTGGCGTAAAACTCGCATTAAAATAGCCGTGTCTTTTTCATACATTCCGATACCGTTGTACACTCGAATCCACTTCATTTTCGTTAATGATTTATGCAGTCGTCTGTAAAAGAATTTCAATGCATTCATCCTTCCCAGATCACTGATTTTCTATTCATATTATTGTACGATATTTGTTCTGTCCGAAAATACCTGTACTTCACGATATTATTAATATCCATAGTTCTGGAATTCAAAACATTTAAATCTTCTATAGCATGGAAAAGGTTAGGAATGTGTATCCGAATTCACTGACATTTTCTTACAAAAGTAAACAATTTCAGTCACTCCACTAATATGTTAAAAGTGAAACTGTTTTACCAATTAACGCGCTGGTTCTCTGCTCGCGTTTCGCTCAACGTATTGTATGATACAATGCAGGGAACCAATACAATCGTCCTTGGCCTCGCATGTAAACAAACCGGCATGGAAAGGTCAAAAGCTCGCATGTGTAGTTTTCTCGATCTTAGATAGCTTTATTGTTCTAAAATATGGATAAGGATATAGAATCTTCTCCGTTAGCTTCTGAGGAAGCCGAGACACATCTCGACGATGTGCTCTCAACTTTCAAATTTGGAAAATTTCACTTAAAGATGGTGGTACTTACATGTGGTGCATATTTTGCAGCTTGTGCCGAAATGATGTCGATCGTTTTTCTTAGCAAACCTGTGAAATCTCAGTGGAATTTAGACGATATGATATTTCCCTTGTTGCCATTTTGCAACGGAATCATTAATTTGATAGGGAGCTACACGTTTGGATCTCTAAGTGACAAATTTGGTAGACAAAGGCCTTTGCTTGCAGCATTGTGCTTTGTGGCAGTGTTTGGTATAGCTTCTGCGTTTGCTCCATTTTTCTGGTTGTTTGTATGCTTGAGAGCGATGGTTTCTTTTGGAACTTCCGGCATCGAAACTGTAGACTTTGTTCTACTTTTAGGTGAGCTCTATAATACAATATGATAGTTAAGGTGTTTTTGAGTAAGTTCAGCTCAGGTTGGATATTAACATCTTTGCTTTTATTGCATTTTCTTTTTCTTCTTCTTTACGTCTAGCAACTATTCTTTTGTTTATTCTTATTCCTTTTTACTGATTATGAAGTACATGTGTATTAAATCGAGAGAACTACGAAGTTTAATTATTTTATTAAAAATACTTCAAAGGACCGATGTCCATGCTATATTTTATTACGTTGCTGAATTCTTAAGTTGCTCTTTGTATTTTATAAATTCATAATTATTTCTTTCTGTATTCTTATTTCAAAGGGGTTTAATGCATGAACTATCTCAATCATACCTATACATGCATTGCATCATTTCATATTGCAGAGCTTAATGGGAGATTGTTTGGTCAAACTTAATTTCTGCAATATAGATCTGTCAGTAATCATTCATGTACGATATGCATGGAAACGAGCCCGTGAGTCCGCACATTACAAAGATATTAGCCTTAAAAGGTCACTGAGCTGTGCATTTTTAATATGCCCTCAAACGGTCACTGTATTATGAGTTCAATTTACTATTTGAAAAGATTAAAAAAGTAAGCCAAGAGGATTTTCCCTGGTACCTGTGCATGTGTGTCGAAGTTGCTATGATGGTCATAATATATTCGTGTATGATCGGTGTCTGTCCCTAGTATGCACAGGGTATCGCTATTGGTCAATCTATTTAGCTGTCATTGAGCATGAAAGAAATACATGTATGTAATAACTGTTAACAATACAGACAATCAGTTTCGGCATTCAATCAGTTCCTGAACATATTCACAATTTTGAATTAAAAACCGAAAATTGGTCAAGAAATCATTTTGTGTTCAAGCAACATCACTCTAAATAAGAGAAATGCTGCAAGAACACAATGATTTCTGAACACATTTTCGATTTATAACTCAAATGTGCCGGAACTGATTGAATGCCGGAACTGAATAATTGACCGTACATCAAATCTGATTATCACCAGTGTTCAGCGGAAAAGGAAATCTACTCAGCAAGAAATGAAACCTTACATTTTATCAATAAGAATAACTATGAGATACATAATACACAATCAATATATTTGCACCCTCCAATAAAAACTAACATCCCAAACGTCAGAAATATCAAAATGCACAATTCAAAGCCCTTTTAATTTTTATTTCCAATCGCAATTTGCATATCCCGACAACCTGATTCAATATGCTGTGCCAGGTTCCTTTATTGGGTTGAGCAAGCGTAACTTACTGGAACCTGACTCGCTTTTGATAAGTGATGAAAACCGTCTGTTTCTTTCATTTCAGAATTTCTGCCGAGAAAGAACCGCGGGTGCATTATGGTTGTGATCACATTATGCGGGGCCCTGGGAGCGCTATGTACCGCCTCACTAGCTTGGGCACTGCTACCTCGGTTTGGTTGGCGTTGGTTTCTTGCGGCGTGCGCTATACCGGCATGCTTGGTTCTTCTGTACAGACTGTGGTTCAGCTTCGAGTCCCCCAGATATCTCTTCATCAGTGGCCAGCGAGACCGAGGTCTTGATGTACTTAGAGAAATAGCCAAGCAGAACAACACGAGTTTGCCAACGAGTAAAGTCTTATTTTTTTCCATTTCCTTGAGTTTATAGAAATGCATATTCCTGTTGCAGACCGACCCGTCATATAGGCATAAAAGAATGTAGATAATTAGCACATAAACATCAGATAATTATTTACCCTTTACATAATGGGATATGGCTGTTATCCGGATGGGAAACAGCGTTAATCCAGATCACTGGCACGTCCTTTTGATTCATTAAGTTAATATTTCTGAACAAGAAGCGAACAGTGCCGATCCTGGTCAGACAGCAAGGATGTGCCGGCTAATCTGGATCTACACTGCTCGCATATACGATAAAACCCTTATAAATGGAGTAATGGGTAAATGACTGTATAAATTATGTTGTTTCCTTTTTAACAATGACAAACACACAAGCTTAAACGCAGTAAAACTCTTCCAATCAAATACATGACAGTAACATTAAACAGATCGTCATACATGATGTAGAAGTTCTTATCATTGCCTTACATGACTTTCACGCATTTCAAATGTCAGATACGTGTCGTTTGAAAATAAGATAAAGGCTATATTGTCACACACAATTTGGCAAAACACGGAAAAACATGCACTGTAGTTTTAAAACGTATTTTTATACGCAGTTTGTAGTAAAGCAAGACCAGAAACCCAGATGTCCTCCGAAAAATCAATTTTCAAACTTATTCGAAACGTTATGGGTCTCGTATGATTTTTAAATTCTTTAGTCATACTTTGGTGGAAAACAAACACATTCGCTTTCAATGGCTCCTCTAATGAAATAAAAATCTCAGTATTTTACACACAGTCGCTAGATAATTTTTATCAACAAAACTCTGGCGGAAGAAGAATCGATTTTGAATGACCTTATTTTCACAAATGACAACATTCAGAATTTCATTTTATGTACTTAATTTGCATCTAATTTCATGACCAGGGTGTCTTCTTTATTGCACAGAAATAAATAATCCGACTTGGTCACATTTTGAAGAACGAGATCTACCATCAATACGAAAGCAGAGTCTGGCGTTCATATTATAGGCTTCAGTTCGGCGTTGTTAAGTACAACCGAAATTATGACGATTAAAAATTCAAATTTTTTATTTTTCAATTTACTGGTTGTCCTTACTTTATAAAAAAAATTATGAAGCGTTAGTCTTTTTACCTTGGCGTTGCAGTCGGTATACGTTTTCATTTTAGCTGAATAAACCAGCTTCATGTGGACTACCCCATCTGTGTTAAATCTTTCAAATGTTGTTCACTTGTTTATCACCGTATATACACTGAAAGTCATCTCTAACGCACCATTTTTCATTTTACGTTTTTCTGAATTTCAGGTGAAATCGTCTGTCCACCAAGCGCAAACCGAGGAAGGATTCAAGATCTGTTTTCTCCAAGCATGCGCAGAACAACCATCTTCTCGACGCTTGTTTGGTTCCTGCAATCCATGGGATACTGGAGCGTGACCATGTATCTTCCGGAATACATGGGAACTGTAGGAATCGACCCATATTTTAACATGTTTGCAGTATTTATAGGTGAAATCCCGGGTCTGTGCCTGGCCATGGCTTTTATTGAACACCGACTATTCGGGAGAATCCGCTGCCTTCGTTTCTTCTCGTTTTTCACTGCACTGGGTCTGACTTTATTCGCGTTCATCAATGTTTCAATCATAAGGACTATTATTGTTATACTAGTGTATTTCTTTATGGCGCCAATATACTCAATCCTAAATACTTACACACCGGAACTGTATCCGACGGACAGCCGGAGTATCGCAATGGCGTGGATGTACATGATCATAGCATTTCCGGGAATTATAACCGCCTTCCTGGCGGCGTCGGTTTTATCGACAAATATCACGTGGTTATACCCGACGGTTGCTGCTGGATTCTTCTCTTTGCAGTTTCTTTTTACCTTTGGACTAAAATCCGAAACTGCTGGTAAAGCTTTGAATGACACTAAGCAGACGACAGAAACAGATAACAATCTTGCAGTTTCCGAGACAGAACGAGATGTCCTCATTCAGAATGGAGTTATAAAGCAAAACGGAGAACATACAGGCGACACCGTATCTACTGAGTTGTGATGAATTCCACGCCAGTTTTTTTAGTGCACAATCCATATAAACTGCTGGTTTAATGTTTTTAATGGTCATTTGAAAGGGCGACTTATTTAAGATTTATTTGCTCAGTTTCATACAATCATACTCAATGACCAGTTCTCAGGTTTGTTTTTAATGACTTTGTTTTTTTGTTTTTATCTTTAGATATGTTTACATATTTAGTGGATGTATTAAAACTCGAACTTCTGGAACTCTAAAATGGCTTGATTAATTTTAACATATTAAGGTGGCCATCTACAACATTCTTCGATTGAGTTATCTAACAGCTCTCTGCTGAGTCCCAACTGGGATCCGGAGGTCGCTGGTTCGAGTCCTTTTAAAGACGAAATTTTAATGTGTTGATTGTGTTGAACTACTTTTTAGCATATGGCAGGTCTCTCTTTGGTATGCCATTGATGGCATGATGTTCCTTTCGAAATTAATGTAAATTTAAATAAAATTAGATGTTGTTTTTCAGTTTCTTTCAATAATAGTGAGAGATAAGCTGTTTGATATACTTAAATCTGATATGAATTTCAGAACTATTTTCTATCAATTTGCCTCATCAGTAATGATTGAAAGTTAAGCGGCTATTTTTTTTTGGACCCTTCACAGGAAACAAGAAACTCTCGGTTTCCAGTTCTTTACTAATTACTTTGTAAAGAAAACATAAAATTAAAAGATTATTTGTTTGTTTCACTGAAATATCGATTTTATTTCGCTTGGCTAAGCCACTCGTGAAAATTTCAGTTTCTAGAGTTCACTCTTGAAATATAGTCCATATTTTCTATGACAATATAGTCGATATTTCTAAACAAACAAATATCCTCTATGTGCTACGAAAATAAATCTGACACTGCACAGTTTAAATGTTTTCCAGGCTTCAAGGTTATAGAACTGAGCATGGAAACCAGTCTCAAATCTCAAGCATCTGATTGGCTGAAATGGCGACCAGTCGCCATTTCAGCCAATCAGATGCTTGAGATTTGAGACTGGTTTCCATGCTCAGTTTTATAACCTTGGGCATAGGAATCAGATTAATAAGCTATGTTGTTGAAAATTAAAATTGAACGTTTCTATGCCCCCGCCATGTAATGGCGGAAGGGCATATAGTGTTCACCCTGGCTGTGTGTGTGTCAGTGTGTGTGTATGTTCGAAAATCGTGTCCGCTCTGTAACTTTGTTATTTCTTATTGGATTTTAAAATAACTTGGTATGAATGTTCACCATATCAAGACGGTGTGTCGCGTACAATACCCATGCCTGTAGGCCCAAGGTCAAGGTCACTGTTACTAAAAATAGAATTTTCTTGTCCGGGCTGTAACTTCCGTATGAATTGTCCGGGCTGTAACTTCCTTATGAATGGAGGAATTTCAAAATAACTTTGCACAAATGTTTACCATTACTAGGCGGTGTGTCGCGTACAACACCCATGCCTGTAGGTCCAAGGTCAAGGTCACTGTTACTAAAAATAGAATTTTGTTGGGAAAATCTTGTCCGCTCTGTAACCTTGTTATTTCTTATTGGATTTTAAAATAACTTGGTATAATTGTTCATTATATCAGGACGATGTGTCGTGTACAATACCCATGCCTGTAGGTCCAAGGTCAAGGTCACTGTTACTGAAAATAGAATTTTCTTGTCCGGGCTGTAACTTCCTTATGAATGGAGTGATTTCAAAATAACTTGGCACAAATGTTCACCATGACAATGCGGTGTGTCGCGTACAACACCCATGCCTGTAGGTCCAAGGTCAAGGTCACTGTTTCTAAAAATAGAATTTGTTGGGAAAATCTTGCCCGCTCTGTAACTTTGTTATTTCTTATTGGATTTTAAAATAACTTGGTTTAAATGTTCATTATATAAAGACGATGTGTCGCGTATAATACCCATGCCTGTAGGTCCAAGGTCAAGGTCTCTGTTACTAAAAATAGAATTTTCTTGTACATGCTATAACTTTGTTATTAACAGAGTTATTTCAAAATAATTTGGCACAAATGTTCACTATGACAAGGCGTTGTGTTGCGTACAATACCAATGCCTGTAGGTCCAAGGTCAAGGTCACTATTACTAAAAACAGAATTTTCTTGTCTAGGCTGTGAGTTTGTTATTACTTATAATTCGATTTTAAAATAACTTGGTATAAATCTTCACCATGACAAGGCAGTGTGTCGCGTACGATACCCATGCCTTTAGGTCCAAGGTCAAGGTCACTGTTACTAAAAATAGAATTTTCTTGTCCGGGCTGTAACTTTGTTATGAATAGAGTGATTTCATTATAACTTGGAACAAATGTTCACCATGACAAAATGATTTGTCACATACCTTGCTAATGCTTATAGGTTCAAGGTCATGGCCACTGTTACTAAAAATAGAATTTTCTTGTCTGGGCTATAACTTCCTTATAAATGAAGGAATTTCAAAATATCTAGGCACAAATGTTCACTATTACAAGGTGGTGTGTGGCATGTAATACCCATGCCTGTAGGTCTAAGGTCAATGTCACTGTTACTAAAAATAGAATTTTCTTGTTTGGGCTATGACTTTGTTATGAATGGAGGGATTTCAAAATCGTACAATACCCGTGTCTGTAGGTCCAAGGTCAAGGTCATTGTTACTTAAATTAGAATTTTCTTGTTTGTGCTATTACTTTTTTAATGAAAGGATTTCAAAATGTTCACCATGTCAAGGCGGTGTGTCGCGTACAATACCCGTGGCTGCAGGTCCTTCAAAAGTACTTAATAGTGATGTTAGTGATAATAATACTGGTATGCTGTTGAACCCTGCTAATAACAACAGTACCTCTTCTTTTAAAAGTGGTCCTAATAGTGTGATAGTTTTATTATTAGGGATTCTACATGTGTTGATTGCAATTTGATACAATGGTATAGAATGATTATTGTTTTGAAGGGGAAATAAACGCTTTGCAAAGTCTATATGTATGTTTATAATGTTTTCATCCATACCCACTGACTTCTTCACAGAAATTTCCTTTATGAGCAGACAACAGTGCTGCAACAAATAATTTACATGATCTTCAAATTTATTCATATTCTTATTATTACTAGCACATCACTTTATTTGAAATGCTACTATTCGCATCAGTGCAATTCAGTGTCGGGTAACATGCATAGCGGGGGCATCCGTGTCCTATGGACACATTTCTTGTTTTATTTTTGGTGCATAAAACAAGCATTATTGCTATAGTTTTTTACGGGAGGGTGCAAAAATATATATTTTGTATATGTATCGCGTAGTTTTTCAAAGTTATCAAGTGTCGGTTTTTTTCCCTAGATATATGTGTAGTGTGGAGAGTAAAAGCAGTTGATTTATCTAAATTATTTATTAACATTTTATAAAAAGGTATGTATTTCATAGCGGGGATTTTAAATGATTATGGTTACAGGTTGTAACCTTGTGGTGTTTTAAGCAAAAAAAAAAAATACAACGATGAAAATGCACGTTAGCACAGTCGACTCAGTCATAATTGTTAACTCAAAACACCGATTAAAACAACAGGTTTATAAAACTCGGATATAGAATTTAATAACATTAAATCACGTCAAGTTAAAAACAAATTTGTTATCATGGACTCCAACACAGGAATCCGTCGTCTTTTTTTAGTTGTATGTATAGACCGGTTTCAGATAGTACGTCGGCGACTGTGCTCCTACTGTCTCTTATTGGTTAAAATCCAATTTGCTGCGATAGCGTTAAGGCCGCATTTTAATCTTATTTACTCTCGTAAGATATACAAACTATCATTAGTGTTGAGAGACTGGCCATGTCAGCGCAAAAGTAACCTAGACCTACTCCCGTCCCTATGTTCTGTTGTATATTCATATGTCTATTATACAGTAATAACGAATACATACAAGAAAAACAACTCTTCCATGTACTTTATTGAAATGCATTTTACCTCCCTTATATCAGAACAGATGATTCAGCATATAAGAAAAAAAAGAAAACGAAAATATAAAAAATAGATGTAGCTGGTTCGAGGCTAGACAAAAACCAGACTTCAGATTGTTTCCGTCTCAATACTCTACGCTAGCAATTTGTTGTAGACTCTTCATTGCAGAGCATTAAAACAAGCCACGTGTCCCGATGCCTAGAAAGAGCGTGTTACAGTCTCGGCATAAACACAGCTAGTACAATCGCTTCTGTTTGATATTTTGTAAATAAATAACGGTCAAAATTAACTATTTTTCAATTTCTTTTCAGAAAATACAGGTGTGCGTAAGTATTATATTATTTAAACGAATTTGAATATCCTAATGTACGCTGGATATTTTACTTCATTTGTTCCGGCAATAAAACAGACAACTTTGCTAAACATTTTACAATTACATGTTTACCGTAAACAATGCAAAAAAACTGAAATAGATGACGGTCAGTTTACATTTCTTTACATTGTGCAGCAAGTGCTCAACCCTAATTTAAAAACATGCGGTCTAACGAAAACCTTGACGGACCCCTATTGTACTTTCTTAATATGTCATGTTTGTTAAGCTCTTCTCTGTAAAGCAAAGAAATATCAATTTGTTCAAGTGTTGTTAACTGGTTTCTTTCTGTTATTATTTTTAATTTTCGTAAAATAGATTAAAATTATAATAAAAGTTATTATCGTAAACACTTGCGAGCGGTTTACAAATAATAATTACCATGTTGTGATTGTTTATTAACAGAAGGACAGTAAAGGATCAAATAGTTATTTTTTCTTCACTCAACTACCTAAATACAGATGGAAACTTGTTTAATTTTGAGCGATGAGTCGAACTTTCCACCTTCTTCGGTGATTTTCACCACAATGTAGGGACTGTCTGCAAAAACCATTGCAGTTTTATATAGCTTATGTTGGCCTAGAACAATTGCAATCACTAACGTCATTTAAATCGGCGTAAGTAATAGATAAAAGTAAAAATACTTACATTTGTTTCACTCTCATCCGCAACTCGAGCCGCTCTTATCATCCGAGCCTGACGTTGTCATCCGAGCGCTGATTATTGGGATACATACCGTGATATAGGTGCACCTGAACACTTACTTTTGACCCAAATGGTATACCATAGACCTAGCCCCAATATCACGAACAATCTTGTGCTCAAACTCAACTTTCAACTCAACACATTTATGCAAACTCTGAGTAAGGGTTGGTTATTTATTTGGAATATTAATAATCAAAGCGCTGAAAGCGTTGAAAGACTTTCGCGCCGCAGCAGAATGTCAACTCTGGCTAACATCGTTTAATATGTGCACACGATAGAAACTGCATGTCAACTTAAATACTTGCTCACGGCCAGTATGAAAGAGTAGTCAAACATCTGCTATAAAATCCCCACAAAATACCCCAGAATGCGGGATTTGGCATATAGATTTTCAAATTTTCCCGGACCCCCCCATGATAAGTTAGGCCTCTTACAAATTAATTTGGGCCTCATAAACGGACTGATTTTCTAGCTTAGTTAAAATTAACATTGTTAAAAAATAACTCGCTGAGTTGAACCCCCCTTGCTGAAATCCTGGATCCGCCCCTGTCTACTATTGTAAATGCAAATGTTATGTAGTGTATAAGCTGGCTAAACAATACTAAATCCTGTAGAGTATACTTCTAGTATCAGTGAGACATAAGCTATTAATATTAATTAGTAGGCGGTGCTACTTAAACTTTGTAGAGAATGTTCATTCATAGTATCATGTTACATCTCCGATGAGTAATTGCCAGCATTTAACAGGCATTGGCCAATGTTAAGATAAGCACAACCGTTATTTCCTGGTTAGAGATAAAACGAATTCAATTAAGAGAGTAATAAGAGATTGCTAAACTGTTAATTGTCTAAAACAAAACAACATCCTGATAAAAAGAGACGTGTTTCTCGCTGACCTGAATACAGTTTAGTCACTGATCACGTGACTGATTTCTTTATAATTGAATTTTTAATATCCCTTAATTTTTGTTTGAACAACAACATAATATTGTTTTCTTCTTTTCTTTGTCGCACTGTCTGTACAAATGTTCGTCATCGTTCGTAATAAATTTAAATATGCACTACTTTCTGACGCCGCACAACTATGGAACTTGTTAGGCGTAACTAAACTACTCATGCATAATTAGCTGTTTGTTCACTAACGTAGCTGGACGTGATTTCACTCAACATTTGTTTGATGGAGTTTTTGGCATGGACGCTACAAAATTACCATGACACGTACTATAGATCACTATTCTTTCGTAGAATTGTGTGCTTGAATGTACTTAAAACGTCTGCATTTCATTTCGGCCTGCTCTCGCGGTGACCACAAAACCCCGCTGACTTGAATACGCTCGATGTCGCAGTGATACACCGGAAGTTAAAAACTGCGCGTCGCCGTGTTCTAGACTTCTAGGTTAACATGCGCGAAAGTCTAAATCAAAGCGCTGAAAGCGTTGAAAGACTTTCGCGCCGGAGAATTACATTACGCAGCAGAATGTCAACTCTGGCTAACATCGTTTAATATGTGCACACGATAGAAACTGCATGTCAACTTAAATACTTGCTCACGGCCAGTATGAAAGAGAAGTCAAACATCGGCTATAAAATCCCCACAAAATACCCCAGAATGCTGGATTTGGCATATAGATTTTCAAATTTTCCCGGACCCCCCATGATAAGTTAGGCCTCTTACAATTTAATTTGGGCCTCATAAACGGACTGATTTTCTAGCTTAGTTAAAAATTAACATTGTTAAAAAATAACTCGCTGAGTTGAACCCCCCTTGCTGAAATCCTGGATCCGCCCCTGTCTACTATTGTAAATGCAAATGTTATGTAGTGTATAAGCTGGCTTAACAATACTAAATCCTGTAGAGTATACTTCTAGTATCAATGAGACATAAGCTATTAATATTAATTAGTAGGCGGTGCTACTTAAACTTTGTAGAGAATGTTCATTCATAGTATCATGTTACATCTCCGATGAGTAATTTCCATCATTTAACAAGCAATGGCCAATGTTAAGATAAGCACAACCGTTATTTCCTGGTTAGAGATAAAACGAATTCAATTAAGAGAGTAATAAGAGATTGCTAAACTGTTCATTGTCTAAAACAAAACATCATCCTGATAAAAAGAGACGTGTTTCTCGCTGACCTGAATACAGTTTAGTCACTGATCACGTGACTGATTTCTTTATAATTGGGTTTTTAATATCCCTTCATTTTTGTTTGAAAAACAGCATAATATTGTTTTCTTCTTTTCTTTGTCGCACTGTCTGTAAAAATGTTCGTCATCGTTCGTAATAAATTTACTTTCTTAATATGCATTACTTTCTGACGCCGCACAACTATGGAACTTGTTAGGCGTAACTAAACTACTCATGCATATTTAGCTGTTTGTTCACAAACGTAGCTGGACGTGATTTCACTCAACATTTGTTTGATGGAGTTTTTGGCATGGACGCTACAAAATTACACGGACACGTACTATAGATCACTATTCTTTCGTGGAATTGTGTGCTTGAATGTGCTTAAAACGTCTGCATTTCATTTCGGCCTGCTCTCGCGTTGACCACAAAACCCGCTTACTTGAATACGCTCGATGTCGCAGTGATACACCGGAAGTTAAAAACTGCGCGTCGCCGTGTTCTAGACTTCTAGCTTAAGACTTTCGCGCATGCGCGCGAAAGTTTAAAAATGAAATAAAATCTTTCTATTATGAAGGAAATATTTCAGATAACACCAATTCCTGCTGAGATATTCTAGAAAAAATGTTTGAGTTCAAACTCAAATATTTGAGATTCTACTCAAACATTTTTTTTGTAATTTTTAATCAGAATATATGGTTAGCAAATTTTTAAAACTGCATTCAAAACAAAAAATATTATATGAACTTTTTTTAAAACTAAATCAATCAAATATACCGTATAACTTCAAAATTTGAAAATTATTTGATTGAGTTGAGTTTAAAATCCAACTCAATATTTTTGTGATACTGGGGCCTGGTCCGCCTCGAGACGGTGAACGTGTTTACCGAACCCACTGACCGGAAACTATCTGAATAAATGCAATACACGCTAAGATAGCAGGTTGCTGCACCCACTAAGTTAGCGATTGATGACACGGCCTCAGATAAACAAGTAAGTCGTGGAACCGGGTGGGTCCCAAAGCTGTGGAAGTGATTGTTTGAGCAGGCAAAACAGGTTTGTCATTGCGTTCATCCCGCGTTTTAATATGTCCCTAGCGAAACGCTGGTCGGTCCGACCGTGCTAACTGGCCTTCTAAATATATATGACACAGTCACCGTACATTACATTGTGCGCTGTAATCTTGTTACACCAACAAAGTAAGCGATTTATTATCTTAATTCGCTGTCTTCTTATCTATGTGTGTAGGATAAACGAAATTAATTAATTAAGTAACTAGTTAATTAGGTTTTACAAGAACATGTGAATAAGTGCGTGAGTGATTGGTTGGTTGATTGATCGATCAATTCATTCAATCATTAACGTAACATACGCGGTTGATTGATTATTTGGTTCGTTTATTAATTTTCATTCATCAATAAATAAATTCGATTTCATTAATTAGTTCGTGTGGTCATTAATCCATCGATTAAGAAACTAATAAATCAAATAAAATGTTATCTTTGCATTCCTTTTTTTTCTTTTTATTTCTTTCTTTAAACTTATTTGTGTGTGTTAATTTATTGAAATCACTAAAAGTTGTAATCATTAAACGGGTCCTGCAAATATTTATTGAAGGAGTTCAGAAGTTCATGAATTAGGCTACAGCTAATACATGTTTACTTTCTTATCCACATTTTTGCAGAAAAGGGGGTAATGGGCTTTTAGTATTTTGAATCGAGCAGAGTAATTTAAAAGTTATGCAAGGTATCAAGGTTGACTGTTTCACTGCGCATGTCTGTACTTTCAGCAGACAGCGACAGTAGTAAACCAATTTTGTCTGGCGGCTATAACCGCCAGAGAATCCTTAGCGAGTTTCAGTTATCTCTCCTTGAGGTTTAAATTAGACGGTATTATTCCCCACGTTTACAAGTACATAACAACACCAGCGAGTGTTAGGTTTAAAAATACAATGAACTTGGAGTCATATTACAGATGTATGTTTACCATTATCCCAACTGGGTTGCTGATAACAATTTGATGCCACTTAACCTGGTAACTGATTTATTGCAATACATATGTTTGGAATGCCTACATTTACTGTGATATGTTAAACATTCGAGATGCACAAATGCTGCACAATGCTTGCCATATAATGTTGTTCAGTGCGCTGTTTACACCTTCTTGTTGCTGGTTTATAAAGTATAAGCTGTACTATTTCTAATCTTAATCACAAATAGTGCATATTTACTCGATCATGCTTTATCCATGTCATGGTTTATCATGAATTATTGCGATGAGCAATAAGCCTTGTTGATAAGCAGCTTGAGAGAGAGTTTTTAAAATAGATACTCAGAGCAAGTGTGACGTCCTCCAGCAGCCAATCAGAGGCCTCTAGATTTTGGTTTACAACAGTCGTTTATTTTCTGATGACGACGGAGAAAGAGTCTAGGTATCAAGGCTTATTCAAAACTTTAAGGAAACCGTGTATTACATATACTAACACTGGTGTTGAAAACCAAGAGCAGCTTAACACCAAAGTTATATACTCCTGAATTTTTGGTTTCACGCGTAAGAGAAAAAATCTCTGGCCTAACAACCAAGCTGCCTGATACATACTGTGAATGTGTTAGAACGCGAGTTAGTAACATACTAATATTTTTAAACAATGGATATCCAAAAACAAGCTTCGACAAAGGAAAACTGCATGTGTTTTTTACGAAAGAATTTGCTGGTGCTTTTAACGATCCTTGGCGTGGTTTTTGGACTGGCGATTGGATTCGGGGTTAGAGAGACAATACCTTCGGCCGACACCATTATGTGGATAGGTAAGTGTTGTTCAATGTGTATCTTAACAGTGAGCGCTGCCTACAATCTATTTAATGAGAGCTGTCTAAAATATATTTTAACAGAATCTTTGATGAATTGCACGCTCGTGGAATGTTTTATTACGGTTGTTTCCTTCCGTGACTGAGCGAGCAGACCGCAGGTCCCTTATCGATGCGGGTTCGAGACCTTCAGGAGTCGAAGATGTGAGGAAGCTGACCAGATAGATTACGGAAGGTTGTTTCACAAAACATTGATCAAACGGCATATTTACTTCTAATGAAACTTAGAAACTCACGTTCAGCGGTGATTGGTGCAGTCAGATACAAATAGAGTAATATACAAACAGCCGAAAAGGGGTGAGCCACAAGTTCCTATAACGTTAGCAAACCGTCTTCTTTGAAGCGGGGACATTGTATCCAGTCTCAAATCTCAAGCATCTGATTGGCTGAAATGGCGACTGGTCGCCATTTCAGCCAATCAGATGCTTGAGATTTGAGACTGGCCTCCTGATTTAGTTTTATTATCTTGGACCCGGCTTAATTGAAATTGTGTTGCCAAAGGGAATTGATGATGGCAGCGTGGAAAAAAACACTAAACGCGTTTCATGTTCAATGTTATAAATTTTACGGTACAAGGTCCCAGGCGAGCGTCCGTTCGTTTTGTTACATTACGGAGCAAACATGAAAGACAAAAGGCAGGGGTGTTACATTAACTGTTAGTATATAAAACAGAAAAGAAGGGAAACACATTGAGACGAAAAATTCTCCTGTGCATTGAACCATAAAACATTTATAAGCTCTCCCAACTGGCAATGATTTTTCTAAGTGTCGGAATATGACTTGTTGTGAAACATTAAGCGTAAACACATATTTCAAGAGGATATAGCACTTGGTTTATCTGCACTTAAGCATGTGCACATGTGACCTAATTATGCTGCAGTACTTGTTTTCAAAGTTTTCAACTTTCGTTTACATTCGTAATACTATAGATGATTGTAAAATTCTCCCATTGTGAATTTTACATTATCACATATGAATAACGCTTAAACAAGAACTTGTTAATGCTTATCTCGGAGCACAATCAATAACCATTTACACTCTTCTGAGGAATGTAATATTTGATGATTATTAGAACATTTTGGCCATTTATTATTGTTGATACATTTTGACATCGCGCGCATTTTTATAATTTACGGCCTCCGACAGCTAAATTAATTAACACATTCAATTGGGAGTGTAACATTTCAAAATCTGTAATATATATTTTAATATATCTTTGAGAGGAAGTAAACAAAGTTTCGTTAAAACTGGGCAAAAAAACTTTGTTGTGACCAGTCGCCTTTTCAACTAATCAGATACCTCTTGAGATTTGAGACTGGTTTCCAATCTCAGTTTTATAACCTTGAGCCCTTATGTGAGTAATCCATGCATAGTTTTGTGAACTTTCAGGGCTTCCTGGAGAAATGTACATGCGGATGTTGAAGATGATGATTCTGCCACTGATTATCTCCACAGTTATAACAGGCAAGTGACCATTCCTGTCAACATCTCAATGCATGCAGTTATAACAGGCAAGTGACCACTCCTGTCATCATCTCAATGCATGCAGATATAACAGGCAAGTGACCACTCCTGTCAACATCTCAATGAATGCAGTTATAACAGGCAAGTGACCACTCCTGTCAACATCTCAATGCATGCAGTTATAACAGGCAAGTGACCACTCCTGTCAACATCTCAATGCATGCAGTTATAACAGGCAAGTGACCACTCCTGTCAACATCTCAATGCATGCAGTTATAACAGGCAAGTGACCACTCGTGTCAACATCTCAATGCATGCAGTTATAACAGGCAAGTGACCACTCCTGTCAACATCTCAATGCATGCAGTTACAACAGGCAAGTGACCACTCCTGTCAACATCTCAATGCATGCAGTTACAACAGGCAAGTGACCACTCCTGTCAACATCTCAATGCATGCAGTTACAACAGGCAAGTGACCACTCCTGTCAACATCTCAATGCATGCAGTTACAACAGGCAAGTGACCACTCCTGTCAACATCTCAATGCATGCAGTTACAACAGGCAAGTGACCACTCCTGTCAACATCTCAATGCATGCAGTTACAACAGGCAAGTGACCACTCCTGTCAACATCTCAATGCATGCAGTTACAACAGGCAAGTGACCACTCCTGTCAACATCTCAATGCATGCAGTTATAACAGGCAAGTGACCACTCCTGTCAACATCTCAATGCATGCAGTTATAACAGGCAAGAGACCACTCCTGTCAACATCTCAATGCATGCAGTTATAACAGGCAAGTGACCACTCCTGTCAACATCTCAATGCATGCAGTTATAACAGGCAAGTGACCACTCGTGTCAACATCTCAATGCATGCAGTTATAACAGGCAAGTGACCACTCGTGTCAACATCTCAATGCATGCAGTTATAACAGGCAAGTGACCACTCGTGTCAACATCTCAATGCATGCAGTTATAACAGGCAAGTGACCACTCGTGTCAACATCTCAATGCATCAATGCATGCAGTTAAAACAGGCAAGTGACCACTCCTGTCAGCATTTCAATGCATGCAGTTATAACAGGCAAGTGACCACTCCTGTCAACATTTCAATGCATGCAGTTATAACAGGCAAGTGACCACTCGTGTCAACATCTCAATGCATGCAGTTATAACAGGCAAGTGACCACTCGTGTCAACATCTCAATGCATGCAGTTATAACAGGCAAGTGAACACTCGTGTCGACATCTCAATGCATGCAGTTATAACAGGCAAGTGACCACTCCTGTCAACATCTCAATGCATGCAGTTATAACATGCAAGCAACCCCCTTCCACCCATTCCCCCTCACATCTCAATGCATGCAGTTATAACAGGCAAGTGAACACTCGTGTCAACATCTCAATGCATGCAGTTATAACAGGCAAGTGACAACTCCTGTCAACATCTCAATGCATGCAATTATAACATGCAAGCAACCCCCTTCCACCCATTCCCCCTCACACTAGATATGTTCAGTTTTCGGTCAAAAATCCCAACGAGTTCATTTTGTTAGAATTACTACATACTACTTGGTATCCACATGTGTAACAAATTAAAGTCGGACATAACCTTTGTTTTTGGACAGAAAATTGACCATATATGGTCAGCCTATACACTGCCATGGTATTTAAGTTATATCCACTGTAAATGTAGATCAGTTTCCTAATATTACACTGTTAATAAGCCTAATATACTGCAATGATATATCAGTCCTATACGAAGCCATGGTATATAAGACCCATGCACTGCCATGTTTTATCAGTCATATACACTGCCATTGTATATCGGTCCCATGCAAAGCCAGAGTATATAATCCCATATATTGCTATCTAATGTCAGTCATATACACTGCCATTGTATATCAATTCAATAAAACATCAAGGTATATGTCCCATATACACTGCCATGGTATATCTGCCCTGACATTGCAATGGTTTATCAGCCCCATATAATGTCATGGTATATCAGCCTCATACAATGCCTTGGTATATCAGCCCCAAACACTGCCATGGTATATCAGCCCCATACAATGCTATGGTATATCAGCCTCATACAATTCCATGGTATATCAGCCCCATATAATGCTAAGAGGTTATTAACCGGTGTTCAAGGGCCGGGAGGTGATATCGGCCCGGAAGAGCAATATTGGCCCGAGAGCTTTAGCTCGAAGGCCTATGTTGCTCTGCCGGGCCGATATCACCTCCCGGCCCTTGAACACCGGTTTATAACCATTTTATTACATGTGCCGGGCTGATATCAAAGTCTGCCATTTTCATGCTCTTTAATTCATAAATTAACTGAGCACTTGTCTATTCGTTAATTAATTACGTCACGATGAATGATTTCGCTACTACGTCATTTAGAGTTTTGTGACGTAATAAAAGATTGTTTACATTTTCAAACTGTAACAGAGGAAGTTGCTGTCAGCTGATTTTTTTAGTTTTATTTGGTTTTAAGTGATTATGTCTTCGAACGATTTGATAAAATTGTGCTGGATATGAGATTGATAAAATTTGAGTTCTGGAAGTGTTTTACAGCGGTATGGGTATGTAAAGGCTGTTATTTGTTAGTGTTTCATTCTCATAACGCTGCTGGGAGCTTCAATTCAACAAAAACACAATGAAGCACATCTTGTTTCAAAGAATAATAGGCCTAGAGCCTAAATAAAATATGAAGGAACATGATTCTGGAAATACAGTGCTTTTTGTTCTTGGTTGTCCCCAGGTATGTACAATTTCTCCATGTTTCTCTTGTCATTTTGTCGCTCTTAGAAATATGTCTCATGTAAGCATGCAAGTTCTTTTTTAAATATGCTACTTCTTGCATCTAGCTCCAAAAGACTTGAATGGGACTCGATCGATTCAATAGTCGCCATCTTGAAATGTAAAAGTTCAATCCTGTATCAATGGTTACCACGTGCGAAAATTCGTGATACGGGATTTCTGCCCGCGATATCAGGTTTTCAGCCCGCGATATCAGGTTTTCTGCCCGCCCTTTATCATGCAAAGTACCCGGGCATTTTGGTCATTATTTGTTACTATTTATAGTAACACATGTAATAACATGGTATATCAGCCTCATACAATGCCATTGTATATCAGCCTCATACAATGGCATGATATATCAGTCCCCTACAATGTCATGATATATCAGCCTCATACAATGCCATGGTATATTCCATACATTGTGATTATAGACCAGTTATATCACTGATTGGTATAATATAATTATAAAACAAGTACACTGCCAAGTTCTCACTGCAAGATGTTATTTCTACAAACTGCCGAAAATTAGAAGATCAGTCGAATATATATTTAAAATTAAACAAAATATAAATTCCGTTTGAATCCGTTTTCAGGTTACAACATGTGCTAAAGGAGATCACTTTCTCTGATTACAGGAACAGCGAGTTTGAACCCCAAATCACAAGGACGAATCAGTGTGGTGTCCATCTCCTTCATAGCCATAGCCAACGCCATTCCACCCATTATCGGAGCAGTCATTATGTTAATCTTTAATCCGGGTATGTTAAACATGACGATTTGTGTGTTATTGTCTCTTGGTCGCATTTCAGAGGTTTTCATTGGCATTTTTGCCGAATATTTATTATTTGTATGGTTAAAATCAAAATACGTTTATATTTTGGCAAAATATTTATTATTAATAAAGTTAAATTAAAAATACGTTTAGATTTTGGCCAAACATTTACTATTAATAAAGTTAAATTTAAAATACGTTTATATTTTGGCCAAATATTTATTATTAATAAAGTTAAATTTAAAATACGTTTATATTTTGGCCTAATATTTATTAATAATACTGAGTTAAAAATTAAAAAAACGGTCCTTTTCACCGGTCTTTGTCCATCTGTAGGTGCAGATGTGTTGAAGGATGACTCGGTGAAAACTTCCGGTTCCCAGGTGATGCAAACACAAGACATCTTTGCGGACCTCATCAGGTCAGTATACTGCCCAGATATACATGTATTTGCACTTTTTACACTGGTTGTTTGAAGTACAGGGACCAATATCATAAAACTGAGATTGGAAACCAGTCTCAAATCTCAAGCAACTGATTGGCTGAAATGGAGACAAGTCGCCATTTCAGCCAATCAGACGCTTGAGATTTGAGACTGGTCTCCACTTTCAGTTTTATGATTTTGGGCCCTGGTATACGTATGCGATGGAGATTCAAACTGTTGTTGCTGTCATTTATGTTGTTTATGTCGTTTTGGTGAAGAAGCACATATTTGTCTTAGCAACAATGCGATACAATATGGTTATTAATATTTGGCTAAGATGTTCCCATTCAGCAGGACGGATTTTTCTTGAGTGACTGGCGGATCAAATGCCGGAGTGCGTAATATGAGTTTTGACCCCTCCCCCACGAAGTCGGATCCGTCTTGTCGGATCGAATAGCTGTATTCATTATATACCTTTTTTCTTGAAATGTTAGAACATTAGTCTTATTTTTTTAATATCCATTTATCTGCGTCATATAGCCGAAACTCTGCAAAATGGACCAAACGGTGCGTCACATCCTCACGCGTATTAACACATTGTTACTGATTTTTGCTGAGCACACAACTTGGCGTACATAGTGTTCGAACACCCAGAAACTACATGTATTTCAGCTCCAAATGGCTTCTGTACGTGAGATTGTTTCATCTCGCTTTAGTTAAATAAAAATACTAAACAATTGACCTCATAACTTAAGGACAAAGCCTCGTCCCATAGCGGTGAAAAAGAGTCATGTGCTCAAGGTTATAAAACTGAGCATGGAAACCAGTCTCAAATCTCAAGCATCTGATTGGCTGAAATGGCGATTCAATCAGATCCTTGAATTTTGAGACTGGTTTCCAATCTCAGTTTTATAACCTTGGGACATGGTCAACGCACATATTGAATGTTTAGACATTTTTTATTGTACCGTGACTTAGCGGAACTGTTAAGTATTTGAGTTTTAAGGTCAAGAATGGTGTCCTTTCTTGTAATATTTAACAATTCGTCATTTATACAAAATTATTATAACAATAACATTTTTGCCATTTTTATTTTCAGAAATCTGTTTCCAGACAATTTGATAACAGCTGCATTTCAACAGGTCTGTTGCTTGATGTCCCTGTTGTTGTTGGTGGTGGTGGTGGTGTTATTGTTGTTGTGACATTTTTCAAAATTCTCAGTATTCATTCATATGGCGTTGGTTTTAAAAGTAACTGTTATTCTGGGCTGAAGGTGATAAAGCTGAGATTGGAAACCAGTCTCAAATTTCTGACCAGCTAGATTAAGACGACCAGTCGCCATTTCAGCCAATCAGATGCTTGAGATTTGAGACTGGTTTCTGTGGTCAGTTCTATAACCTCGGATCCTGGTTTTGTTTAATTTAAGGCTTCCTCATTGGTACAGCATTTGTCACAAGTTTACTTTCTGAAGCGTGACGGCAAAATGGTGCAACTTAATTTTAACATATTCATATTTGCGTCCCCAACACAAAACATCAAGGAAGTCTTTATCGAATTTCTCGAAAGTTGATTTTTAGTTCAGTGTAATTGCCGTTGGATTTAGGTGTTTGCTATAATGATCTTCAGTATTGTGAACGGATGCAAATGTTTTTCCTGTAAAAAAATCACTTGTGTTTATCTTATTTGCAATTTACAGTTTATTTAGAATATTATTCAGAAATTGCAATGTTAAGGTCTATGTTTTATTTTGAAAAGAAAAAAAAAACCTACAAAATAAGAAAACCTCCACCGAAGTTTGTGCATTACCCCACTTTTGCCACCTTCACAAGGCCGATGTTTACTTTGTATCATTACTTTATTTTAATGATGTTGTAAAAGCTACTAACTTTAAATAAATTCAGCGGATTTCCGTTTAATAAAAAATACAACTGAATGATAATTACAAAACGCCGAGCTATGGGTGATAACTCTTTCTTTTTGTTTCCTTTCAGACGATAACAAAATATGAAATAAAGGAATTATATCACGTAGCCAACAACTCAAATATAACAGTGGTGAAAAAATACATCGGCGAAACAAAGGGAACGAATGTGCTAGGTAAAGTTTAAGACAGACCGACACAAAAATTTGTAATTTAAGGTTCACATTCATTTATAATTCATGTTGTGAATAACACTGTCTGTTTTGCACTAATAACTGAATGCTGACTGACATTTCCCATTTGTCTGAAAAGTGCATGTTTTTATTATTGTGGAAAGATGCACAACATAACTGTTGAAAATTTAGGCCAGATTTGGGACATTATTCGTCTAATGTAAAAATGTTTAAAGTCAAAAGTTGAAATAAAGATCGTCGCCATTGAAAGACTGCATGACTTAAATGCGTGATAATGGTGTTTCTGTTGTTTAAAAGTGACAGACATACGCGGCTATCATTATTATTCGAAATAACAAATTTAGTTGTGTTGATAAATTAGGGTACTTGGCCTTGTATGAATCTTACGTATGCCTGTTAATAACATTCCCATCATTTGTGAATATAACGTATTAAGCATCTTGTTTATTATTTCATATAACGAAAAAAATTGTTTCCGTCAACGCTGTTTATATTTTTTAAGATATGTTTTGAACCACCATTCGAGAATCCAATGAATGCGTTTTCTAATACTAAATCTCACGTGCGCATGTTAGTAACTACGACACCAAGTGTAGATCTTGTTGCCTAACCTCGACATTACATGTGAATCTTACGTACCCTAACTTCACCATTACGTGTGAGCCTGAGGAAACGCGTAATCATATTTCCGCCATAACGCGAAAATTTAACGTACACGTGTGCCTAACTTCACCACAAGGCGTGAATCATACGTACGCGTTGCCTAACTTCACCACTATGCGTGAATCATACGTACGCGTGTGCCTAACTTCACCACAAGGCGTGAATCATACGTACGCGTTTGCCTAACTTCACCACTAGGCGTGAATCATACGTACGCGTTAGTCTAACCTCAAAAATACGTGTGTACACGTTAATCTTAACAATGTTAAGTACACATGTTGTAACTATGTGTAAAGCTTCGCACGCCTGACAGTGTTCGTAACCTTGAAAGATTTATATGAGCACTATCATTTTGTCACAAATTACCTCAAGATTGTATAGTCATTGGGTCTGAATAATCACCTTGAAGTTTATTGGTAGGTTAAATTTGTCAAGGCGGTCAGTTTTTGTGTACCGACTAAATTGTTTTTGTAGATAATAGTAATATTTAAGGACTTATGTCCTTAATTCCTAAACACATTGTTGATAAAATGTTTTGCTTTCTCGTTTCAGTTGCAAATATTTTGTGTGATTGTGGTGATGTTGGTTTCGGGGGGGGGGGGGGGGGGGAGTTGGGGAGTGTGCTGGGGCGGATAGAGGTGGATGAATGGGAGGTGGGGTGGGGTGGGGCGGATGGAGGTGGATGAATAGGAGGTGGGGTGGCTCGGATGGAGATGGACGGATTGCGTCGTGGTAAAGTATTACTGATATCTACTTTCAGGTCTGATCATATGTTGTACGTTATTTGGCGTCGGGACGACGTCAGTGGGACGTCGTGGTAAAGCATTCCTCGAGTTCTTCCATGCAGCAGCAGAAATTATCCTTCAGATATTACGGTGGCTTATCTGGTATTTTTATAATTATGTTCTTTATCTTTAATTGGAAATGCATCATAATATAATGAAACAGCTCTATGATGACCACCTAAGGGAATTGACTAAAGGGGTCTTAATAGTGGTGTTGTCTTGAGTTTTGGGTAGGAACAAGTTAATTCTCAAAGTTGGATATGGTAAATCTGGTGAAAGTGAAATTGAAAAGTGGTCTTATTACCGAGGTGGTATTAATTTTGGGGTGGTCGTTATGCGAAGTTTATAGCGGTGTTATAAGAACTAGCTGACGTTGTAAATCAATACATTTGTATACTTGTTGTGAATGCTGGCCATTATGAGAGTAATTGAAGCTACGCTGTAAGGGTAAGTAAGCGCTGCGAGGAATGCAGAACAACGTTAAAACGTTACGTTTGTACAGAGAATTTTAAGTTTCTTTACCTCTGCAAAAGTCAATTTATTAAAAGCGGCTTTTACTCTTGCATATTTAGACTGTTTTCATTTTTGAATAAACATGTATCTTTCCGGGGCGTGACTAAATTGAAGGTCGCTCGCAAGCTATCGGACAGTGGACACCGCATTGTCTTGTGATGTCGGTGAACATGGACGTTTTGTTTCCATTTGCTGCAAAACAGAATGTAGTAATTTGCTCTGCAGATAACGTTGCAGTTACAACAGCAAATAGCAGCTTCCAGTCTGTTTGTAGGAATCTAAAAATAGGAATAAATTCGTTAATTTATTGCTTTCATCGGAATATGAAAACAATACATGCCTTTGGATTACTCCAAATATTTAAAGGAACGCATGCTTCTTTAACCTTTAACATTTTTAAAAATATTTAAACATTTTATATTTTTCATAAAATAAAAAAATGATAAATAAGCATTTACGACGTCATATTTATAGGACTAGTCTTTGGATTACTTAAAGTCCGCGTAAAGAACCTGGGGCTCTACGCAATTTAAACACAATACAAACGTGCTTTAATACCCAGATGAACGCAATAAATCATCGATTCAGCTCTTTATTGATTTAACCTTTTTCAACTCGGTTAGCAATAAATTATTTCGTCAGCCTTAAGGCAATGGAAAAAATATTTTAGATTCTCATCCCCGCCTGCCCCTGTCCAAAACCACCCGCCCCCAAACAATTTATTGGTAATAAAATCGAAACATATTCTATTCCGGACAGAACGGGTTTTAGACCATCCCGAAATACATTCTAAAGGTATTTCGTTAATAAAAAATAAAAATTAAAAAGTGCCCACCCGCCCCTTTTTTCCCCCCAGAATCCTGATAAGAATCTATTTTTTTCTCTGGCCTAACATGTATCACAATTCCTTCCGCCAAACTTATTAAATGTATTATACGAATTATTTTGGTTGAATGTTCTATAAAGACGACGAATGTACAGATTTTCTTGATACAAGTTATTAAAATGTTGTTTAACATCTCAGGTTTACGCCAGTGGGTGTGGCTAGTCTTATAGCCACGGTTCTAGCCGACACCGACGACTTGAAGACCACGTTCCAGCGTCTGGGAATGTTTATAGTGGCCTCACTCCTCGGGTTTTTCATTCTCATGTTCGTCCTGATACCGCTGGTCTACGTCATCATTATCCGCCGGAAACCATTCAAGTTCTTCTTCAACCTTATCCGACCGTTGATGATAACATTCGCCACTGCGAGTTCGTAAGTCACCTAGAATCCATTTCATTTAATGTTATTTAATCAGATTCTTGAGATCTGAACTGGTCTCCAATCTCAATGTTATGATCTAGGACTTTTGTACTCAGCTATAAGGAGCTTAAGGTTAAGAATATCAACGAAAACTTCGTATATCTTGCAGTATACAAAAAACTTCCGAAGCCAGCTTCAGCATTAAGCCGGACATCTTCGTATGTCTTATACAATTTCCAAAGCTAGCTAGTAAGTGAATATGGTTATAATAAGCCATGAAAAGATGTATTAGCTTGTAGGTTTGTGAAGTTGGCAATGAGTAATGAGTAGGGAATGGTATATTCAATATTCAGCTGAAATTGAATCCACTGCCAGCAGTGAGTTGGGTATTCGCTTTAAACACACAGCGAATACCCGAATGAGATCGAATCCACAGCCAGCTGTGAGTTGGATATTCGTTCTAAACTGACAGCGAATACCCTAATGAGATCGAATCCACTGCCAGCAGTGAGTTGGGTATTCGCTTTACACACACAGCGAATACCCTAATGATATCGAATCCACAGCCAGCTGTGAGTTGGGTATTCGTTCTACACTGACAGCGAATACCCTAATGAGATCGAATCCACAGCCAGCTGTGAGTTGGGTATTCGTTCTACACTGACGGCAAATACCCTAATGAGATCGAATCCACTGCCAGCAGTGAGTTGGGTATTCGCTTTACACACACAGCGAATACCCTAATGAGATCGAATCCACAGCCAGCTGTGAGTTGGGTTTTCGTTCTACAATGACAGCGAATACCCTAATAGATCGAATCAACTGCCAGCAATGAGTTGGGTATTCGCTTTACACAAACAGCGAATACCCTAATGAGATCGAATCCATAGCCAGCTGTGAGTTGGGTATTCGTTCTACAATGACAGCGAATACCCTAATGAGATCGAATCCACTGCCAGCAGTGAGTTGGGTATTCGCTTTACACAAACAGCGAATACCCTAATGAGATCGAATCCACTGCCAGCTGTGAGTTGGGTATTCGTTCTACACTGACAGCGAATACCCTAATGAGATCGAATCCACAGCCAGCTGTGAGTTGGGTATTCGTTTTACAATAACAGCGAATAACCTAATGAGATGGAATCCACTGCCAGCAGTGAGTTGGGTATTCGCTTTACACACACAGCGAATACCGAAATGAGATCGAATCCACAGCCAGCAATGAGTTGGGTATTCGTTCTACACTGCAGCGAATACCCTAATGAGATCGAATCCACAGCCAGCTGTGAGTTGGGTATTCGTTCTACACTGACAGCGAATACCCTAATGAGATCGAATCCACTGCCAGCAGTGAGTTTGTTATTCGCTTTACACACACAGCGGATACCCTAATGAGATCGAATCCATAGCCAGCTGTGAGTTAGGTATTCGTTCTACACTGACAGCGAATACCCTAATGAGATCGAATCCACTGCCAGCAGTGAGTTGGGTATTCGCTTTACACTGACAGCGAATACCCTAATGAGATCGAATCCACAGCCAGCTGTGAGTTGGGTATTCGTTCTACACTGACAGCGAATACCCTAATGAGATCGAATCCACTGCCAGCAGTGAGTTGGGTATTCGTTTTACACACTCAGCGAATACACTAATGAGATCGAATCCACAGCCAGCAGTGAGTTGGGTATTCGCTTTACACAAACAGCGAATATCCTAATGAGATCGAATCCACTGCCAGCTGTAAGTTGGGTATTCGCTTTACACAAACAGCGAATACCCTAATGAGATCGAATCCACTGCCAGCTGTGAGTTGGGTATTCGTTCTACACTGACAGCGAATACCCTAATGAGATCGAATCCACAGCCAGCTGTGAGTTGGGTATTCGTACTACAATGACAGCAAATACCCTAATGAGATCGAATCCACAGCCAGCTGTGAGTTGGGTATTTGCTTTACACATTCAGCGAATACCCTAATGAGATCGAATCCACAGCCAGCTGTGAGTTGGGTATTCGTTCTACAATGACAGCGAATACCCTAATGAGATTGAATCCACTGCCAGCAGTCAGTTGGGTATTCGCTTTACACATTCAGCGAATACCCTAATGAGATCGAATCCACTGCCAGCAGTGAGTTGGGTATTCGCTTTACACAATCACCGAATACCCTATGGAAGTGGTCCGAAATAAACTATGATAGGGTGATCCGGATCTGCCATTTTTTTTATGTAGTGTATTTTCACGTCATTTCTTTATTTACTTACTCTTATTTTTAGTTACTTATTTGTACCTTTACTCCGAATGGAAGTGACTGTTTTTTTAACCTTTTTGAATAAATATCTTGAAGTTGCTTAAGAAGGCAGAATTTTATTTTGAAAATTCTTAGTTAACTTTTAGTGACCGGAAATTATTCAGACTTATTTTTTTTGGACTCTGGAAGTTATTTCCAGGCGATAACCGGAAGTGATCCGGAATAGACCATGTTGGGGTGATCCGGAACTGCTCATTTTTAGTATTTTCATTGAAATAAACGCAATGAGCAGCATTGCAGTGTGTTTGATCAGTGAGTAGGGTATTCGCTCAAAACTCACAGCCAATACCGTAATGTGCCCGAATCCACTGCCAGCAGTGAGTTTGTTATTCAATTTACACAAAAGGGGAATACCAAAATGATACATGTATCAAATCCATTGCCATTAGTGACTTGGGTATTCGTTCTACACTGATAGCGAATACCCTAATGAGATCGAATCCACTGCCAGCAATGAGTTGGGTATTCGCTGCAAACAATCAGCGAATACCCTTATGAGATCGAATCCACTGCCAACAGTGAGTTGGGTATTTGCTTTACACGCACAGCGAATAATGAGATCGAATCCACTGCTAGCAGTGAGTTTGGTATTCGTTCTACACTGACACCGAATACCCTAATGAGATCGAATTCACTGCCAGCTGTGAGTTGGGTATTCGTTCTACACTGACACCGAATACCCTAATAAAATCGAATCCACTGCCAGCAGTGAGTTGGGTATTCGCTTTACACAAACAGCGAATACCCTAATAAGATCGAATCCACTGCCAGTTATTGGTTAACATTACGTAGTCCTATATTTCCGCCATATAACGATCAGTTGTCATGTTTTACCGTTCCACCCGCAATAACGAGATCTTAATATTGTTCTGCAGGCCTGAGGAAATTTAACTAAAGCGATGCAAATAAATAAAAAAACGTGGGGCTCGAAACCGAGTCTGGTCTCAATTTCTTATTTTTCTTTTATTTCAAATAGGTACAGATCACTATGGTAGGCATACATATTTGCGAGGGTTGAAATTCAGGTTCCAACCATGTATGAATTGTTTGGCCAGATAAGAAGACCCCACAGATCCGAGCCTCCGTAATTGCGAGTATATGCAGAATATGGATTTCTTCTATTGCTAAACGTTACGTCGTCCTAAATCTCCACCATTTAATGAACAGTTTTTATGTTTTATATACCATTTTAATCGCAAGAACGAGGTCTTAAAATTATTCAGCATGCCGGAAGAGATCGCAACAAAGGAATCCAGGTTAAAGCGAAAGAAGAAGGGTTTTAATCCGAGGTTGGTCTCGGTTTCTGATATATATATTTTTCTAAGGGACATATCGTAAAGATAAACATACATATTTTCGAAGGTTTAAATTCCGGTTCCAACCATGTATGGATTGTTCGGCTAGTTTAGAAGACTGTCCAGATCCGAGCCTCCGTAATTGCGATTATATGCAGAATATGGCATTTTTTCTCTTGGTAAAGATTACGTCGTCCTAAATCTCCGCCATTTCACGAACAGTTGTCATGTTTTATATACCATTTTACTCGCAATAAAGAAATCTGAAAATTATTCTACAGGACTGAAGAGACCGCACTAATTCAAACCAGGTTAAAGCGAAAGAAGTAGGGCTCGAATCCGAGGCTGGTCTCGGTTTCTGATATTATTTCATGGAAAGAGTGACATATCGTAACGGTAAACATACGTGTTTGTGAGGGTTTAAATTCTGGTTCCAACCATATATAGATTGTTTGGCCAGCTTAGAAGACTGTACAGATCCGTGCCTCCGTAATTGCGATTATGGGCAGAATATGGATTTCTTCTATTGTTTAACGTTACGTCGTCCTAAATCTTCACCATTTTACGAACAGTTTTAATGTTTTATATACCATTTTAATCGCAAGAACGAGATCTTAAAATTATTCTACATACCAGAAGAGACCGCAACAAAGCAATCCTGGTTAAAGCGAAAGACGTAAGGCTCCAATCCGAGGCTGGTCTCGGTTTCTGATATTTATTTCATTAAAAGAGGGACATATCTTAAATGTAAACATATATGTTTGTGGGGGTTTAAATTCTGGTTCCAATCATATATAGATTGTTTGGCCAGCTTAGAAGACTGTACAGATCCGTGCCTCCGTAATTGCGATTATGTGCAGAATATGGATTTCTTCTATTGTTAAACGTCACGTCGTCCTAAATCTCCACCATTTTACGAACAGTTTTTATGTTTTATATACCATTTTAATCGCAACAACGAGATCTTAAAATTATTCTGCATGCCGGAAGAGATCGCACCAAAGCAATCCAGGTTAAAGCGAAAGAAGGAGGGCTTTAATCCGAGGTTGGTCTCGGTTTCTGGTATCTTTTTTCTTTAAAATTTGGACATATCTTAAAGGTAAACATACAAATTTTCGAAGGTTTAAATTCCGGTTCCAACCATGTATGAATTGTTTGGCCAGCTTTGGAGACTGCACAGATCCGAGCCTCCGTAATTGCGAGTATATGCAGAATATGGCATTCTTTGTATAAGTAAACATAACGTATGTCGTCCTAAATCTCCGCCAGTTGATGAACAGTTTTCATGTTTTATATACCATTTTACTCGCAACAAAAGAGATCTGAAAATTATTCTACATACCAGAAGAGACCGCAACAAAGCAATCCAGGTTAAAGCGAAAGACGTAAGGCTCCAATCCGAGGCTGGTCTCGGTTTCTGATATTTATTTCATTAAAAGAGGGACATATCTTAAAGGTAAACATATATGTTTGCGAAGGGTTTAAATTCTGATTCCAACCATGTATAGATTGTTTTACCAGCTTAGAAGACTGTACAGATCAGAGCCTTCGTAATTGCGTTTATATGCAGAATATGGATTTGTTCTATCGTCAAACATTACGCAGAATGCACTGCTGGACATTCAAAACATGCATAAGATCGAATTTCAAAGAATCAAGAAGGCCGCCAGGCTTTGAAAACTTAAAAAAAATTAAAGCTAGTTCTTGTTGATATTTTGCTTATTCACCCCTGAAATGTACATAACATGCTGAAAAAATCGATCTCAAGACATTTTTAAGATAAACATAAATTATGATAGATTTTAAGTTTAGGCCGCTAGGCAGCTAGGCCGCCAGGCTTCGAAAAGTTAAAAAAAATCAAAGCTAGTGTGGTAAACTTGAATTTTCCAAATTGCTTTTATGCTTGTTTGTTTAAAATACTTTGTGTTTGATCATTTTGTTTGCATAAATATGTTGTTTATAGTCTTGAGTAGGTTTCCTGAAAATTTGGTGCAGGTCGGTTAAGTATTTTGAGAATTATGCTGAAAAATGTATTTCAACTGCATCCCGACCCTGTCCTGGAAATGCCAAAATGGAAAAAAGCTTCAAAGTCATTATTTTGCCATATTTGGGTGAAAATAGTTAGTTTATTTTGATTTTTATGACTTAAATTGCATTTTTGGAAAGTTTCACTTAATAATTTGATGTTTTAAAGGTGCTATCCTTAATTCCTTGTTTGTTTACTTTCTGCCAAATCTAGTCAAAGACAAGCAGGTGCTTGCAATGGCCAAAATTCCTTAATATTTTCTTTATTTGGCAGACTTTGTATATAATTCATACATGAAAATGATTCTTATGACTTTGCCCATCTTTTAATGTTGTTTTCAGATTTTTATAGGAATTAAGGAACATGTAATTTCCAAAAATGGCTCTCTGATGTGACCATGTATTTTGGCAGCCATTTTGGGTCATTTTGCCAATTGTTGACAAGAATTTTTGATACCTGTTTTTAGCACTTATTTAAATGTGTTATCATATTATAATACATCCTTATGATGCAGAATTGGCCATAGATTTTATTTAAAAACTTTGTTTTATTTAACTATTTGTTATTTTTGTGCTTTTGATGAAAAAAGGGTTTTTTGCAGAATGGGCAGGGTTTTATGTCAATCATTAAGTAAGGCATGGTTTAATTTTGACCAATCAGAGAGCTCCTCAAATTTGCCTCTATAAATACAGTAGCTAATAAGCATTGGGATGGCACTTCTGATTTGGACTTAAACCTTCTTGGTGGAAATTACTCTGGTAAAAATTTGGACTTTATTCTGATATTTTTGGGTAATAATTAAAGTATTAACTTTGGATAACATATCAGAATCTCTGAAATTTTGATAGAACCATCTTAACTGATAGAATTAAATCTAAAATATTTGTATCTGTATTTGGAACAATGCTAAAATAAGAAAGATCTTACATTTTTAAAAATGTGGGCAAATTTATGATTATCTTAAGTTAGTGTAAATATGTTATATTCATAAAAGTACTCTATTCTGATATATTGCTTCAGAACTTACTTAATGAATCAAGATGTGGTATCTTATTTTGGCACTGATTTTAAACTTTGTGTTATGTCTGGCAAGTTTACTGGTTGTTAGTGCTTCTCTAGTTGTTATATGTACTGCATATTATTACCAAGATCCTTATTTGAGTACTCTTGGCTGCAGAGTTATTGCCAGGTGTTAAACTGTTAATCTTATAGGTATTCATTAGACCATGTTATCAGATCAGGACTTCGTTTATTTTGCCACAGAACTTATTGAAATATGTGAATTTATATTAGAAATTATACGCCAGTTACAAATATTGAGGACACTTGATCCTGAAAGTACGAGTTTCCTATTTGAACAATTTGAAGATGATATATTTATACTTGTTGTATTAAAAGACATTCTTGGGCCGTTGGAGCCACTGTCGAATCGCTTGGAGCAGTTACAGAATAGATAGTATAAAACTGAACATGTGTTGTTGTGAAGTATTTGTGTTTAACTTCCTTAATTCCATAGCCCTAGAAAACGGTCTATAAAACATTGGTTCCTTATATACCAAATAAAAATATAAGTGGTGTCGGCTGACCTGACTGAAATCATTACTTCCTAATCTTAAATGTAGACCCTCTTCATGCTTTTTAAGTAGGTTTACGACAAATTTGGCGTCAGAAGTGGGGATTTTTCAACACTGGATCACAGCTATTCAGCCATTGAAAATCATAAAACTATGGACTTACACTCAAGTTAAACTTGGACGTACATTTAAAGTGAAATAGTACCATATCACATAAAATTCTATCTATTGAATAGTAGTGAACTACCCCTTAAAGATTTGAAAGGTTTAGTTCTATTACTAACAGCATGCTTGCTATTTAGCTTTTATTGTTGAAGTAATTGTTATTTGATAGCTTACACTTGTGAAGGAGATCTCTGCTGCTGAGAACCTTCTGTTAGCTGATAAGATTATTTCTAACATTTTAGAGGGAGATCTCTGCTGCTGAGAACCCTTTACTTACTAACACCTTATAAGGTTTTGCATGTTTATGGTTATAAATTAGTGATAGTGTAGTGTAAGGTGCATGTAAACTCTTGCAGCTAGTGACTCTGCCATTTGAGCACTTCACTGTTGCTCTGGCCTTTTTACAATTTTTTCTACTTCCTATTAACAATAGTTCAATATAGTTGTTAAAAACCAGGAGGAGATCTCTGCTGCTGAGAACCTTCTATTTAGCTGATAGGTTAATTTCTAACATTTTTAAGGGAGATCTCTGCTGCTGAGAACCCTATACTGACTAACACCTTGAGAAGGAGATCTCTGCTGCTGAGAACCTTCTATATAGCAGATGAGGTAATTTCTAACACTTTGAGAAGGAGATCTCTGCTGCTGAGAACCTTCTATATAGCTGATAAGTTAATTTCTAATATTTTTGAAGGAGATCTCTGCTGTTGAGAACCTTCCACATAAGATTTTGCATGTAGCTAGTTATAGCGAAAAGCATAGTGTAAGGCGCACGGAAACTCTTGTAGTTAGCATCTCTGCCATTTGAGCACTCAATTGTAGCTCTGGCCTTTTTACATTTGTTTTTGCTTCTAGTAAAAATTAGCTGTTTAAAACCAGGAGGAGATCTCTGCTGCTGAGAACCTTCTATTTAGCAGATAAGTTCATTTCTAACATTGAGGGAGATCTCTGCTGCTGAGAACCCTATTCTGACTAACACTTTGGGAAGGAGATCTCTGCTGCTGAGAACCTTCTATTTAGCAGATAAGTAAATTTCTAACACTTTGGTAAGGAGATCTCTGCTGCTGAGAACCTTCTATATAGCTAATAAGTTAATTTCTAACATTGAGGGAGATCTCTGCTGCTGGGAACCCTATTCTGACTAACACTTTGGGAAGGAGATCTCTGCTGCTGAGAACCTTCTATTTAGCAGATAAATAAATTTCTAACAATTTGAGAAGGAGATCTCTGCTGCTGAGAACCTTCTATATTGCTAATAAGTTAATTTCTAACATTGAGGGAGATCTCTGCTGCTGAGAACCCTATTCTGACTAACACTTTGGGAAGGAGATCTCTGCTGCTGAGAACCTTCTATATAGCTAATAAGTTAATTTCTAACATTTTTGAAGGAGATCTCTGCTGCTGAGAGCCTTCTGTTCACTAACAAAAAAAAGGGGTAGTTCAGCAAATAACCTATTGTTAATTTTGGGTTAAATAAAATATTTCATTAAAATCAGAATATAAAGTGTGAGTGATAAATTCATTCTAAGCATGGAGCTGCGTTCTAAAACTCTACCACCTCTCCATCAATTTGAAGACTCAGAAAGTCTACCACATCCTTATACTCCTAGTTCAAGAAGCAAAAATGATGAAAATTCTGGAGATTCCGCCCAACATATGGAAACTCCCACTCCTACAAACCAGCAGTCCACATTTAATTTTGCCCAGGGGCCAACATCAACAAACCTTACCAGCTGGGGACCAAGTGTTCAGCAGGAATGGTCTCCTAGGGACTTTGAGGAAGGATTAGAGGAGTACTTAGCGCAATCCCCAGCACCACCACGGCAAGCTGAATAGTGTCATGTACAATTTGAAGAAGATGATCCAAATTTAATGCTTCCGAAACAGATCAATTTTAGTTCATATAGAATGCCAAATGAGGATCATCAGTATGGACTCCAAAGGGATAAACCAAGTTACCCTGTTCATAGCACCTTCATGGACTCTAAAGTAAAAGCACCACTCCCCACAGATTCACGACCTGGTATACAGAATATTAGAATGCCTATTGGGAATTCTGCAGTACAGCAGGGACCTACACCACGTGTACAGTATGTGGCTACCCCATATTATAATGATCGCAACAACCACTTTGATTTCAAACCAAGGCCACCTTCATTCGACGGTAAACCAGAGGCATGGGAACCATTCTAGATGCAGCTTAGACTTATGTCCCGAAGTTATGGCTGGAACGATGACAGGTTTCGAGAGCAACTACTTTTTGCACTCAAAGGTGAAGCGCTCATGTTCGTTTCAAACCTGCCCCCATCAGTATTGGATGATACTCAAAGTTTAATTCGTAGTATGGAGCAACGGTTCGGTCAGTGTCTATTAGCAGAGACTCATAGAGCAAACTTGTACAACCTGAAAAAACACTCAAAAGAGACCATTCAACAATATGGGGCTAGAGTAAGCCAGTTAATGTCACGATCATACCCAGGTATGCAAGGTTCCCCTATATTTGAAACCTTGGCAATTGAACATTTACTGAAGGGACTAACTGACCAAAAGCTGGCCTATGAAATACTGACTAAAAGGCCCAGAGATTTAGCAGAGGCCATTGACATGATCAACTGGCATGAGGCCTGTCGACAATATACAATGAAACCATCTGGAGTACGAAACCTCTATGAACACATGAATGAAAATGAATGTGAATCAGACGATGAGGATTTAATATCTGACTTGAGACGCATAAATGGCAGAAAAACTGTCACGGAGGAAAGAATCAGTCAACTGTGGCGTGAAATGCAGAATTATATTACACAGCAGTTTGAGAAAATTGTTAAAGTGGGAACAGAGGAGACATCAGAGAAAAGGGAGAAGTCACAGAGTGAATATAAACCCCGAAAAGAGATTGTGTGTTTCCGCTGTAATGAAAAGGGCCATATTGCAACGCATTGCCCTGTGAAATCAACTCCAGAAAAGAACAACACAGATAAGCAAAGGTCACAGGAAAACGAACAAGGGCTGTACTAGGTGGCCGCAGTTCAGCCCCAGACAATTTGAAAACAAATAACGAGGCCAATACATTGGACTTGGAGGGGAATAAATGCTTGCAGGACTGTCACCCCAGCAAAATGATGAATCAAAAAGTATTGTGTTCCCCAGAAATATTATCAAACAAGACATTATCAAACAGTGTAAGTGCCAATGAAAATTCAGTGCCTAGTGAAAAAAGTGAAAAATGTTATATGAACACTAGTGCTTCAAGTTTGCAGTTTCATGAGGACTCATTAAATTGTGAAGATGCTCTCCATTTAAATATTGACCGTGTTAAAGCAAAAACTGTCAAAGTATCTTTAAGTGTTGGGGGAGTACTTTGTGACGCAGTCATTGACACAGGTGCAGAGGTCACAGTGATAAAAAATACAATTTATGAAAGCATCCCTGAACATTTACGCCCAAAACTAACAACAGCACGTAGGAAACTTGTAGTGGCTGAAGCAGGGAAGGAGATGAGTGTTTCTGGCATGACAGACTTGGAAATTGAGATAGGTGGATTTAAATTTCAATGGCCAGTGTATGTTGCCCCTATTCGTGACGATGTTCTATTAGGCTGGGACATGATGTTCCATCATAAGTTTGCTATTGATCCTGAGAAGGGTTTCCGCGTTCAAGGAAATTGGTTAGACATTGAAACTGTACATGCAAAAAGCACTGTGGCAAATATAGCGGTGAAACGTGCTGTGACTATACCTGCAAATTCTGAATTTGTAATGACAATACCCTGTGGGAAAATTGAAAAAATGGACTATTTATTTGAACCAAATGAAAGCAGACGTTACATTACAGCCAAAACACTTGTAACTCCTTGTAAAGACAGAATCCCAGTGAGAATAATTAATCCCAACAGCATACCTGTGCGCATCAAAAAGAATACTGTCCTGGGCTACTTGCAAGAAGTGAGTGACATACAAGACACTAACATTGTTGTTGAAAACTCAACATTAACTGAGACAAAGATCTCAAGGGTTCAGACCACTTTGCAGGGAAAAATTAAGACAATAACTCATAGCACAGGCAATCCAAGAATGCCTGATGTGGTGCTAAATACTATTCTGGAAGAAGACAACTTATTGAATAACATTTGTGAGCAACAGATCAATGCTAAAGTTCCAAGCCATCTATCAGAACTGTACAATAACAGCTTGGAGAATTTGAAGCTGGCTGAAGAAAGAGATAAATTGGCTTCCCTTCTTATCAAGCATACAGAGACTTTTGCTAAATCTCCCACAGACTTGGGGCGTTGCTCTATAATTAAGCACCGAATTGATACTGCTGGAGCCTCTCCAATAAGACAACCTCTACGCAGGACCCCTCAAGGTTTTGAGGCGGAAGAAGAACAGTATTTAAAGGACCAGTTGGAGGCAGGTGTGATAAGACCATCAAATTCTCCCTGGAGTTCACCCACAGTCCTTGTTAGAAAGAAAGATGGGAAAGTACGATGGTGTGTTGATTATCGTAAGTTAAACGATGTCACTGTCAAAGATGCATACCCGCTGCCAAGAATAGATATGTGTCTCGATTGCCTATCTACTTCAAAAATCTTCTCTACATTGGATCTACAATCTGGGTACTGGCAACTTGATCTCCATGAAGAGGATAAGCCCAAGACGGCTTGCATTACGAAATTTGGTTTGTTCGAATATAATACTCTACCATTTGGACTTTGCGGCGCGCCGTCTACCTTCCAACGATGCATGGAACTTATTCTGAGGGGACTTCAGTGGGAAGCTATATTAATATACCTGGACGATATAATTGTCATGGGTGCAAACTTTGATGAACACTTGCAAAGATTAAGTGAAGTGTTGAGCAGGATATCAAGTGCTGGGCTCAAGCTTAAACCATCAAAATGTGAACTGTTTAAGACTGAAGTGCTCTTTCTTGGCCATATTGTGGGGCAAAATGGAATTCGCCCTAACCCAAAACTAGTTGAATCTGTTCAAAATTGGAAAGAGCCAACCAATGTTAAAGAAATCCAACAGTTTGTAGGTCTCTGTAATTATTACAGACAATATATTAACAAATTCAGTGAACGGGCATCTGCACTAACTCAACTTACCAAGAAAGGTGTCCCATTTGTATGGACAAACCAATGTCACGATTCATTCAATGACTTGAAAAGTGCTCTGTGCAATGCTCCAGTGCTTGCCTATCCCATGAGTGATTGTGAATACATTCTCGATACAGATGCCTCTGATGTTGGGGTAAGCGGAGTCCTCTCACAAATTCAAGATGGTAGAGAACGAGTTGTCGCTTATGCCTCAAAGAAACTCTCAAAATCACAACAAAAATATAGTGTTACACGACGTGAACTTTTAGCAGTTATAACGTTTACCCATCACTTCAGGCATTATTTACTCGGCAGAAAATTCAAATTAAGGACTGATCATGGCTCTTTGAGGTGGTTATTTAACTTTAAGGACCCTAGGGGACAAGTTGCTAGATGGCTGGAGGCATTAGCACTTTACAATTTTGAAATTCAGCATAGACCCGGCAAAAACCATCAGAACGCAGACAGTCTTAGCAGAAGGGACTATGAGCAAAACATATGTTCACATAATCTTCCATTAAACCAAGACTGTGTAGAATGCATGCAAAATAGAGAGGAATGGAAGGATTTTCAGAGTGAAGTAGATAATGTGGTGGACCTAAGTGAAAAAATCCCTGAGAATGCATGCAGGGCAATAACTAGACAGCAATATGCTAAAGAAAATCAAAGTGAGGCTATTCCAGATATGAAGACAGCAAAAAGCTTTTTGCCGCAATACAGTACCCAGGAGATTGGTAGACTTCAACGTGAGGACTCTGATATTGGTATCCTACATGACTGGACTGATAATGATAAACTTCCATCTAGGGATGATGTTAACTCTTTAAGCCCAGCAGTGAGAAAATATTGGCTGAATTGGGAAAACATTGTTAAAAGGGGACATATTATTTACCAAAAGGTAATTTCTGGTGTTCAAAATGGAAAGGAGTCTTTCAGATTTCAACTTCTTGTACCTAAAGTGCTACAAAAAGAGGTATTCAAAGTTTGTCACGACAGTGTTTTAGCTGGACATCAAGGTGTTAATAAAACAGTTGAAAAAATCCGTCAGAATTTCTATTGGTATAAGTACAAAGAGGACATTAAGACATATATTTCCATGTGTACAGTGTGTAAAAAGACCTCACACCCAGCAAGACTTCCTAGAGCCCCATTACAAAACTACAGAGCAGGATATCCCCTTGATAGACTTGGTCTAGATATCATGGGTCCTTTGCCAACCACACAGAGTGGGAATAAGTATGTGCTTGTAATTGGTGACTATTTTACCCGCTGGATGGAAGCCTATCCCTTGCCAAACCAACAAGCTGATGAAGTTGCTAAAAAACTTGTGATTGAATTTATATGCAGATTTGGTATCCCTTTAGAAATTCATAGTGATCAAGGGAGGAATTTTGAGAGTGACCTCTTTCAAGAAATATGCAAGTTGTTACAAATTAAGAAAACAAGGACCACCCCTTATCACCCTTCATCAAATGGGTTAATCGAGCGATTCAATGACACATTGGGGCGAATGTTGCGAAAATTCATTGATAGAAATCATGAAAATTGGGATGAGTTCCTGGGCTTACTTACCGCCGCTTATAGGAGTACCCCTCACCCAGCTACTGGCTATACCCCCAATTTTATGATGCTTGGACGGGAAGTGACATTACCTGTAGACATTCTTTTTCCCTTACCAGATACTGTAACGACTGAGGAACATGAATATGTGGCAGAATTAAGGGAGAAAATGGCAGAATGTTACAAATCTGCACGTAATCAGCTTAAAATAGCTGCTAACAGACAAAAACGAGACTATGACACAAGAATGATTGAGAACTTATATTCCCCTGGTGATCTTGTTTACAAAAGGTGCCCAACTAATAAAAAATTTGATTACCCATGGGATGGACCCTATGTTGTTCTTAAAAGAATTTCACCTTGTGTGTACTTGATTCAATGTCGCAAACGTACCAGTGTTGTGCATCATGACAGACTCAAAAGGTGCCTGATAGAAAAAGATTCTATTCCGAAATGGATTACTAAGGTGTTAAAAAATGTACAAACAATGAGTTCATAGACAATTAAGTGACAGAATAGTGCCTTGGTGTTGATAGTTCTTAGAAGCTGGTACCACTTACATTACCAATTACGCAGTTGACATCAACAATTATTATTGCTGTATATATGACTTTGTATAGTATGACACTTCATCATGATTCTTCGGACCATTGGTAATCATATAGTATACATTGGTAGCTATATAGGTGCATAGTGTGACAATGAATCGTTATATTTTTCAGACTTACAATGGGTATCCAATACGAATGTCTGATGTGCGGTTTCAGAGGAGGCTTTAATTCGGTATGGAATCACATTGCTAGAGTACACGTTAACACCAAGTATGTGCCCTGGACGTGCCAGTGTGGTATGGTATTCAAGAGGTATCCTGAGACTGTCAAGCATCTAAAGAACACTCAGTGCACTATGGTAGCAAAAGGCACGATGTCAGAGGAAGCACCTTTCTCCATCATGATGTCTAAACTAAACAAACGAACAGCTGACACCGTCCTGTCCATACCGGAAAATCCAGTAAAACGCCCACCATTAGCCACATTCCTGTTCGAGGATATATCCGACTGTGAGCTCGATTATAATGACGATCTACCTGGAACGCCACTTTTGGATGAGGTTCTCCTATGAACTCAGTTATCCGGTGTTATCTTTTATACAAGTAACAGTCAAATAAATTCAATATAGTTTTAATGCTGAAGTTTTGAATATAAACTTGTGTGTGTCTACTTCACTGTGAACATTTTGACTTGTCTAAGTACCTCATTAAATTCCACATCCATACAAAGCCAGATTTAGATATCACGCATAAACTTTAACATATTTAAGTGCTAACTTTCATTCCATTACCAGTTCATGATAATTCTAAAGTGATTTGACATAAACATTCCACTGGAGATTTTAATATGAAAAATGATTAGTTTTGGAGTTGGACACAAGATCTAGAAGAAGGAGAGATTTTATGACTGACAACTTGGTGTTTTATTACTTTTTCTGTTGTGCCTTAGTAGTTTTGACATTGCAAGAAAGTGCCAATTTGTATTTGTTTCTGTGTCTATGTGTTTTATCGAATTTGGAAGTTATGTTGTTTGTAAGCGGTGGGTACTTCACCTGTTTACCATGCTTGATGATGGTTCTATGCTGTCATTAGGCCTCAAACAGTCAGCATTGAATCATTGATTGTATGGGGAATGGGTTGAAGTATGTCCAGTCTGTCATTAGGGTGAATGGTATTGCCAGTATCATTTCACTGCGTCTGCAACTAATGGGGCTTACAGGGTTTTTTACTGGTTGGCAGCCAGTTGTTCTTGGGTGATATCTTAAATTTATGGATTGAACACTTATCTGTATCTGATATCATCTGGGTTTTATTTTGTCCTGTGTATATTAGGCTTCACGGCCTTTGTGCTGTTTGAGTATTTATGTGTTACATTCTTAGTATATTCAACAGTTATATGCTGTGTAAGGCATAAATACTTTAGGCGCTGAATTTGGCTGTCTTGGCTTTTAAGAGTAATTACTACATCTGAATTTTGGTCACACTTTATTTAATGCTTTCAAAAGTTAGGCATTTCTGTGGTGACCAAGTTTGTGCTTGTTCTTTCAGTGATTAAATTGACAGGTTGAACACTTACCTGTCTCTTTACTGACTGAGGAATGACTGTTAGTATTTGGTAGTATTTCTTTTGCTAAGTATGACTAAGGCTACATATCAGGTAATATTACATTATAGTTTGTGTGATTTTCTTAAAGTACTTGGTATAAGTAGTGAGTTATGTTGTTATTATATTTAAAGTATATTTTCTGATCCAGTGATAGCAGTAGTTTGATGTTTTTAAGAACAGTGCTTATAAGGGACCCACTATTTGATGCAACAATAAGAGTGCTGATAGAGTTGAAATGTATATATGTTCATATGTTATAAGGTTTTATATCTTTTTTATTATCTCATGTTGATATTACGTTTTTGATATATTTTATTATATTATTATGTTGAGAGGACCATAATGATTGAAAACTTGTGTTTCTAGTTGATTTGTATTTCAGTTACCTGAAATGTTATTTGTGTTACATTCCGGGGTCGGAATGGAATGTATTTTGGGAAAATACATTCTTCCCGAAAGGGGGAGCAGTTGTGGTAAACTTGAATTTTCCAAATTGCTTTTATGCTTGTTTGTTTAAAATACTTTGTGTTTGATCATTTTGTTTGCATAAATATGTTGTTTATAGTCTTGAGTAGGTTTCCTGAAAATTTGGTGCAGGTCGGTTAAGTATTTTGAGAATTATGCTGAAAAATGTATTTCAACTGCATCCCGACCCTGTCCTGGAAATGCCAAAATGGAAAAAAGCTTCAAAGTCATTATTTTGCCATATTTGGGTGAAAATAGTTAGTTTATTTTGATTTATATGACTTAAATTGCATTTTTGGAAAGTTTCACTTAATAATTTGATATTTTAAAGGTGCTATCCTTAATTCCTTGTTTGTTTACTTTCTGCCAAATCTAGTCAAAGACAAGCAGGTGCTTGCAATGGCCAAAATTCCTTAATATTTTCTTTATTTGGCAGACTTTGTATATAATTCATACATGAAAATGATTCTTATGACTTTGCCCATCTTTTAATGTTGTTTTCAGATTTTTATAGGAATTAAGGAACATGTAATTTCCAAAAATGGCTCTCTGATGTGACCATGTATTTTGGCAGCCATTTTGGGTCATTTTGCCAATTGTTGACAAGAATTTTTGATACCTGTTTTTAGCACTTATTTAAATGTGTTATCATATTATAATACATCCTTATGATGCAGAATTGGCCATAGATTTTATTTAAAAACTTTGTTTTATTTAACTATTTGTTATTTTTGTGCTTTTGATGAAAAAAGGGTTTTTTGCAGAATGGGCAGGGTTTTATGTCAATCATTAAGTAAGGCATGGTTTAATTTTGACCAATCAGAGAGCTCCTCAAATTTGCCTCTATAAATACAGTAGCTAATAAGCATTGGGATGGCACTTCTGATTTGGACTTAAACCTTCTTGGTGGAAATTACTCTGGTAAAAATTTGGACTTTATTCTGATATTTTTGGGTAATAATTAAAGTATTAACTTTGGATAACATATCAGAATCTCTGAAATTTTGATAGAACCATCTTAACTGATAGAAATAAATCTAAAATATTTGTGTCTGTATTTGGAACAATGCTAAAATAAGAAAGATCTTACATTTTTAAAAATGTGGGCAAATTTATGATTATCTTAAGTTAGTGTAAATATGTTATATTCATAAAAGTACTCTATTCTGATATATTGCTTCAGAACTTACTTAATGAATCAAGATGTGGTATCTTATTTTGGCACTGATTTTAAACTTTGTGTTATGTCTGGCAAGTTTACTGGTTGTTAGTGTTTCTCTAGTTGTTATATGTACTGCATATTATTACCAAGATCCTTATTTGAGTACTCTTGGCTGCAGAGTTATTGCCAGGTGTTAAACTGTTAATCTTATAGGTATTCATTAGACCATGTTATCAGATCAGGACTTCGTTTATTTTGCCACAGAACTTATTGAAATATGTGAATTTATATTAGAAATTATACGCCAGTTACAAATATTGAGGACACTTGATCCTGAAAGTACGAGTTTCCTATTTGAACAATTTGAAGATGATATATTTATACTTGTTGTATTAAAAGACATTCTTGGGCCATTGGAGCCACTGTCGAATCGCTTGGAGCAGTTACAGAATAGATAGTATAAAACTGAACATGTGTTGTTGTGAAGTATTTGTGTTTAACTTCCTTAATTCCATAGCCCTAGAAAACGGTCTATAAAACATTGGTTCCTTATATACCAAATAAAAATATAAGTGGTGTCGGCTGACCTGACTGAAATCATTACTTCCTAATCTTAAATGTAGACCCTCTTCATGCTTTTTAAGTAGGTTTACGACACTAGTTCTTGTTGATATTTTACTTAATCATCAACTGAAATGTAATTTACAAAGATTACATGGGAGTAAATGTACAAAGAGATTCCGAGTCGTCAGATGAACTAGAACATTGTTAAATAATTTATTTTAAAAAATAAAAGCTAAATCATGTCGATAACTTTCTTATACACCCCTGCAATTTACGTTATATGATGTAAAAATAGATTTCAATCCGTTTATAAGATCAACCTAAATTGTGGTAAAGGAAGCCATCTTCACGCCGCCAGGCCGCTAGTCCGCCAGGCCGCTAACTTCACGCCGCCAGGCCGCTAGGCCGTTAGGCCGCTAACTTCACGCCGCCAGGCCGCAAGGCCGGCAGGCCACTAACTTCATACATCTTTTGTGAAGACCGAATACCCAACTCACTGCTGGCAATAGATTCGATCTCATTATGGTATTCACTGGTTGTTTAAAGCGAATACCCAACTCACAGCTGGCAGTGGATTCAATCTCATTAGGGTATTCGCTGTGTGTGTAAGCGAATACCCAACTCACTGCTGGAAGTGGATTTGATCTCATTAGGGTATTGGCTGTTTGTGTAAAGCGAATACCCAACTCGCCGCTGGAAGTGGATTCGATCTCATTAGGGTATTCGCTGTATGTGTAGAGCGAATACCCAACTCACCGCTGGCAGTGGATTCGATCTCATTAGGGTTTACGCTGTCAGTGTAGTACGAATACCCAACTCACTTATGGCAGTGGATTTGATCTCATTTTGGTATTCCCCTAGTGTGAAATTGAATACCCAACTCACTGCTATCAGTGGATTCGGTCTCATTACGGTATTGGCTGTGTGTTTAAAGCGAATACCCAACTCATTGCACAAACTCACTGCTGCTCGTTGCGTTTATTTCAATAAAAATACTAAAAAATGGGTAGTTCCGGATCACCCCAACATGGTCTATTCCGGATCACTTCCGGTTATCGCCTGGATATAACTTCCCGAGTCAAAAAAAAATAACTCCGGTTAATTTCCGGTCACGAAAAGTTAACCAACAGTTTTCAAAGTAAAATTAGCCTTGATTAAGCAACAGCAAGATATTCCTTCAAAATGGTTAAAAAAAACAGTCACTTCCATTCGAAGTAAAGGTACAAATTAGTTACTAAAAATAAGAGTAATTAAAAAAAATATGACGTGAAAATACACTACAACATATAAAAATGGCAGTTCCGGATCACCCCATCACAGTTTATTCCGGACCACTTCCATAGGGTATTGGGTGTTTGTGTAAAGCGAATACCGAACTCGATCTCATTAGGGTATTCGCTGTTTGCGTAAAGCGAATACCCAACTCACCGCTGGCAGTGGATTCGATCTCATTAGGGTATTCGCTGTCAGTGTAGAACGAATACCCAACTCACAGCTGGCTGCGGATTCGATCTCATTAGGGTATTCGCTGTCAGTGTAGAACGAATACCCAACTCACAGCTGGCAGTGGATTCGATCTCATTAGGGTTTTCGCTGTCAGTGTAGAACGAATACCCAACTCACAGCTGGCTGTGGATTCGATCTCATTAGGGTATTCGCTGTGTGTGTAAAGCGAATACCCGACTCACTGCTGGCAGTGGATTCGTTCTCATTAGGGTATTCGCTGTCAGTGTAGAACGAATACCCAACTCACAGCTGGCAGTGGATTCGATCTCATTAGGGTATTCGCTGTCAGTGTAGAACGAATACCCAACTCATAGCTGGCTGTGGATTCGATCTCATTAGGGTATTCGCTGTTTGTGTAAAGCGAATACCCAACTCACAGCTGGCTGTGGATTCGATCTCATTAGGGTATTCGCTGTTTGTGTAAAGCGAATACCCAACTCACTGCTGGTTGTGGATTCGATCTCATTAATGTATTCGCTGTTTGTGTAAAGCGAATACCCAACTCACTGCTGGCAGTGGATTCGATCTCATTAGGGTGTTCGCTGTCAGTGTAGAACGAATACCAAACTCATAGCTGGCTGTGGATTCGATCTCATTAGGGTATTCGCTGTCAGTGTAGAACGAATACCCAACTCACAGCTGGCTTTGGATTCGATCTCATTAGGGTATTCGCTGTTTGTGTAAAGCGAATACCCAACTCACAACTGGAAGTGGATTCGATCTCATTAGGGTTTTCGCTGTTTGTGTAAAGCGAATACCCAACTCACTGCTGGCAGTGGATTCGATCTCATTAGGGTATTCGCTGCAGTGTCTAAAGCGAATACCCAACTCACTGCTGGCAGTGGATTCGTTCTCATTAGGGTATTCGCTGTCAGTGTGGAACGAATACCCAACTCACTGCTGGCAGTGGATTCTATCTCATTAGGGTATTCGCTGTCAGTGTAGAACGAATACCCAACTAACAGCTGGCTTTGGATTCGATCTCATTAGGGTATTCGCTGTTTGTGTAAAGCGAATACCCAACTCACAACTGGCTGTGGATTCGATCTCATTAGGGTATTCGCTGTTTGTGTAAAGCGAATACCCAACTCACTGCTGGCAGTGGATTCGATCTCATTAGGGTATTCGCTGTGTGTGTAAAGCGAATACCCAACTCACTGCTGGCAGTGGATTCGTTCTCATTAGGGTATTCGCTGTCAGTGTAGAACGAATACCCAACTCACAGCTGGCAGTGGATTCTATCACATTAGGGTATTCGCTGTCAGTGTAGAACGAATACCCAACTCACAGCTGGCAGTGGATTCGATCTCATTAGGGTATTCGCTGTCAGTGTAGAACGAATACCCAACTCCCAGCTGGCTGTGAATTTTATCTCATTAGGGTATTCGCTGTGTTTGTAAAGCGAATACCCAACTCACTGCTGGCAGTGGATTCGTTTTCATTAGGGTATTCGCTGTCAGTGTAGAACGAATACCCAACTCACAGCTGGCAGTGGATTCGATCTCATTAGAGTATTCGCTGTCAGTGTAGAACGAATACCCAACTCACAGCTGGCTGTTGATTCGATCTCATTAGGTTATTCGCTGTCAGTGTAGAACGAATACCCAACTCACAGCTGGCTGTGGATTCGATCTCATTAGGGTATTCGCTGTGTGTGTAAAGCGAATACCCAACTCACTGCTGGCAGTGGATTCGATTTCAGCTGGATATTGAATATCCAATTCCCTACTTATTACTCATTGCCAACTTCACAAATTAGCTTGTTGGTGAATTTCATTGTAATATGTCCATTCGACTCAGCCGACCGCACTAAATTATAAATTTATTATACAGTTGTCTGCAATGTTAATGGGGAGTTAAACCCATAAAGCCAGTTCGAATTGTGAAGTATTAAACATGCATTTGTCAAAGCCGAATTGACAGGACATCCCTTTTTTTATATGTCACGACTAGGGGCATATCCAGAGAGGGTCAGTGGGGTTGCTCGAATCCCCATTTTTTGGCAGCTATATTTAATTTTTATGGAGATTTTGGCTACCTAATATTTCCACAAACGACCCCCGTTTCTGGAATTCTTGCGCACGACCCTGGTCACGACCATTCGTAAATGTTAAATGTAATTTGTTCCGATCATTTAAAAAATGGATAGAATTATAAGCTCATGTTCATTGAGAAAGCGGACAGACGAGTTAATTATCCCCAATCTATAATAAACTCACTACTTACTACTAATTAATTTGTTCTATAAAACAAGCTGTATTCCACTAATATGGAAGATTTTTGTTTTTCTTTTTCAGAGCAATAGCTATTCCAGACACTTTATTCTTCATGGAAAAGAAGAACAAGATTGACATAAGAGTGTCGCGGTTTGTTGTGCCTTTCTCGTCTGCTTTGAACAAGTCAGGCAGCGCCCTCTATATTGCAGCGTCTTGCGTTTTTATTTGTCAACTTGAACATGTGGAAACGACTCCCGCACGAGTTCTAATAATAATGTGAGTTAGAAGGTATCATTTTGGTTTTATTTTAAGGTGTTTGTCTTTCAAAATGAACATTAACACGTTTGCATTCGCGAACACCCACTACTTTATTCGACCCGTATTGGATATTTCTGCGACGAAAAACATTTTTTTCAGAGTTACAATAAATACCGTTCACATGCTATGAAACTGTGCCTAATGTTATAAAACTGAGCATGAAAATCAGTCTCAAATCTCAAGTATCTGATTGGCTGAAACGGTCGCCATTTCAGTCTATTATATACTTGAGATTTGAGTCTGGTTTCCATACTCAGTTTTATAACTTTGAAACCTGTGCAAAATGGTTTTCTTTTGAAATGATAGGCACTGTGACGTTACATTGGCACGTCATTGTTGCGATTGTTTACCAACTCCAACAACCATTGTTGATACTTAGTTAATATCAATTATCACAGTGTCTAAGCGTACAGTTAACTGAAACGGAAGTTGCTGATCTGTACGCCGATGATCACGTAGTTGCTTACAGAAAAACACGCGACATCGGCTATTTATTTGTAAAATATATTCAAATTACACGTGATTTTTGCAGAAATTATTTTTATAATAAGTTCATCGTTGATTAATAGTCTTACTGTGATCTTTAAGTCTTGAAATAACGGCTAGTTAAGTTGCAATCTGTAATCTTTTCTCACTTGATCAGTACAAAATGGGGAAAAAGAGTGGAGAAAATATGCATTTGTGACCTCATATTTTATAGTGTATATATTGGAAAGGTATATATTTGACTTCCCGTGAAAGAAAAATCATTTCCAACGCTCACAAAATGCGTTAAACGGTGCTTGAACGAATTAGCACCGAGAAAATGGTCTTTCTGTGCAGCAACCGAAAGTGACAAGACTGTACGCAAAGTTGCAGTACTTCAATGTCAGACTGTACGAACAGTTGCGATCATAAGCGCATCATATACTGATCAACTGAAAAGCATCAATGAAGCAAGAACTTGTTAAATGAATCAATCAAAGGAATCAACCAAATCTAATGTATTATTAATCAAAAATAAAACCTTATATGATCACATTTTAGAACTGACAAGCAAGTTTTGAGCTATAAATTGATAGGTTTTTTACTCAGATCTACTGTTGAACCATATGAACGAATTGGTACACTCTGCAAATAAGACACCGATATTTGCTAGAAATCCTAAATCCCCTGATTGTGACATTAAATAAAACCTAGTGTAAACCTGAAATACCTGCCGGTGTTGGCAAAAATTTACATTATGCACAAATATTATCCAATATCATAAAAACTTTAACAATCTGGTCTTTGACAGGACAATTCCATTAAGTGGTTTCAGATTTTGAAATCCGCCACTTCGTGACTGAGTTAAGTTAGTCTACAATTACGTTTGCATCTGCTAAGAATTTCATGTTTAAGGTCGTTATTTAAATGTCGAGTTGGATTTCATTTTGGCCGACTTTCATTGGTAGATTTCAGAGATTATGTTAATCTGATTGGAGCATTCTATGAAATCTTTAGAAACTATGGTTGAAATACCAACGCGTATTTGTCCAGCTTTATTATGGCTTCTACTGTTCGCACTCAGAGAAGAAATGAAAACATTACAGCGGGCCTGTACGCATCTTACACGGTCTTACCACTGATATAGCTCGGTTGGACTATAGTTTTTTCACGCCTCCTTTCACGAAGAGCTAACAAGAGATTTAAAAACAAATCTGACTTAGAAACAGAAGCCAAGATCAGTTATTTGTTTGTACAGTTGCATTATAAAAAGAATGAGCAAATTTGTTGAAAAAATATGAGTTTTTCAGGTTCTCGTACAAGAATTATTAAGGTTAACTGACGCTAAAATGATAACCTGTCGATATAATCAGAAAGCATTAACTGGAACCATAAATTGTTAATGATCTATTTGACAACTATGCGTACAGATGTTAGGCATCTGTTAACAACTAACGATCGCGTACAGTTGCAACTATGCGTACAGTCTTATCATTTACAGTGACATAAAGAAAGTATCATTTTCTCGTTGCTAAGTCGTTCAAACTCAGGTCAACGAAGTACACAAGTTGAAAAAAATGAATTTTCTCCAATACCAACACAAATATGGTCCAAAATCTATTTACACAAAGAAACTTGAACCCAAAATGTCCCGTTTTGTTCATTGTTTTGCTCCTATTTTCACTGATCAAGTTGGGAACGATGATGGATTATAACAATACTAACCCTTCCTTTAAGTCTATATGATCACAGCAGGACTAACAATTAACGTTGTACTTACCACAGAAATATTTTTTTTCCAAATTCACATTAAATTTGGTTTATTTACCAATAAAAATTTCGATGTCCCAGGTTTTTCTGTAAGCAACTATGTGATCATCGGCGTACAGATCAGCAACTTCCGTTTCGGTTAACTGTACGCTTAGACACTGTCGTCAACGTGGCTACAACTATTAAAAAGTAGCGATAGAAAATATTCTTATCAATATTTTGGTAAAATTTGAGAGTAGCTCTAATTAAAAGTGTTAATGTATTAATTTGAATCGAAAATTAATTTCGTTCTTCTGAATATGAAAAACAATCGGATTGTTTAAAACCTGACTGAGTGCAGTTTTGTTTTCATTTCAGTATATTGACAGCATTGTCGACATTTGCCGTGCCTTCTGTACCTAGTGCTGGTATTGTGACTATCATCATCTTGTTGACGTCGATGAACATCCCGACACAAGCAGTCGGGCTTCTACTCTCTATGGAGTGGTTCCTGTAAGCAGTTGTTTCTTTTTAAGACAAGAAGATCAATTATGTTTCCTGTTTAAAACCGGAAACATTCAGAATTGATCGTCCAAAACAGGAAACATTCAGAATTGATCGTCTAAAACAGGAAACGATTAATTATACATGTTTCCTGTTTTAGACAGTAAATTTTGAATGTTTCGTGTTTTAGAAGATCAATTTTGAATGTTTCCTGTTTAAGACGATCAATTCTGAATGTTTCCTGTTTTTCTATTGTTTCTTTTGTAGCGGAAAACTTTCAAATATTTAACTTTGTTTTCAAATGTTTGAATAGCAGGTAAAACGTTTCTAAAACGAGCGTTTCTTTTGCTATAAAAGATTATAAAAGACTAGAAACATTTTATCCGTCATTATATATTGCATCGCCATTGATTTGATTGTTTCTTCTTTTGTTACAAAAGACAGTGACCATAATCTTTTTATTCAGCAACAATTTGTTTCGCAAATTGCCGATACGTCAACATCAAGTTTGTGCTTTAAAATGATTTTGTGGAAGTGCAAAACTAATTTAATATTTTCATAAACCTTCTTCAATTACGACTCTGCTTACAGGACTTTAATTTCAATTCATATTAGAAATTTAATTCATAAGAAAGAATGTCTTTGGTTTCTCAACAGAGACAGATGTCGCACTGCCGGTAACCTGTACAGCCAGAATTTGTGTGTCGCTGTCACTCAGAAGTTCGCAAACTTGCCACCACTTGACGAAACGTCAGATGACGTCGACGTGAATATATTCGACACACCGGAAATAATTATAGACGACACACAGAATGGCAAAATAAGTTTACCGGCCAATGAACCTCTTTTGGCAAATGAAGATCACGTGCATTAATGCCCGCAGAATACCACGTGTGACGGTGGAGCTTGGGCGGATAAATAGTGAAACTGCCAATGTGTACCATTGTAAAAAATATCTACTTTATATCAACTTTAAAGTATCAATGCGGAGTACTCACTCATGGTCGCTATAAACTGTAAACTTAAAATGCTTAAATAATATTTGGAGCTAGTCGCATGAAGAGTTGTCTTCGGAAAGCTAGCGTCAAACGTGAAATGACGTCATTAAGTTGAGCATAAGAAATGGTTAGTATAAATTTCGCGGTAAAATTTACATTATGCTGTCAAGATGTGTAACAAAGTCATTTATTATGAGGAAAGGGAAAATTGTAAGTTCTCTCCAAATATAGAAACAACTGAAATGATAATTACCGAAGACATCTTTTTTCCGCGACATATCTTTTTGAACCTGACTCCAAGAAAAAAGTGAAACATGATATCAATCTCCTATCTCGAGATATTGAACGGTTGAAACTGAGCTGACCAATTTAACTAAATTTTAAGGCATTAAAACAAGTTTCGAGACTGGTTTTGGACTATTTTTGTGTCACTTGTCTTTGGTGTTTAAGGAACCCACACGTTAACTTGATTAAATACCTCTATTGACGGCCAACACCAACGCAGCATTTTAGCGCGAAGCATTTGGTCGATCACGTTGTCATTGGTGCGTTCACCGTCAAAAAATTGACCATTGTGACATCAATAACACACGACAATATTTTAAGTACCATGATGATGTTTTCTGATGTCTAAAATACGTTTATTTTTATATATACGACGAATAAGGTGCAAACAGCCACCGATTGTGTATAAAAAGACGAGGCCAGTTTCATTTGAAAAGTTTCTGGATTAAAAGGAATTAGAATTTGAGACCAGAAGTATGTCGGGCTATTTGTGTGAACTTCTTTCAATCCTAAAGCATTGATCGATTTTAATAAAGGTTTCTGCATTTACAGAATTTCGAAAAACAAATTGAATTATTAACCGACGTATGATTTATTTTGTCATTGGTACGGTTGCAGAAGTGTGCCGTTTTTATTGTGCAAGAAAATGTGATCGTTCCAATGTTTCACAGCCGTGATTGGATCACTCGACGCTTGCCTTCTAAATTTTGAAGGGGAATAACTTGAACTTAACCCCAGAGCTGGAGGTTATAAACCTGAGTTTGGAAACCAGTCTCAAATCTCAAGCACCTGATTGGCTGAAATGGCGACCAGTCGCCATTTCAGCCAATCAGATGCTTGAGATTTGAGACTGGTTTCCATGCTCAGTTTTATAACCTTGGGTACAGAATCGGTAGTCATATATCGACCATGAGTGAAGAACAGACGGCAAAGCTTTTCTGAAATATGCTAAAACTATAAGTCAGATATTCTATTCGATCACCCAACATGTAGCTCACAACTATCTTACTACAAATATGATTTCAATTAGATTTTGATCCAGCGAGCAACCTCCGTAAACACCTGTTGCACTGCAGCACTTCACAAGAGGCCGACCACGTTTTTTCGGCGTTAGCTGTCTAAGCTCACTTTTGACCTAGTTTTTCGACCAATGAAATGTTGTAAATAATACTCGTATTCAATTATTATGCAGAGGGAAAATGAAATAAACTATTTCGATTGGTCGTTATTTACACCAGAGAGGCATCTAGCAGGGTGGAGAGGTATCTAGTGGGATTTTTATTATTATGCAGGCAAAAATCAAATAGATTATTTCGATTGGTTGTTAGTGGGTGTTGTATTGGAGAAAAACATATTTACGATTTAAATAACCAGTTAAGTCAATATTGATGGCTTAAATACAATTTTATATGAAATATTCTTGTGTGTCAGGTAAACACTTGCATACAATACACAGTGTAAAACGAAAGAAAAGTGTAGATATTTCTAGTTCTTACTGGTTTCTTTCTAGTTCCTTTGATACTGATTGTTAATTTCGTGTACAAAATACAAGTTCATTGTAGTGTAGTGGCTAACACTCTCGCAACCAAGCGGAGGCCCCGGGTTCAATACTCAGGGCGGACACTTTTTTAAGTTAATTTACGTAAAAGTTGGTAGATTTCGCTCTTGTAAGGCCAGAGAAAATAAATTATTAGATTCTCATCCGGATTTTGGGAAAAAAAGGGCGGGTGGGCACTTTTTAATTTTTATTTTTTATTAACGAAATACCTTAAGAAGGTATTTCGGGATGGTCTAAAACCAGTTCTGTCCGGAACACAATATGTTTCGATTTTTTTACCAATAATTTTTTGGGGGGCGGGTGGTTTTGGACAGGGGCGGGCGGGGATGAGAATCTAAAATATTTTTTTTCTATTGCCTAACAGGCTGTTTTTATTTATTTTTATTAAATTTCAAGAACATTTATTCATCTTGAGTTCTAACTCTACAAGATATATTTTATTGAAACTGATTAAATGTAGATCAAGACTTAATGTAAGACATTGCTTATTTAATCGACTTGTTATCACTTTATGAAATTGTTGCAACAGCTTCAACATTTTTTTAAAGACACTTTCAATGAATTTATGAGTTGTCATGATTCGGTCGCTTAATCTCTAGGTCATACTAAGAAGGCAGAGGCTGTTCTTCAACAGCTATAACAAGTAAAATAAAATAACTAAACTGTGTCTGCTTCGCCTCTCTGTATTTCTTTCTTTCTTATAAACATGTATATATAAATCTTTTCCATCAACGCCGTTTATCTTTTTTAAAGATATTTCTTGTTTGTCATGCGACGACTGTTAGAACTGCCGTTCCAATGAAAAGAAACTGTATTTTACTTCCAAATTAGATTTTGCTGTCAATAAAATTTTTTGTCGCTGTATGATTCCCCTTGTAGATGTTGGAACAATAACAAAAGGTGTGGCATAAAGTAAATCAACTTGAAGGCGTGATTAACAATGAACAAAGTACTTGTCAACAAAAATATTAGTCGCAAAAAATCGTGACTGATGTTTTGGTTGCAAGCCAAAATCTAACTGAAATCGAAATTTGTAGTACCGGTGTATGAGATAGACGACAAATGACCATAATTATGATGAAATTTAAACAAAGATTGCTTCCATCCTCGAGCCTCAATTCATAAAAGTGGGTTTGGAGACCTGTGTTGAAATTCTAGCATCTGATCGGTCCTATTTGGGGACTGGTCAAAATTTAATCCAATCAGAGATGCTCACAATTTGTGACACAGTTTTATCATCTTCGACCGTGGATTGGCAGTCTGTAATATATAGGACTGTGCGACTGGCCATTACTAACTATGGTGGCAGCCACACTCTATCTACTAAATTTACCAATTGGGCTCATCTGTTGTAGTGCTGGCCTGGGTTTGACATAAAACTGTTTATGATGTAACTTTTATGCAACTCAGGAAATGTTGAGCGAGGTTGGTGCATCCTACAACCTAGTTTCAACGCCCCATTGCACAATGTTTTGCCATTGAATGTTCCAAGGCAGTAACCCATGAGGTTCCTCAGTTTCGTTTATTGTCTGTACATGTGTAGTTTCTTTTGAAATCCTTTCTAAACCCATGCTTCCTCTCTGTCTTTGCTTGTTGGCTGTGTGGGGAGACTACGTTTTCTGAGTGTGGCTTCCTGATGCATGAATCCATGATTCACTTTTTATTATACAGAATATAAACAATTACAAATACATGTAATATGACAGTTTATATATAACACAAACATATAAAGAAATCTGGTCATCATTTTATTGTAAAAATATAACATTTACTGTGAGGTTTCACACATTCTATGTAAAAACAATAAGTAAAATTTAATACTGACAACTATAATAAAACATTTTAGTACATAACCAGTGCCCAATATAATAAAACTTAAGATTGGAGACCAGTCGCCATTTCAGCCAATCAGATGCTTGAAATTTGAGACTGGTCTCTAAATCTAGTTTTTTTTTATCTTAGGCACGGATAAAAATCATGTATCATACATCAAGAGATCTCATATAACTAAACACCTACAATCCGGGTAAGCATAAACTACTATTAACTGTAAAATCCCTATTAAATGCCTGTTACATTTACATTTTTTTCAGAAAAATGGGGGAGGTGATATACTTCTGAAGTGTCATTTATTCTAAATGAAATATAAATCAAAACATTCCCTGTAGCAAGTAATTATAATTAATTTTCAGAATAATTGTAATAAGGATTTAAATTAAAATCTTTCAAAATAAAACATCAGTTTTTTAACAATTTTTTGGTTTTCCACAGCAATTATTAGAGTAGGGGTGTTTAATAGAGATTTTACGCCTTTTATTTCATCGTACATATATAAAATGTTTGTAAATGACATACATACATAACAGTAAAACCAATTGAACTTATGTGTAATAAGAAATTATACACATAATAATTTGCTGCTGACTGACCGCTTTTGCTTTTGCACGTGAAAGAGTTTGTTATGCTTATGTTATTTTATTAATTAAAAGAAGAAAGCCAGGCAATCAGCAATAGCGTTCATGTCAAAAAGGTAACTGAGACCATAATTAAGGGAATCCCATTTTCTAAACAAAATCAGAAGAAACAGCTGTGACTAAGACGAGAGAATACAAGTTAACTGTTTCTCCACTTAATTTAATTAAATTAGGGCATGGTAACCTTTTACTCCATACAACGACTCTTATAACACTGGCGAACAGTGTGGATCCAATTCAAACGGCACATCGTGAAGTTCAATCAAGATCTACCATGTTCGCTTTCTGAATCATTGTCATTTCTGACCAAGACGCGAGCTATGTAGATCCTCATCAAACGGCACGGTTGCGACAGCTGATCTGGATCTACAGTTCGCACATGTGATTAAACCCGTATAATTATATGGAGTGAAGGGTTGCACCAAGTCCCAAGGTTATAAACCTGAGAATGGAAACCAGTCTCAAATCTCAAGCATCTGATTGGTTGAAATGGCGACTGGTCGCCATTTCAGCCGTTCAGATGCTTGAGATTTGAGACTGGTTTCCAAGCTCAGATTTATAACCTTGAGGCCAGACCATTAATTGTTCACAGTGGTGTTTTATGTTATAGTGAACTGTGCAGACCCTGATAAGTACCCACATATGTGTAGGCTGATATTGGTCTACACTGGTAGAGATCTTACAGTCGCTGTGCTTAGCACTTAAAATTTAAACCACAAAATATCTCTCGATTCTTCAAATCAGTAAATAAAAGAAATGTTGAAATGCTGATTATGAAGACTTTCCAAATTAAACCCAACCCAAAATTAGCAGATTTTTGCACGAAAAAACGTATAGACCGCCAAAGTTACCACCTCTATCGCAGCTTTAACATTGATGAAATTTAAACCATTCGGAATGGCAAAGTAGCACGGGTACAAACTTGTTTAAAAAATGCCCTACTTTTTCTTCTCGTCACTGATAATTTAATTAACTAAAAAATTGAAAGTTTATAATGATTTCTTTTCAGACACACACTACTGTTTACTTGGTCAAAATTTGAAAATGTTTAAACAGACGACAGTCGTGAAATTTGCACAAAACTGGAAATAGGTTTAAGCGTGACAACAAAAGGTAGCGTGTTTCCGATCTTAATCACAGAGACTGGTGTCGACTTGATTTCAATGTCTGAAATTAATAAACTTGTGTTGGCGACATGCATTCTGCATAATTTTTGCATTCCAAAGAATGGCATTGAAGGTTAATATTTTTGACGATGATCATGAAGACAATGATTAAAAGATATATGCTTACATTATTACTCGTATTTAGTAATGGTCAAGGCTTGCTGCAGGCTTGCTGTCTCAAAATCTGTCATAAGTACTTTATAACTACATAACTTTAAATTCGTATGAAGCCATTCATTTGCAACGTTCAGGTCACAATGTTATAAAACTGCGTTTGGAAACCAGTCTCAGATCTCAAGCATCTGATTGGTTGAAATGGCGACTGGTCGCCATTTGTTCCAATCAGATGCTTGAGATCTGAGACTGGTTTCTACGCTGTTTTATAACCTTGGGCACAGCTGGTAGTAATTACCAAAGTGGTAACTATTTATTGACGGCCAGGATGCATACATAATCATCATCTTTGGTATCGTAACTGTAAAATTTGGCGTTGTGTTTCATCAAAATACTTCAAAAGAATGGTATGATCAGACGCAGCAATAGCGGCGTTCTTTGATGTTTTAGCCGGAATTTTTGCATGATAACTGTGTCATTCTGTAGCAGAAAAGCGTTCGAGATGGACGTAGATTTCAGGTGTTACACAAAGGACAAGGAGTAAGTTTCACTTTAAGCTTTACATTTTGATCTTATTTAAATCTAAACACACATTCAAATCTAAATTAAGTGTTCCTAAAATTAGTAAAATTAAAAGTCTTGTAAAATAGTCATTTGCTTGATATTATATACTAAAAGAAATTAGAAACGCAACTTCTTTAAACATAAATTATGTTTCGTGATTAAAGAAGTTGCGTTTTTTATTTCTTTTACTATATTATATTTACTTGAAGAAATTAGAAACGCAACTTCTTTAAACATGAAATATATTTCTTGTTTAAAGAAGTTGCGTTTCTAATTTCTTTTAGTATATTTAATGGATATCAGGGGCGGATCCAGGATTTCAGTAAGGGGGGTTCAACTCAGCGAGTCGTATTTTTTAACAGCGTCAATTTGCAACTGAGCTAAACATCAGTCCTTCGGCCACTTTCAGGGTTCTTAATAAATAATGTTTGTAAAAGGCCCCAATGAATTTTAAGATTCCGAACTTATCTAGGGGGCCGCGGGCCTGCTCCTCCGGAAAATTTTGAAAATTTATATGCCAAGTCCTGCATTCTGAGGTATTTTGTGGGAATTTTATAGAAGGTTTTGAAGTACTCCTTCTTACTTGATTTTAACTATTTCCTTGCGAGCAGTAGTGATGCAATTATATGCACTCAGATCTAAATTGCCTCATTATCTGAGTTTACGAGATATGCGACTTACAATGTTTCAACTAAAGAAGTTGTTAATTAGAAAAAAAAACCTGCTCAAAATGGCTAAGTTCAGGGTTCCCAGTTTCTGGTCAATACTTTCGCCAGTTTGAAAATGTTGAAGACATTTTAGATGCACTAATAACTGTTTGTGGTGGGATGGGGTTTAGAGAGAAAATTAGCTGTGAGATACTTTTGGTTTCCTACTGGACAAAAATATCATTACCTTTTGAATCAGTTTGCATAAAACAAATTTATGAACGTTAATGTGCCGAGTCCATATTAATAATTATTATTTTTTTTACTTTTGAATGTTTTATTTTTACGAACAGCGTGAAATTTATTCCTTACTGAAGCACTGGCCAATTTAAGCAGAAACAAATGTGTTTTTTTTTAATTTTCTATGATTTGTGCACGCCTCTACCTCAGTAAATTACTCTACGCAACTGACAGCAATTGTGCTCGTGGTCATTACTTTTTGTCTTTGACGACTCGCCGCCGGACGTGACATCGTAAATACATGTATATTTTTTTATTCAAACTTTATTTCTTTCTTGTATTGCGAATATAAGCATAAGAATTAATGTTACATTTTATACCACAGACTTTTAACTGCGATTTTTAAGTTGCAAAAGGTCAGGGGGTCCAACGTATTTGGTTTTTTCGGAAAAGTAAGTGAGCGACATGTTCTCTGCGGAACAAAATGGCGGAAAATTGTGTGATTTGGTGCATTTCAGGAGATATTTTGACCTGGTAAGTAGATTTATATCAATGTTATCCTAATATAAATACGCCTACCCGGAGGCCAGATGTGTAAGCTCCACTCGGTTTTTTAACTTATGTTTCTAGAGGCCTAAACAAAAAAGTTATTGAATGTATAAACTGAAAGATTGTTTGTTTACAAAGTGAAAATAGAAAATTTTGTGACTTAAAACTGTGTTTTTAGTCAAAATATAACGTTCTTGGACCTATTTTAGCGAAATTATTATCGAGTTTTTGCATATATTTCTTCACGGCGGCTTTTGCACTTTACATGGGTACTTTATGGCCAATTTTTTTATGTTCAAACACTTTAATGTTTGGCGTGGAAGTGGTAAGCATGTTTTTGTTCGGTGCAGAATCTGAATAACACACTCGTATGCATTAATATAAGTGAAAGTAAGACACGAGCTGATAACAAATGTTAATAATCAAAATAAAAGCCGATTTGTTACCCAAATACGAACATACTATACTTGTATAATATTCTACCTCTTGATAAGTAAACTCCCGCCTTGTGACCATCTCAATTTCAAGACCATCCCGCTGTTACGGGCACTTTTTGAAAGAACAGATTTTTCCTATATAATTCAATGGTCGCTCGCATCGATTATACGACCACCCCGCTATTCCATATTCCATAATGCGACCACTTTCTACAGTCTTATATACCCAGTTGCCACTTATTTTGACAACTTAATTACGACCACAAGGCATTTACTCGCCGAATACACAGTCAAGTGCCATTGTCTTTTGGCGAGAAGCGAGTTTACAGTCTTCAAGTATCTGACGTAATTTATTCGGTTTATTAAGTTAGTGACGTCATTAAAAATAAGATTTACGTTTACGTCAATATTTCAGCGTAAGGAAACAAAATTTATTTTGTATACATATACACAAATGAACAGTAAAAGGTATGCAAGAAAAAGTATCTTGCATGGGACATTCGGTAAAGATAGAAAAATCGGTCACCTCGGGTGAACAGTTTTTGCGGGAACTCAACAGAGCCTCGTTCCCGCAAAACAGTTCACCCTCGGTGACAGATTTTTCCATCTTCACCTCACACTCATGTAAGATACTTATAATCCTGTCAAAATTTCTCGGAATACCCTTATAACAAAATGCTATGCTCGGTATTGTTGTTTGGGTATATACTGTGCCATATTTACAATATTTAGAGATTTGTGTACACAAAGAGGAAAGCATCTTATTTTTTTTATAAATAAAAACGATTATGGAAGTAATTTTGCTTACTGAAGGAGGCTACAAAAGCGTGTTACCCTTAATAAGTTAAGAGCCCTGGGAATCAGACTTGAGCGTCATACGGGGCATAGTAAAAATGACGTTTACCAATCCCGCATCAACTTGCGGTTCTACAGGTGCAACCCTAGATACACTTTATTATTCCACCTAAAATAAGAAAAGAGACTGGACTGGTAAGAAATGTATATCGGGGTATAGATTTATATATACGCGCACACACGCACAAACAAACACAAGAATGGGTAGGTAGATTCTAATTGATATTATAAATACACATGAAGTTCTTGTTTCAGTAAAGCCATTTTCGGGCAAAGATATAAAGGAACATCCGTGTGTTTGGGTAAAATATTGGCTTTTGGTTTGATTTTTAACATTTATCAGCTAGTGTCTTACTTTCACTTATATAAACGCATACGAGTGTGTTATTCAGATTCTGCACCGAACAAAAACATGCTTACCACTTCCACGCCAAACATTAAAGGTGTTTGAACATAAAAAAATCTTTCAGTTTATACATTCAATAACTTTTTTGTTTAGGCCTCTAGAAACATAAGTTAAAAAAACCGAGTGGAGCTTACACATCTGGCCTCTGGGTAGGCGTATTTATATTAGGATAACATTGATATAAATCTACTTACCAGGTCAAAATATCTCCTGAAATGCACCAAATCACACAATTTTCCGCCATTTTGTTCCGCAGAGAACATGTCGCTCACTTACTTTTCCGAAAAAACCAAATACGTTGGACCCCCTGAAGGTCCTGTGATTTATCAAATGCCCATGACGATAGATTGGTGGACGCTAGAAACATTCAATTCTAAGTTTTCCATTGATGAACTGACTACTTTGTATTTTGATTAAAATTAGAGCAGATTGGTCACATACAGTGGCAAGTGTGCAGGGGTGCGAAGTTGTTTATTGGCAATACACAGGTTAGAATTGAGAACAAGTAATATGCGTGAAGTCCATTTTTTGACACTCAAGACCATCACAGAGGCCGCATTTTGTCGTCAAATGAAACAAATTTGCAAGAAACTTGTTGTCTAATTCTTTCTGGAAACCATAAGTATTGATTTGTATTCACAAACTTCGAACCTCGAACCACCCGGGATAAAAAAATCGGGAAAATTAGGGGGGTTCGTCCGACCCCCCCCCCCCCGCCCTGAATCCGCAACTGGGATATGTCTTTCATTTTGATTGTTGCAGTTGTTCTAATATATATATTTTCTCAAATATAAATAATAAGTATCTGGGTATATAATTTTTTTATATACGAAAATATGTTATTGTATGGTATTGTATTCTTTTTGTATGTTTGTCGTTTTGAATGTTGCTGTTATTTGCATAAACAATTTTGAAGGTATCATTGAAAATAAAGATTACAAAATCATTACGATTGTAATTTTTACGAGTATTATTATTTTTATTATTATTATTATTATTTTTAGAAATGAGACAGAGGCTTACTACGCTCAAAGGGCAAAAGCCGAAATGAGGCCAAAAGAAATACTTAGTGTTATTTTCGACGGAATAGATCAGCGCAAAAACATACTATTATTATTATTTGAGAAAAGACAGCCATACTAAGCTAGAAGGGCAAAGGCCGAAATAAGGCCCCTAAAGAGATCTTGGGGGTTAACATTGATGGAATGGATCAGCGAAAAACAGATCATTATTATTATTGTTTCAGAAAATAGTCTTACTACGCTAGAGGAGCAAAGGCCGAAATGAGGTCTAAAGAAATCCTAAGGGTAATAATTGATGGCATGGAATCCTCCAAAATAACCAAAATGAGACCTAAAGAAATACTAAGAATAATTATAGATGGCATGGACCAAAGAAAAACAGACCTTCCACATTACCGATTACGGAATCCTCCAAAATTACCAAAATGAGACCTAAAGAAATACTTAAAGCATTATTGTAGATGGCATGGACCAAAGAAAAACCGACCTGCCACATTACGATTATGGAATCCTCCAAATGTACTGAAATGAGGCCCAAAGAAATACTCAGCCTCATTATAGATGGCATGGACCAAAGAAAAACAGACCTTCCACATTACCGATTACGGAATCCTCGAAAATTACCAAAATGAGACCTAAAGAAATACTTAAAGCATTATTGTAGATGGCATGGACCAAAGAAAAACCGACCTGCCACATTACGATTATGGAATCCTCCAAATGTACCGAAATGAGGCCCAAAGAAATACTCATCCTCATTATAGATGGCATGGGCCAAAGAAAAACAGACCTTCCACATTACCGATTACGGAATCCTCGAAAATTACCAAAATGAGACCTAAAGAAATACTTAGCATTATTGTAGATGGCATGGACCAAAGAAAAACCGACCTGCCACATTACGATTATGGAATCCTCCAAATGTACCGAAATGAGGCCCAAGAAATACTCAGCCTCATTATAGATGGCATGGATCAAAGAAAAACAGACCTTCCACATTACCGATCATGGAATCCTCCAAATGTAAATAGCTTTTATTATTGACTGCTTATTGCTTGAACTATTGAGGATATAAAAAAGCCTGTTAAAACTGACAAAGTATGGATCGAATATTGTTATTATGATCGAATTAAGTTATTACAATGGAACCTTTGGTAAGTAAGTCACTAATTAATCGCATTAAATAATTGACAAAATTCATATCTATTTTCTATAAGTATACAACAAGAGAATTTCAGATGTACGTTTATCTAATAATAAGCGTACCTGGTGTAGCAATAATAATAAAACAGGTTATTCACGGAAAAATTCCAAACAAAAACACTCCGAATTTCTCCGCAAATTTTGTGAAACCGGCTCGTCTGAACAAAATGTGCGGTATTTTCAAACTAGGAATTGTACATGTTGATAATTACAAAATTTGCGCAATTATAAAACTACGTATGCTAACTACGACAGTTACTATATTATTTAAGTCTTGGTTTGAAATCAGATGAACAAAACGCTATTTGCAATTCTTTAACCGAAATGTTTGTTTATTTTACATGCAGTGCATGTTCGTATTTGGAGGTTTTCACATGAGCACAGTTACAGATGATGAAGACAACTTTTACTGTAAAATGTTCATATAAGCGTGCAATTCTTTTATACGAGTATATTGTTAAATGTTTTATAGATTATTTGTTAAGTAATTTAAAATTCCACAACATTACAAAACATATTATTTCTGCTACGTTGTTTAATTGTTATTCAACATATATACAGGATTGATATGTTTTCATTTTGTCAAAATTTAAAACGCAACGAAAACTGCAACTTTAATTGTAATATTGAAATTTAAAATATCTTTCTTCTTTATTAAGGAAGCTGACAAAGGGAATTGAAAACTCACGTTGTAGGCTGTATTGGCAAAGGAGGCCAGAAATAGAAGACTGCCGCAAACTCTCTATGTGCAGTTAAACAACACAACAAGGTAGGCAAACTTATGTCACTGAAAACCATACCTTCCAGATACAACAAATCAACATATATTCATAAATTAGCTACCTGTATCAGAACAGGTGTTCAATAAGAATAACAAGCACTGAAGAAAAAAACTGATTTACTATGATTGAACAAGATTGGACAAAGAACCAAAACGTTTATTAACCCCCTCCGTTTGTCCATCTGTCCGTTCTTCCTGTGCACCTTCCTAAAAAATATTTTATTACACTCAACAAATTTGACATATTTTTTTCAACTTGAGAAAGTACTTTTACATTCGTTGATAAGTTTATCAAGGTTCAAATACAAATATATAGTTTTCCATTTGAAAAGATTAAAGGAAAATCCCATTTTTAAATATCACCTTTAATGGTTACACAAAATGTGCAACTATTGTTTTGGATTCTTGAAAATGTATGCAGTAATAATGTATGAACTTGGCCATAAAATTGTTAATAACATGCAAATTTAACTTTTATTTTACTTCTTTTTTCCCAGTGATTCAAAGAAGAAAATGTCCATAAAAATGGCATGTGGATGAAACCATTTTTCATATCGTATCGGCAAATATGTACAAATAAAGTCCACAAAAACAAGCTAGTGAGTGGGGTACTGTCAATATCGCTTTCGATATGGACAGTTCATATGAAAAGTGTATTGAACAATTGGATGAACATTTCTTTCCCAAAGGGAAACAATGACAAGGGCAAATTATCCGATATGGAGTGTGCGTTGGGGACAGCCAAGGGGTCGAAGATACAATCGGAGAACTTCTCTTTTCCTGACTCCATTTCATTTCTGTTGTCGTACTGGCAAATATGTGCAAATGAATTCATCAAACAAGAGGGCCATGATGGCCCTAAAAGCGCTCACCTGAGTTTAGTCAATAGTCTCTTGCAACAGTGACCTAGTTTTTGGACCCAGATGACTCATATTCAAACTCAACTGAGATATCATTGCGACAAACATCCTGACTAAGTTTCATGACAATCTGAGCAAAAATGTGACCCCTAGTGTTAACAAGAAAAATTCTATTTTTAGTAACAATGACCTAGTTTTTGGACCCAGATGACTCATATTTGAACTTGTCAGAGAAATCATTGGGAAATACATTTTGACCAAATTTCATGACAATCGCAGCAAAAATGTGACCCCTAGAGTGTTCACAAGAAAATTCTTTTTTTAGTAACAGTGACCTAGTTTTTGGACCCAGATTACCCATATTCAAACTTGTCCGAAAAATCATTGGGACAACTATCCTGACAAAAGTTTCATGACAATAGAAGGAAAAATGTGATCCCTAGAGTGTTTACAAGAAAATTCTATTTTTAGTAACAGTGACCTTGTTTTTGGACCTAGATGACCCATATTCAAACTCGTCTGAGAAATCATTGGAGCAAACATCCTGATGAACTCTCATGACAATCAGAGCAAAAATGAGACCCTTGGAGTGTTAACAAGAAAATTATATTTTTAGTAACAGTGACCTTGTTTTTGGACCCAGATGACCCATATTCAAACTCCTCCGAGATATCATTCAGAAAAACATCCTTACCAAGTTTTATGACAATCGGAGAAAAAATGTGACAGCTAGAGTGTTCACAAGAAAATCGTATTTTTAGTTACAGTGACCTAGTTTTTGGACCCAGATGACCCATATTCGAACTCATCCGAGAAATCATTGGGACAAACATCCTCACTAAGTTTCATGACAATCGAAGCAAAATTGTGTCTGCTAGGGTGTTCACAAGAAAATTCTATTTTTAGTAACAGTGACCTAGTTTTTGGACGATCTGGATCTACACTGTTCGCCCATGCAACAAAATGTGTCCTGACTAAGTTTCATGACAATCAAAGCAAAATTGTGTCCGCTAGGGTGTTCACAAGAAAATTCTATTTTTAGTAACAGTGACCTAGTTTTTGGACGATCTGGATCTACACTGTTCGCCCATGCAACAAAATGTGTCCTGACTAAGTTTCATGACAATCGAAGCAAAATTGTGACCGCTAGGGTGTTCACAAGAAAATTCTATTTTTAGTAACAGTGACCTAGTTCTTGGACGATCTGGATCACACTGTTCGCCCATGCAAAAAATGTGTCTAATATAGTCTGAACATTTTGAGAATGTGCTACAAATATGTTTTACAAACAGTGAATAAAATATTCAGAAAAGCCTGATTTGCAAAGAGCTATAAAGTATGAAAGTTTATTTGGTCAATATCCATAGAAAATGACAACATTTACAGTATAAAATCTTCCAGAGCAAAGTTCTAAATATTGCATAACACAGATCTAAATAGCAAAGTTCACTAGGTCATTGTCAAGCATCTAGAGCTATACTGTGGTACTGCAATATAATAACACCTTACATTGAACCTAAATATAGTTTAAGACTGGTAGAAATATTGGAATTTTGTCACTTGAAATTTTCACTCTGCTACTAAAATTTTTGTTTTTAATTTTATCACTGAACAACCAGTGTATGAATTGTTCAGGAAAAATTGAATTTTAAGACGGTATAAAGTTTGTGTCAAAATCTGGTTGATAACTGTAGAAAATCAAAGGTTAAAAACAGAATTTAAAAGAAGAAAAACGAAAAACCCCAGGGCGGGGCCAATTTTGACCCCAGGAAAATAATTTGAACAATCTTTGTAGAGTTTCACTAGAGGGTGCTAAATGCCAAATATCTAAGCTCTAGGCCTTGTGGTTTCAGAGAAGAAGATTTTTAAAGTTTTTCCTTTCGGTTGCCATGGCAACCAGAGTTCTGCATGGAATTGATTTCTTTGAACAACTTTGGAAGAGCTTCATGCAAGGAACATTTGTGGCAAGTTTCATCAAGTTTGGCCCAGGGGTTTAAGAGGAGATGTTGTTTAAAGCAAAAATTGACGACGCACGACGCACAACGGACACAGAGTGATCCTAAAAGCTCACCATGAGCACAAGTGCTCAGGTGAGCTAAAAACAAGCTAGTGAGCGGGGGTTCTATTACTATAACGTTCGACATGGACAGTTCCTATGAAAATGCATTGAACTATATCTGAACATTTTTTCCTAAAAGGGAAAAATGACAAAGGAAAATTATCAGATATGGAGTGTGGACTGGGTACTGCAAAGGGGTTAAATATACCATCACATTTTTTTCTTAAAGGGAAACATTACAAAGGAAAATTATCAGATATGGAGTGTGGACTGGGTACTGCATAGGGGTCAAAGATACCATCAGAGAACTTCTCTTTTCCAGCCTTAAGTAAAACACAGAGGCTGCGGATCTATCTGCTCTGAAAAAGGTAAGAGATTTTCATATTTTGTAAAAATTTGTGTGAAGAGGAATAGATCTAATTCAAATATTTAAAGTACTCTGCAGAAATCAGTAGAAATCCATGAATTAGGGAGCTATAAATACCACAGGACATAATGATATACCTGAAAATACAGGAATTGCAGACTAGGTTTGAATTTCTCTGCTAAAACTGGTACATATGCCCAATGTTATAAAACTGCGCATGGAAACCAGTCTCAAATCTCGAGCATCTGATTGGCTGAAATGGCGACCAGTCCTAGATCCTAGAGATTTGAGACTGGTTTCCATGCTCTGATTTATAACCTCCAACCATAGACAATGTGGTATTCATCAATATTATTAGAAGATTGCTGTAAGTAAATGATACTTCATTGCTACCACAAAACTGGATAAAAAGATGACTGCAAAGAGGAATATGAATAGCTTATCTGGCCTCAACTGTGTCAGGTTTCAGTGTAAGGTCTTATCCTCAACATATCATTTCTTGAGTTAGTTATTACTGTTACCTGGTAACATATATATTCAGACAGAACAAGCCAATCCAAAGAAAAAGAAAAACAACTGTTCATTTACAGCAGGATAATGTCTAGCATTAAAATATTCTACAGACACAGTAACAAATCTTTAAAACATATTTCTGTTGACTTAAATTTTCATAGAGAGCATTGCATGCGAAAAAATATATTGCAGGGTTGTTGTTGTTGTTTTTCTTTTAGAAAATAAGCTTTTCAGTGTTAACTGACTAGTGATTCAGGTGACAGTGACATTTTCAATCTCTGGAAGATCCTAGATCAATTGCAAACTTCACTAGAAAGAAAATCTAGAGATATATGAATTTTACTGTTCATCTGAACCTAGCATTATACCATGTTATTCCAGTCCATCTCTTTTTTATTAAGGGAGCTGGAACAAGGAAATTGAAAACTCACGTTGTAGGGTGTATTGCCCGTGGTAGAAGAAAGTATTTCATGGTGGACTACAACCAGTATCCACACGATACAGAGAGGACGACTCTTACTTGTTATTTGTTTCAAAAGACGAGGCTGGTAATGGAAGATTGCCCCAAACACTGTCACGCTTGTGGAAAACAGAACCACTTCGCGAGTGTTTATCGGTCTAAAAACTTAAAGAAGAAAGTCATGCCGTTCCAGGAGATAGTGAATAAGTGACGGATTACTGTGGTGACAATGATGGAAACAATTATTGCATTGATACGGTAAGCAGTTCAAATTCTCCTGATCGTGCATTTGTAAATTTGCTCCTAGGTCCCTCCCAATACTCTGTAAAGTTTAAGATAGATACCGGTAGTGCTGCTGACATACTACCTTTGCATCATTTCAAGGCAATGAATTTAAACAACCCTCTGTGTGTCCCAAATTCCAAGCTAACCTCACATACAGGAATGAGAGATAACATTACAAACACAACAAGGTACGCAAACTTATGTATTTTAATAGAACTAATACCAAAGACATAAACCAAACAATAAAAACCAGGACATCCTTTGTGCTTTAAGCCCATATTTGCATTGTGGCCACGATATTAAGTATGTAGAAGGATCTGTCAAAACAGCTCTATAGACAATGGAGTGAGAACCTGATGACACGTTTGAGGGTTTGAGTACTGAAGACTTCCTCGAGCACGAAACTAGATTCCAAGTCAACATGGATGTGAACAGCTTACAAAGAGAAACTTTTATAAGATTGATTTACAGATCCAGAGGACAGCTTTACCCTACTATGTATATACACGAAAACCATCTAACATCAGAGATTTTAAAATGTATGCCCAGAAGTATCAATGCATGACCTGCAATTTTCGCCTTCTTCTAATTTGTAAGAAAAAACAAGTAAAATTAGGTGAATGGCTCCTTAATAGACATTAACCTTAAGTTTTTGGCTTTATCATAAGCAATATAACATGAATGTTTGATGTGGATATTAAGAAATGGCTCAGATAAAGCCAACGTCAAGTTTCAGTGACGGATTATTTGACTGTCTGATATGCAACTCTTCATATTTATATTCAAATGTCATAGGATTGGATTATTCCAAAACGAAACATCCACTTAACGGAAAACGTGTATTCATGTAATTGTACTTGATGCAAAAATTTTAAATTTTATTGCTTGCTTGTGTACCCATCATTTGAGCGTTCGCAAGATAGTACAATTAGCATTGTGACATTTTAGACTGCAATCATCAAAACTGTCGTAACAGCTAGATGGGTGTTCAGTTAACCACTTGCGTCGCCTTCGAAAGGGGAACACAAAAAGATAATTAAACAGTTAAATATGAATATCGTGTGCATTGCAAACCTTACTTGTATTTAGCACATTTGCAAGAAATATTAAAACTCGTATCAAAACAAATTGATAATTACTGTTTTTTGTTCAAGGTACTAAAAAGTGCCTATTAAGTAGAAAAAGTTGGTCAAGTGTAGGACAGTTGACAGTAGCAAATTAATGTGTACTTACTAGTACTAGTTGCAGTATGAAAATAGAATCGGTTGGGGACTTTGGTCATAACATTAAGACTGTTTTAAATATATTTCAGATATCTACCAGTTGAGATCAAGTCTCAAAGAGCCAGCCCATCTTATACGTGTGAACAGACAGGAAATTCTGCATTCTGTGATAGCCAACCACATGTTTGTTGATAACCTCACATCTGTAAGAGAAGAATTCAGTGGAGAGGTGGGTGAAGACCAAGGTGCTCTCTTCAGAGACATGTTTGCTTCTTTCTGGGAGGAAGCATCCACCAGGTTTTTCAGAGGTGAGGATGTTGTTATCCCGTATGTCACATCCTAGGAGAGACAAACGTCTATGGAAGGTTATCCTGTGATAGGTAAAATGTTCGAACACAAATATAGACTGGAAGCTTCCCACTACGCCTATCCCAGTCAACCATTTTGTCTCTTGCTCGCCCAGATGACTTAGTTGACAGTAAAGATCTCATTGAGGATTATACCCAGTTAAAGCCAGTGGCATAAGGAGCCTTTCTAAGAAGACTCTTCAAGCTCATGTTTGGAAAGAAAGCAAGAACAGGCGTCTCATCCTAAGCCATGCCAGCACTTTAGAAACTGAGGACATGTCTGAAAAGTCAGGCACAGCAGGAGCTTTTAGATGAATCACTTGTGTTCATCAGTCTTATGAGGAAAGGTTTCCAATAAGTCACACTTGTAAATAAAGTCGTTATTATATTTATTATTATAACTATTATTATTATTATTATTATCTTATCTTTATCTTATCGACACGTTTGAAGGTTTGAGTATTGAAGACTTCCTCGAGTTCGAAACTCGATTCCAAGTCAACATGGAAGTGTACAGTTTACAAGAAGAAGGTTATGCAAGATTCGATTTACGAATCTAGAGTACAGCTTTACTCTACTATGTATGTAAATCAATACAAAAACCCTTTCTCCTACATCAGATTTGAAAATATATGCCCAGTAGTATTAATGCATGACCAGCAAATGTCATTTTTAGAAGCCAAGTGGTCTTTATCGTCATCAAAGGGTGTTTAGTTACAAATAAAAAACTGCAACCTTGTCAACCTTGGAGGATTTCATGTAGCCCAAGATACCATTTTAGATAAACTGTGCTCTATGTTATAAAACTGAATATGGAAACCAGTCTCAAATCTCAAGCATCTGATTGGCTGAAATGGCGACCAGTTGCCATTTAAGCCAATCAGATGCTTGAGATTTGAGACTGGTTTCCAATCTCAGCTTTATAACCTATAGTCCTGGGCTTTTCAGCATCAAAGTCCCTGAACAGGAGCGCCTTTTTCCGTAGTTCATCTGCAACAACATTGAGGCTAACTTATTTCTCATTTGGGGACTTTTAGAAAATAACATTACATTTTTGGGCAAGAAAAAATAATATTTGGTGGCTGGAGGCAATCATCAATCAAAACAATTGATGGCGAAATGGACCAAGTTATATATAATTTAAATTAGACTTGATAATATGATACTGTGTGGAGAAAAATATTTGAATTTAATATAAGCAAAGAATGCATCCTTGTGTGAATTCAGTGTGTTTGCACAAAGCATTTAGAATTGTGTTATATTTCAAATTAAAATGCAAAACATTGTTTCTTAGACTAGGCAAACTGATATTGTAAAACACCTAAACAACATTTGATATCTTAATATCAGTACATAATAATGTTGAATATAAAAATAAATGTATTGTTTTGCAAGCATTTTTTAAATTGAGTTTGTTTTGAATCTAATTATTAATCACATTTTCACTGGCTTAAATAAATATAATGTATCAGTTTGTATCAGTTTAGATATAATGCATTCAGTCTTCTCCAGCGAGCAAAACGATTGCACCTAAAAGTGTGGCATCTTGTGGATTTTTTAGCACTGTTCGTTTTGTTTGTCTAATATTTACTTGTGTAATTTAACAAGACTGTTTGAATTTGTTGTATTAAGAGTATTTAATATTGAACGTATCATTAATTATCAATTCAAGAACGGTTAGTATTTAACTTAAAGGTATAAGAAAATGAGATGGTTTGTAAAAATACTTGTACGTTTCTTTGACGAACATTCAATGACAATTAAGACATGCCGTTCTGTCTTCAAGTATATTAAGGATATCATAAAAAGATGAAGAATTGTGTCACCCTCAGGTACTTTCTCAGAAAAAAAAGTTTGATGTGTATGTGTAGAAGTAATAAATCAACCATGGAAAATTGAACATATACACCGAAAGGTGCAAGGGTTTCATTTCAACATCACTTCATAGATAAAAGTGTTGTAAGGAAATAACTTCACTACTTAAGTGTTGCTCTACAGATTCCTATAATAATCGGAGTAAAAATTATACAAATTACAACAAATAAAGTGAGGAGTTGTTAATGCATACAAATATGATTGAAGCATAGTGACAAAGAATACAGATGGGGTTCAATGCTAGTTTGTTGCCTTCCAAAACATGACAGTTTAATTGGAAACTTTAATTCCAGAGATTGATGCATGAACATAAAGACTTTATATCACCATGGATACACTTGTCAGACAAGAGTCTTGAAATGAGTTGTACAGGTATCAGGGACAAAATTCTTTTTATACTCAAACATTAGGTGACTTTCATTAGTACCGAATGGGCAGATAAAGGTTAAGCATTACAACACAAGCCAAGAAGTGGTCCAATGAATGGCTGTTAACCACTGAAGTGCTTACCACACCATCTGTCAATGTGTGATCTGTGTAGAACCAGATCAGAGTACAGATCTGCAGTTTGATAATTGGTTTATACTATTTAAATTCAGGCAATGGCTCAATTAACAAATTTCTGTAAACACCACTGTGAACAAACAAAAGACAGTATTTAAAAGGCTAACAGTGTTGGTTCAAGTATTGGAATAATAACATTTTACAGTGGCTTCCAAAAGTTCTTGGAGAACCGGCAATGTGACATAAACACAGGTTATAAGCTGTTTTGGTGAATTTACAATAACAAAATGATCTAAAAATGATGAACATTTCAACATATTTTTAACTTTCTATGTGTTATATTGAAATATTTCATACTTGTATGTCATTACTGTACAGCATAAAAAAATTACGAACATTAACAATTTTTCAGCCAAGAAGATATATAATGTCCAAGAACTTTTGTATGGCACTGAATATATCCAAAACTATACCAAACTTTTACTGTAAAAAGTACATAAAAATATATTAAAATATAATATGGACGGATTGTACTTTTTTGAGGATTAAAACTTATGTATAATAATTCTTCTTAATATAAGAAACTTCTTGGTTCATAGCAAATAAACACATTGATGAACCAAGTAAAATTCCTGACATAGTCAGACAATATCAACCTATGTAAGAAATACCTTGGACTAACCACATTAATGTTTAACTTGTTGATATTCTAAGCATTATTTACAGTAAAATGTGAAAACACACCAAAATTTATTCAAAGAAATAAATTTTCAATGCCATTTTCCTTGATCTTATCTTGTTCTTGTATTCATGTTGTGCTGTCAAAACAGCAAACAAATCTATGGCAAATATATTTAGTATTTCTCTATGCTTAAACTGAAATATTCATACATTGTGACTATTCATGTCATCTTTTTTACCTTATATTTAAGCTTTGTTCCTCCTAACAGCCATCAAATTTTCTCCTTTGGTGTTTGCCTATCCTCCTTAACATATGTGTGCATTTGATCCCACAATAAAATACCAGCTATTATGTATTGTTCGTTAGTGTTTTTGTCTTGATGTTTTGCACATGAAACACCTTAAGGTCAATACAATAGGTTTATTAATCAGCAATAGGAAAAAGATAATTCTTTCCAAGAATTACCAAAACTTAATCAATTGATTCACAATATGGCAAACCTACCCCAATGCTTGCAAATATATTGTCCAACATTTTTTACACACAAACATTTCGGAAATATCAGACAGGCAAAAACACAACATTGTGTAAACGCTATCACAATTTATCATTGCTGGACGGATATTGCACATGTTACCCTTGACCTCTACCTCCAAGTGGCCTTGACATCTGGCTGGAAAGGTCATGACTGCAGTGCTCAACCTAGATCATCGATATTCAGATGGCAGATTTCCACATTATCTTCACCGAATGACCTCCTGAGCTCTGGTCTGTAATAAACGCAGAACTATAAAATTTTACCAAACAAATATTTTTTTTATAATTCTTTATGTCAATAATGTTGTTAGGTTGTTGCAAGTTTGGGTACTATCTCATTATCACCCTAAAGATATTAAAAGAGTACTTAATAATGAAGCCATTTAACCTTCACAGCACCAAGTAAATAGCGGAAAATTACACACAGCCCAAAATTATTTCCTTGAATTCTCAGAAAATCATACCAAGCTACTTTATTAAGAAGTATAACTTGTTTGTTACAATTTCACCTCAAAAGTTCACAGTTACTGCAAAACAAATATATTTTCTTTTAATTTAATTTGAAATTCCTTCTTGATCAATGACATTTTGTCACATAATAAAAAGAAAAATGATTGGGAAATGGTTTTAACAATGGTGATTATCAATACTGCAAGACAAGTGAAATATTAAATAAGTGCATGTACAATTATCTTGATTTTATTTTGTCACAATCATTTTCCAAACAATAAACCATAATTATTGTATAATGTTAAAATACCAGGTATATCTTGAGAGAAAAAAAAAACTAATAAAAACAAAATCCTTTACCAAAACACACTCAAACTCTTGTGTCAAAACTGAATTATGTGTATAAACAACTAGGTTGAAACAAACAGCCATTTGAGGTAAAGTTCTTCCATCATAACAAGAATGCACTGATAGACACATTTCATTTAGTTTTGTGTATTTAATTGAATTTTGTTTTACCCAGTACAGTACACCTCAGAATACTTCCTCGAACAAACTTAACTAAATGTTTGTCAAATTGCCACAGAAAACTTTATAAAACTGTGACCTCAATAAATATTCATATGTCTCATGACACTTGATAGATATTCATATGTCTTGTGACCCTTGATAGATATTCATATGGTCTGTGACCCTAGATAGATATTCATATGTCTTGTGACCCTAGATAGATATTCATATGTCTTATGACCCTTGATAGATTTGCATATGTCTTGTGACCCTTGATAGATATGCATATGTCTTGTGACCCTTGATCGATATTCATGTCTTGTGACCCTTGATAGATATTCATATGTTTTGTGATCCTAGATAGATATTCATATGTCTTGTGACCCTTGATAAATATTCATATGTCTTATGACCCTTGATAGATATTTATATGTCTTATGACCCTTGATAGATATTCATATGTCTTGTGACCCTTGATAGATATTCATATGTCTTTGGTAGTGGATAAACAGGTCTCATCATTGAAATTAACACAGGGAAGTTATTTTTGTATAATGTAATCATTCTCTTATTATCACCTGTCAGAAATAACTGCAATTATATAATTTAAACCCTTCCCCTTTATAGATGCACCTTTATTGCATCGGGGAACAGTGTAGACCCAGATCAGCCGGCAAATCAGTGTCGTCTGTTCAGAACCTGCACTGCTCGTTTTTTAATTTGTTAGGTTATTTCTGACCAAAATGCGACCAGTGAAGATCCTGATCAGACTGTACAGATGTGCCATTGATCTGGATCTACATTGGTCGCACGTAAAAATGTGTAAATAGAATTTAGAGTAATTCCATAATTTACCCCATTCAGAACTAAGAAAGGATTCACTGGTTGCTTAAAACAAATATAACAAGAAAATCTGTGAGCTCATGCTCACTAGTGATACCCCCGCTGTGTGAAATATTACTTTCAAAATGTAATTTGCATTTTTCAATAAAGATGCCCTTTGGTTTATGTAATGCACCTATATAGTGATAAAGATACCCTTTAGATTGTGTAGTGCACCTTTATAGTAAAAAAATAAACTAAAAATAGTCCGTAAACAGAAAGTAGATGAGCAAGGAGCATAAAATTGCTTAACACCATAAAGGACTTTAGGAAAAAGCAATATGCAAAACATCAAGCAGCTGCATGTTATAGTTGCTTAGAAAACTGTGAGGGAAATTCTGCATGTTTGTCATCTATTTGTAAAAAATCTAAATATTTGGTAAACAGGATGTTGATGAGCAAGGAGCATAAAATTGCTTTACACCATATGGGACTATAGGATAAAGCAATATGCAAAACATCAGGCTGCTACAAGTTGTAGTTGCTTAGAAAACTGTGATGGAAATTGTGCATGTTTGTCATCTATGTGTACAAATCTAAGTATTCGGTAAACAGGAAGTAAGTGAGCAAGGAGCATAAAATCGCTTTACACCATATGGGACTATAGGATTAAGCATTATGCAAAATATCAGGCTGCTGCATGTTGTAGTTGCTTAGAAAACTGCAACGGAAATTGCGCATGTTAGTCATTTATGTGTAAAAATCAAAATATTTGGTAAACAGGAAGTTGATGAGCAAGGAGCATAAAATCACTTTACACCATATGGGACTATAGGATAAAGCAATATGCAAAACATCAGGCAGCTGCATGTTATGGTTGCTTAGAAAACTGCGACAGAAATTGTGCATGTTTGTCATCTATGTGTAAAAATCTAAGTATTCGGTAAACAGGAAGTAGGTGAGCAAGGCACATAAAATCGCTTTACACCATATGGGACTATAGGATAAAGCATTATGCAAAATATCAGGATGCTACATGTTGTAGTTGCTTCGAAAACTGTGACGGAAAATTAACATGCCCTTTGGTTGATGTAATGCACCTTTCTAGTAACAAAACCAAAAATATTCAGCAAACAGGAAGTAGATGAGCAAGGAGCATGAAATTGCTTTACACCATATGGGAATATAGGATAAAGCAACATGCAAAATATCAGGCTGCTGCATGTTATAGTTGCTTAGAAAACTGTGACGGAAAATTAACATGCCTTTTGGTCTATGTAATGCACCTTTATAGTAATCAGGCTGCTGCATGTTATAGTTGCTGAGAAAAGTGCAACGAAAATTTTGTAACGGACGGATGGACGGATGCACGCACGCACGGACAAGGGTAAAACAGTATACCCCCCTCTTCTTCGAAGCGGGGGTATAATAAAACAGTATACCCCCCTCTTCTTCGAAGCGGGGGTATAATTATAATAAGGTAAGAACTAAACACATACAAAGTGCATAAATTCATTCTGTGGAATTATTATCCATAAACCATTTAACATGGTTAAATATTTAAGTGTAAAATAAAATAAAATACAAGTTTTTACCCATTTAAAATTTGTGTTTTCTGAAAAATAAGTTAATGAAATGTCTCACTAAATGTTTTTCCTAGTTGTAATAAAAAAAGGTCATATATCCTACATAAAACAAGTAATTTTCTGTATTAATCATTTTTACCGCCTTTTCCCATAGAATATGGCTGTTATCTTGCAAACATTGTAGATTCAGATCAAGGCCAGGATCACTACTGTTTGCTTTTGATATATTATTTCTGACATTAAGTGACCTGTTTTGATCCAGATCTGATCTGTGTCAATCCAGATCAGATGGCATGTATGTGCCAGCTGATCTGGATCTACAATGGTCACACAAATGAAACAAGAGGGCCATGATGGCCCTATATCGCTCACCTGACTACAAAAGTACTCTCAGCTTGTGGTTTCAGACAAGAAGATTTTTAAAGTTTTTCCTATACAAGTCTATGTAAAATGAAGTGACCCCTGGGGCGGGGCCAATTTTAACCCCAGGGAAATCATTTGAACAATCTTTGAAGAGTTCCAATAGAGGATGCTAAATGCCAAATATCTAAGCTCTAGGCCTTGTGGTTTCAGACAAGAAGATTTTTAAAAGTTTTTCCTATACAAGTCTATGCAAAATGAAGTGACCCCTGGGGCGGGGCCAATTTTGACCCCAAGGAAATAATTTGAACAAACTTTGTAGAGTTCGACTAGAGGATGCTAAATGCCAAATATCTAAGCTCTAGGCCTTGTGGTTTCAGACAAGAAGATTTTTAAAAGTTTTTCCTATATAAGTCTACATAAAATGAAGTGACCCCTGAGGCGGGGCAAATTTTGACCCCAGGGAAATAATTTGAACAATCTTTGTAGAGTTCCACTAGAGGGTGCTAAATGCCAAATATCTAAGCTCTAGGCCTTGTGGTTTCAGACAAGAAGATTTTTAAAGTTTTTCCTATATAAGTCTATGCAAAATGAAGTGACCCCTGGGGCAAGGCCAATTTTGACCCCAGGGAAATCATTTGAACAATCTTTGTAGAGTTCCATTAGAGGATGCTAAATGCCAAATATCTAAGTTCTAGGCCTTGTGGTTTCAGACAAGAAGATTTTTAAAGTTTTTCCTATATTAGTATATAAGTCTATGTAAATGAAGTGACCCCTGGGACGGGGCCAATTTTGACCCCAGGAAAATCATTTGAACAATCTTTGTAGAGTTCCATTAGAGGGTGCTAAGTGCCAAATATCTAAGCTCTAGGCCTTGTGGTTTCAGACAAGAAGATTTTTAAAGTTTTTCCTATATAAGTCTATGCAAAATGAAGTGACCCCTGGGGCGGGGCCAATTTTGATCCCAGGGAAATAATTTGAACAAACTTTGTAGAGTTCCACTAGAGGATGCTAAATGCCAAATATCTAAGCTCTAGGCCTTGTGGTTTCAGACAAGAAGATTTTTAAAGTTTTTCCTATATAAGTCTATGTCAAATGAACTGACCCCTGGGGCGGGGCCAATTTTGACCCCAGGGAAATAATTTGAACAATCTTTGTAGAGTTCCACTAGAGGGTGCTAAATGCCAAATATCTAAGCTCTAGGCCTTGTGGTTTCAGACAAGAAGATTTTTAAAGTTTTTCCTATATAAGTCTATGTAAATGAACTGACCCCTGGGGCGGGGCCAATTTTGACCCCAGGGAAATCATTTGAACAAACTTTGTAGAGTTCTACTAGAGGATGCTAAATGCCAAATATCTAAGCTCTAGGCCTTGTGGTTTCAGACAAGAAGATTTTTAAAGTTTTTCCTATATAAGTCTATGTCAAATGAACTGACCCCTGGGGCGGGGCCAATTTTGACCCCAGGGAAATAATTTGAACAATCTTTGTAGAGTTCCAATAGAGGGTGCTAAATGCCAAATATCTAAGCTCTAGGCCTTGTGGTTTCAGACAAGAAGATTTTTAAGGTTTTTCCTATATAAGTCTATGCAAAATTAAGTGACCCCTGAGGCGGGGCCAATTTTGACCCCAGGGAAATAATTTGAACAAACTTTGTAGAGTTCCACTAGAGGATGCTAAATGCCAAATTAAGTTCTAGGCCTTGTGGTTTCAGACAAGAAGATTTTTATAGTTTTTCCTATATAAGTCTATGTAAAATCAAGTGACCCCTGGGGCGGGGCCAATTTTGACCCCAGGGCTATAATTTGAACAATCTTGGTAGAGGACCACTAGGTGATGCTACACAGCAAATATCAAAGTTCTAGGCCTTACAGTTTCAGAGAAGAAGATTTTTTAAAATTTCATGTTCAAAATCTATTTTTAACCTCTGTGACCTAGATAGGCAATGGACTGGAACCATTTGAACAATTTTGGTAAAGCTTCTTGCAGGTAACATTCCTGCCAAGTTTCAGCAAGATTGGCCCAGGAGTTCAGGAGAAGAAGTCGTTTGAAGAAAAAGTTGATGACGCACGCACACACGGACGGACGACAGACATCAGGCGATCACAAAAGCTCACCATGAGCACTTCGTGCTCAGGTGAGCTAAAAATACATATAAATATGGAGTAGAGTTAAAATAAAATTTCAAAATGCTTGCTGCATCTGCTAGCTCAACGTTTGTTGTGGTTTCCTGGTCAAACTTAATTCATAATACTGCTCATAATAAAATATATATATTATATCTGATCTGAATCTACACTGGCGCTTTTTAGATATAATAATGAATATTTTTTCTGACCAACAACTGAACTCCATATCAGACTGCAGATGTGCAAGCTGACCTGGATCTAAACTGTTCACACTTGGCATAAAGGGTTAAATTTACATTGCACAGTTATGAAACATGTGCATGTTTGTGTAATTATGTGATGAAACTCAGTTCTGTGAAGTTAAGGATTAAACACTTCAGTAGTTTACCTTTTCTAAATATCAGGGAGCTTAACTTTGTAGTAATATATAAAGAAGATATAAGACATGCACAATAAGGTTTAATTAATGCAGAAAATCAGAAATGTAATGATTACAAAATGTCCATATTCTGTTGACATAGTTGACATCCAGATACAGTTTGGCAATCTATAAGCCTAGAATTGTTATTCATACTGGCTATACAAGCATAACATATTTGGCATTAATGCATTGTATGCCTACATTCATGGCAGAACTAAAGCATGTAAGTAACAAGTGGGATTTAAAATAGTGAGCAATGTCCCTGCCTACTTGTCCGTGATGATTCAGAAACTAGAAACTTGCACAATTTGAAGCCTAAGTATGACCTTGACCTTTAAGGTAGTGCCACAATTCTTAGATGCAACACTCTGCTTTAATAAGGTAAACACCATAAGTAAAATGGGTTGAAAAATCTTAAAGCTTTGCTAAAATATATTCTGGAAACCAGATTTGTAACAGAAGGATAGATGGACAAGGTGATCTCTCTTGGATTGGGGACATAAAAAGAAAACTTGTTTCGGCAGAATAATGTTTCTAATTTCATTTGTGAACACCTAAACATATATATTCTTTCTGTATCATTTACAGTAAAACTCACTCAGAGAAAGCAATCTGACCTACCTCAGATCTTCTTCTGTCAAGGTACCATCACTGACAAGTCGCTCTACTTCCTTCAGACCTTTTACACCAAGAGCTTTCTTGCATTGCCTGGAAGTCAGAAAAAATTGGCATATTTATCAAATACCACACTGATAGTCAATAAAAGTTTCACTTTTAATCAAAGGTTTTTCCATAACATATCGCATACCTGGGCCCAAGACCTTAAAACTAATACTATTGATAAGTCCTGAATGTCAAGCACCTGATTTGTTGAAATCCAGACCAGTTTTCAAATGATCCAATCATAAACTTGGGTCTCCAATCTCAGTTTTTTATGTTGGGCCCAGTAATATTCACATGCTTTTGGTTTCTTGCAAGAAACTACATATACATGTAGATACAAGATCATTGCATGCACATTCCACAAATTTTTTTATTCTGTTATGACGTAACTCTTTACTCCACATTATTATATGGGTTTTATTATTTATCCGACCAGAGCAGATCCAGCCAGCATATCCATACAGGCTGATCTGAATCTAAACTGTCTGCAATGCCATAGAAGTTGTCTATATATAGAGAGTTCACCTGAGCACTGTAGGACATTCTAAAAAATTTATAGAGACTAAAAGCAATTTGCCATCTAACTACATACTCCAAGAATTGTCACAAAAAAATCTGTCATGAGATTTTGTAGATTTCTTGAAAAGAGTGATCTGTGAATTTTAAGTCACAACTCACAAACAAATATAAAACTGTATGTAAATATATTTTAAAGAATTGAAAATCACAAACTGAAGAACCAACGAAAAAGCTGTTTAATTGAAGCCCACACAATTTTAAGCCCTCAAATGTAAATGGATTTACAATATCACAAGGAAGACAGTCTGACTGACTCATAAATTTGTTTGGCCAGGTTATAAAACTGAGCATAGAAACCAGTCTCAAATCTCAAGCATCTGATTGGCTGAAATGGCGACCAGTCACCATTTCAGCCAATCAGATGCTTGAGATTTGAGACTGGTTTCCAATCTCAGTTTTATAACCTCCAGACCTGATTCCCAACACTACAGCCCGACATGGAACTATAGTTCCCAAGAAGTTATATTTCTAAGATAACTGCTTACTGTCTAAGGAGGGCAGTTTGTTGTCGCTGGCGTTCAGAGATACTGTCAGCGAACCAGTCATCTACCGCTTCTATGTCCTGGGCCTCCCTGGCCTGATGTACCATCGCATCCAGATCCTGAATACAACAAAAACCACAAACATTAATGTACTACATCACAAATAGGCAAGTCAGACAATGAAGAAACTGATTAATTCACAAAAATGATTGGTTTGTTGTTTTAACCACTAATGATTAAATTCAGATTTTATTATCAAGTAAACCAAAAAAACAATGTAAACTCAAAGGATAAAGAAACACAGGGTAAAATTTAGTTTTTCCCATTTCATGCTTTCCCTGGGAGACATTGTTACGATTGTACTGGCTGATCTGGATGTAAACTGTTCGCCCATGCAATAAAGGTGTGTCTATGGAGAAAAGGGTTAAACTGGTTGCACCTGGGATATAATCCATATCCTTAAAGAAATGGGTGAACAGTATGCAAATTAACCCATTACTCCATATATATTGTAAGCCTTTTATTGCAAGGGTGAACAGTGTAGATCCAGATCTGCCAGCACATTTATGCTGTCTAATCTAACAAGAGCTGTCAGAGGAGACAGCATGCTCGACTATTCGAATCATTTGAAACAAATGCAATTTGAAGATTAAAACAATAACAACTATGGCCATACATTCATGTGCAATCAGGAAAAATATTTACAAGTGAATGGTACAGGAGAAATTCTTTTCAAATAACAGAAATAATTCCTAAATGTACCATAAATATTAAACTGAATAGGGGAATAACTATGAAATATTTCTGAATTTGTTAGAAAACTTGTTAGTAATTTTTTATTAGAGACATTTACTTTTAGTCAAATATCAATCACTTCAGTAATGTTACAGAAAAAGAACTGAAATGAAAATATAATGGTAGTTTGAAGTTGATACCTTAAGTATTTGCAAAGTTATCGATGAAGTGCACTTAAGTGAAAATATAAGTGAAACTAGAAATGTGTCCATAGGACACGGATGCCCCGCTATGCATCATTTTCAGACACTCAAGTGCAATGATGGGAATAATACGCGATACACTGCCCTTTCATGGTGAACATTTGTGTCAAGTTTTTTTGAAATCCCTCCATTTATAATGAAGTTACAGCCTGGACAAGAAAATTCTATTTTTGGTAACAGTGACCTTGACCTTGGACCTTCAGGCTTGGGTATTGTGCGGACACACTGCCTTTTCATGAACATTTGTGCAAAGTTATTTTAAAATCCCTCCATTTATAACAAAGTAACAGCCAGGACAAGATAATTCTATTTTTAGTAACAGTGACCTTGACCTTTGACCTACAGGCATGGGCATGGTACGTGACACACCGCCCTGTCATGGTGAACATTTGTGTCAAATTTTTTTGAAATCCTTCCATTCATAACAAAGTTACAGCCTGGACAAGAAAATTCTATTTTTAGTAACAGTGACATTGACCTTGGATCTACAGGCATGGGTATTGTGCGGACACACCGCCTTGTCATGGTGAACATTTGTGCCAAGATATTTTGAAATCCCTCCATTCATAACAAAGTAACAGCCTAGACAAGAAAATTCTATTTTTAGCAACAGTGACCTTGACTTTGGACCTACAGGCTTGGGCATGTACGTGACACACCGTCTTGATATGGTGAACAATTATACCAAGTTATTTAAAAACCCAATAAGAAATAACAAAGTTACAGAGCGGACACGATTTTGCAAGAAAATTCTATTTTTAGTAACAGTGACCTTGACTTTGGACCTACAGGCATGGGTATTGTACGCGACACACCGCCTTGTCATGGTGAACATTTGTGCCAAGTTATTTTGAAATCCCTCCATTCATAACGAAGTTAAGGGCCGACTGTATATTTTGCTTAACACAAAATGTAAGCGAAAAAGGGGCATAATTTGAAAAATATTGGAAGAAGGGTTATGGGTCTTGTTGGTTATGATGTAGATTTTGATGGTGAAAATATATTTCAAGTTTCAAGGCAATATCTCAATTAGTTTAGAGGCAAAATGCATATTTTGCTTGACACAAAATATAAGAAAAAAGGGGCATAACTTGAAATATATTGACAGCAGAGTTATGGGTCTTGTTGGTAATGATGTAGAATTTGATGGTGAATATGTATTCCAAGTTTCAAGTTGATATCTCAAGTAGTTTATAAGTTATGGACCAAAGTGCATATTTTCCTTAACGCAAAATTTAAGTGAAAAAGGGGCATAACTTGAAAAATATTGGAAGCAGAGTTATGGGTCTTGTTGGTAATGATGTAGAATTTGATGGTGAATATATATTCCAAGTTTCGAGTTGATATCATAAGTAGTTTTCAAGTAATGGACCAAAGTGCATTTTTTGTTTAACGGACGCCGACGCCGACACTGGGGCGAGTAGGATAGCTCCCCTATTCTTAGAATAACCGGGGCGAGTAGGATAGCTCCCCTATTCTTCGAATAGTCGAGCTAAAAACTGTTTGCTTTTAGATTCTTCAGGTTATTTTTGACCAAGTGCTAAACAGTGTTGTTCCTGATCAGATGGCACAGAAATCATGCTGATCTGGATCTACACTGTTCATCTATGTGATAAAAAGCATATATATATAGAGAGAGTAAATGGTTAAGCAGATCGTGGTATCTTTGTGAAAATTTAAGAAAACAAATCTGCCCAAACATCCGCGAAAACAAATCCATGGCCAGTAATAACAAGCTTAGTTACAAGGTTGATATTACCTCACTGGAGTCGTATTCCTCAAAGTCATCAGCATACTCCGAGTCCTCCGCCTCCCCAGCAACGTCCTCTGTGATCTCTTCATCTGATCTCCCGCCCTCTATCTCCTCCTCAATATCTGAAATATAACGGCAAAGCTTAATAACCCTGATCTTCAAGAGAGCAACTTATATCCCATTTGTGTCCTGTGTAGATCCCGATCAGTCTCCACATTGTGCAGTCAGATCTGATTCTTCATGGTTAGCACCTTGGTCAGAAATAACCTAATGCATTTAACATCAAACAGTGTAAATCCAGATCAGAATCTACAAATGTTCTGGCTGTTGTGGAGCTGCACTGGACACACATTGAATATAAGCAGAATCCTACTTAACGAAATTTACTTTCTATGAATTTGAACACATTCCTTCATTGTTCATAGGGTAGTTTTGAATTTATTTATTGGCTGATTAGCAACTAGTGTAGTGCAGACTTATCTACCGGTAGATTTACACTGATTGCAAATGTCACACATGCTGAAAAGTTGATATTTGGTTTTATTATACCTCAATTTCATTTACAATGTTAATCTTCCATAGGCCACCGTGACATATAAGTACTGTCAAAAAAAATTTACTGTCAGAAAAATACTGTCACCCGCTACCATAGGTACGGAATGTTCGAAAATTATACTGTACCATTCGCGCATGCGCGATATCTATTTTTAAATTTCCGTTGTAAACAGGAAATACTAATGACTTTTCTGTGATAATCAGTTTACTGTGATAACCAGTTTACTTTTATTGTTAAATTGCTGATTAATTACCATTATTACATCAATTAAATACCATTATTGAATAAAGTTGTTCATGGTTTGAATAGTTTTTCGGTATAATAAAATAAATGTTACATGTCTGACAGGGTGACAGTAAAATTGTCAACTTGAGAAAATACTGTCAACCTCGGCTTCGCCTCGGTTGACAGTATTTCCTCAAGTTGACAATTTTACTGTCACCCTGTCAGACATGTAATATTTATAGATTAACATATCATTATTTTGTGATAGTTCTATCATCCACTATTTTTTCACTGGATCCAAAATTATACTGTAAAATTATTTGACTCCGCCTATAAACCATCTCCCTAACATCCAGCTGATTGGATCCAAGCTTTTCTGAGAACTAGAGTGAGAACCAGGGTTTTGTATCAATGATTTTGATTTGTTTACAATTTGATGGCTTAACAATTAGATGGCTCACTGTATTAATGCTGCATTTCTCAACATCTGAATGTACATTTCTGGATATGTAACATAATTTTTTTTATTAAAGCAGCGCTCCTACCATTGAATGAATTTTCATTAAGATAATCATTATTAATGTGTTTTCGAACAAACAATATGTGATACCTTCTTCAACTTCAGAATGTGAGGGTGACTCATCGAAATCATCCGAGTAATCTGAGGAGGCATCCACATCAGGCTTCTGTACATCCAATCTGTTGTCCTTTATTATGTCTGTAACATCAAACAAACTAATGAATCAATTGAGATCACAAATTCTGAGACTGGATACCAGTCTTTTAACCCAAGCAGCTGATAGGTTGAAATTGACTGGGTTTAGTCTCCTAATCACAATTTACATAACAGTTTCAAGAATGGTCCCCAATTTTCATTTTGTTCTTTTTTGGAGGTGGTATTGACTAAAATTGATAAGTATAATACCTACATTGTATAAAAATTAAACTCCATAAACACATTTTATCGCATGTGCAACCAATGTAGATCCAGACCAGCAATTTTAATGCTGATATAAACTGAATAGCATGTCATGATAAACTACATAGTATAAACAACAAATTTTATACTTGTTAAAAATCTCTAGCTGATGCTGTTCAGTTCTATTTTTAATCAGTCTCTGTATTCCTGAATTCTATACTTATTTGCGTAGATTTAATATATTTATAGGTTATCAAGATAAGTTCAAAATAAAAAATTAAAATATTGCCTAAGAGCAATTGCTGCGTTGATGTTTTAACGAAATTTTCACGTCAAGACTTTAATTAACTGTGTCCTTGTATAAAATGGCAAAATGTAGTTTCTTTTTATTACCTCCTTTATTTTATTGCGCTTATTTTTTGGCCGATTTTTTTGCAAGATTTTCAATTATTTATTAATGTAACTTTAATCAGTTTCTGAAAGCCTGAAACTGTGAAAGTTGAAATCAACTTTTTACAGCTTTTCAGTTGTTTGCTTCTTTGTTAATTGAAAGACAAAGGACGACCTGTCGGACGACCGCTTACACAAAAGAATGACTAGTTTTAACTGGTAATCCTTGTACAAACAATCAATTATGAGACAAGTGGGAATCATGCTGATTAGGGTAAATTGGTAATTTGAACACTGACAGTTTGTTGATGCTGCCATTGGCCAAGAGCTAATTCAGCATATCAGCGATCGGCGAATTACTGTGCGCACTTGCATTTTTATTGGTCTAGTAGGCGGGCAATTCTTAAATCGGGTGGAGCGAAGCGAACAGATCCAATGTCATCGAACAAAATATTATTTTTTATAATTTTTGTTAGGGCGAAGTTTAGAATGCCAAGGCGACAATGTTGCCCAAATTGCCCAGTAGGCAGAGCCCAGAATATAGATAATGGTCCAAAAATAACAGTTATTGACAAAAAATTGGGTTACTGCCCAGTATCTATAGTTATTGGTCGATAAATTGTGCAAACTGCTTGCCATAAGTTACCTTATGACCTAAAATTGACCTTGGAAAAAGAGGCAAGCTGTCCAAGTTTATTTTGGACCCAATAATCTGCTCCATAGGTAAGCCTTTTATGAAAGGCCACTAGTATAGATTCTCATCTGTTCAGGCTGATTAGTATCTACACTGTCTGCACACTGGTTATAAGCCATATCTAAAGAGTAAAAATTAACACATCTCTCACTACTGTTGGCTTGGATATTATAACAAATAGTGCTGCAAATTACCAGTTTCTGAGCTGACTCCAAGTCCGCTGTCCTGTGCATGTGGTGACCTCTCCCGCGGGGTACTCAGCATATCTGGCTTCTGTAACATGGGCGTTGAGATCTTCAACTTGTTCCTCTGAAGTGATGGACTCGATTCTTCATGGGTACTGGAAAACAATTCAGTTATGTGCAGTTATCTTTTTTTACTGTGATATCAATATATTTCATGTAAAGTTAAATTTCCAGTACTTTGTGCTAGGATTAATACACATCAATTGCTTTATCAAAAATTTCTTCTGCTTAACATTATGATTACATTTTAGGGAATGACATCAACTTAGTGCAATGATGTCAACTTCCCAAAGACATTTTTGTATGGCAAGACCCGAATAAAGAATTTGAGAAACATGAACATGGAAGGTATGATGCTCAACTCTTTACTTCATAGGTATTATGCCTTTTAGCACAAGGGCAAATTTGCCATCTAATCTTGATCTATTCTGTTAGCTTCTTGATCAGAAATAATCTTCTGTGCCCAAGGTTATAAAACTGAGCATGGAAACCAGTCTCAAATCTCAAGCATCTGATTGGCTGAAATGGCGACCAGTCGCCATTTCAGCCAATCAGATGCATGAGATTTGAGACTGGTTTCCAATCTCAGCTTTATAACCTTCAGACCTGAATCCAAAAGTAAACAGCAAAGATCCTGATCAGACTGCACATGTCAGGACCTCGATATGCCTCCGAAAACATAGCGGTATAATCCCTCACCTTCTAGATGATTTATTCTTTGATGGGGCAGTAGCTGAGGTGTTTGGGGTGGATGCAGAATCATCCTTGCTGGACTTCTGTTGTAGAAGATTTTCTTTCTGCTGAATGAACATCGCTAAATGCTTCTTCACCACACCCATGTTCAATATGGCACTGGCACTGTAGAGAAAGAAATAATTCAAATTCACTTATCATTTTTTCTTTAACCCTTTATTCCATGTATAAAGGTTGTATTGTATGTGTGACCAGTGCAGATCCTGATCAGTGTGCACATCCTTGCCATCTGATCTGCACAATTCACTTCTTATTCAGAAATATCCTTATGAATTGCAAACAGTGTAGATCCTTATCCAATCCCACAGCTGTGCCAGCTAAAATAAATCGTAATAAAGTTTCATTTATTGAGAACGATTTAAGCCATTTAATTGGAAAAGGTTTCCTTATTGATATTTTTATTGCTTTTATATTCGAAACTAAGTAACAACTTTCTTATAAACAATGTTTGATTTTGTAACAGAAGTTCCTCTTATATACAGTTCAATTGCAATAAATGAAATTGTGATAACTCAAGGTTGGCTGCTGGTCTAGTCAGTTTTCCTCATATATTTTACTAAAAAATTATGTGATAACTCAAAATGCAATAACTTGAAATTTTCAACACCTCAAACATATAAAAAGGTCTCTTGCATATAAAATCATCATTTCTTTTAATGCAATATCACCATTTCCCACACTACAAATAAAATGTTCGAAGTATTTTGTTTATTGGAAACTTGTCAAAAGGTGTTCTAGTGGCACATCATTGTAATGAAATGAGCGTAAAGCTAACAATTACAGTGATTTGTTTTATTTTGTTTAAAGGCGGAGTTTGGCTATAAATCAGTTGTCAAATTCATGCTGCTTCATAGCATTTAATTTAACATTTATCTGCCATGTTATCTCACTGTAATAATCTCTACTCAACTGCAATTAGCAGCAGTTTCATGCTCTGTCCCATGAGATTATAAATGGCCATTTTGTAACCTTGGAGAACTTTTTCTGGTTTTGATTTCAACCTAAGTTGAAGTATAGTAACTGTTGGGTTTTGAAACAATAAAATACACAGAAGTATAATTTTGTATTTACTTACAGTTTATATTTATACAAACATAACATAATATATGCTGTAAAATAAATGAAACACTGAAAATTAGGAAAGCTGTAAAGCTTTATAGTTTTGCGCATGAAATTTTTGGTTTAATGATACAGTAGTCAGAATATAAACTAGAAATGTGTCCATAGGACACGGATGCCCCCGCTACGCATGTTTGTCATGGTGAACATTTAAACCAAGTTATTTTAAAATCCATTAAGTAATAACAAACTCACAGCCCAGACAAGAAAATTGTATTTTTAGAAACAGTGACCTTGACCTTGGACCTACAGGCATGGGTGTTGTATGCGACACACCGCCTTGTCATGGTGAACATTTGTGCCAGGTTATTTTGAAATCCCACCATTCATAAGAAAGTTACAGCCCGGACAAGAAAATTCTATTTTTAGTAACAGTGACCTTGACCTTGGACCTACGGGCATGGGTATTGTACGCAACACACCGTCTTGATATGGTGAACAATCATACCAAGTTATTTTAAAATCCATTAAGAAATAACAAAGTAACAGAGCGGACAAGGTTTTTCCAAACAAATTCTATTTTTAGTAACAGTGACCTTGACCTTGGACCTACAGGCATGGGTGTTGTACGCGACACATCGCCTTGTCATGGTGAACATTTGTGCCAAGTTATTTTGAAATCCCTTTATTCATAAGGAAGTTACAGCCCGGACAAGAAAATTCTATTTTTAGTAACAGTGACCTTGGACCTACGGGCATGGGTATTGTACGCGACACACCATCTTGATATGGTGAACAATCATACCAAGTTATTTTAAAATCCATTAAGAAATAACAAAGTAACAGAGCGGACAAGGTTTTTCCAAACAAATTCTATTTTTAGTAACAGTGACCTTGACCTTGGACCTACAGGCATGGGTGTTGTACGCGACACATCGCCTTGTCATGGTGAACATTTGTGCCAGGTTATTTTGAAATCCCTCTATTCATAAGGAAGTTACAGCCCGGACAAGAAAATTCTATTTTTAGTAACAGTGACCTTGACCTTGGACCTACGGGCATGGGTATTGTACGCGACACACCGTCTTGATATGGTGAACAATCATACCAAGTTATTTTAAAATCCATTAAGAAATAACAAAGTAACAGAGCGGACAAGGTTTTTCCAAACAAATTCTATTTTTAGTAACAGTGACCTTGACCTTGGACCTACAGGCATGGGTGTTGTATGCGACACATCGCCTTGTCATGGTGAACATTTGTGCCAAGTTATTTTGAAATCCCTCTATTCATAAGGAAGTTACAGCCCGGACAAGAAAATTCTATTTTTAGTAACAGTGACCTTGACCTTGGACCTACGGGCATGGGTATTGTACGCGACACACCGTCTTGATATGGTGAACAATCATACCAAGTTATTTTAAAATCCATTAAGAAATAACAAAGTAACAGAGCGGACAAGGTTTTTCCAAACAAATTCTATTTTTAGTAACAGTGACCTTGACCTTGGACCTACAGGCATGGGTGTTGTACGCGACACATCGCCTTGTCATGGTGAACATTTGTGCCAAGTTATTTTGAAATCCCTCTATTCATAAGGAAGTTACAGCCCGGACAAGAAAATTCTATTTTTAGTAACAGTGACCTTGACCTTGGACCTACGGGCATGGGTATTGTACGCGACACGTCGTCTTGATATGGTGAACAATCATACCAAGTTATTTTAAAATCCATTAAGAAATAACAAAGTAACAGAGCGGACAAGGTTTTTCCAAACAAATTCTATTTTTAGTAACAGTGACCTTGACCTTGGACCTACAGGCATGGGTGTTGTACGCGACACATCGCCTTGTCATGGTGAACATTTGTGCCAAGTTATTTTGAAATCCCTCTATTCATAAGGAAGTTACAGCCCGGACAAGAAAATTCTATTTTTAGTAACAGTGACCTTGACCTTGGACCTACGGGCATGGGTATTGTACGCGACACACCGTCTTGATATGGTGAACATTCATACCAAGTTATTTTAAAATCCAATAAGAAATAACAAAGTTACAGAGCGGACACGATTTTCGAACATACACACACACTGACACACTGACACACTGACACACCCACACACAGCCAGGGTGAACACTATATGCCCTTCCGCCATTACATGGCGGGGGCATAAAAATTATATCTATTGAGATTACACAAGTTCATAAGAATCAGTTTACATATCCATTTGCTAAAACAACAATGTACTTAATTTGTGAATAACATTAATTTTTAGTTAAACTTTGAAGGAATTAATTAATTTGAAATGACACAAGGAATTCTAAATTGCATTTGAAACATGCACACTATTTGGATATGTTTTATCATACCCACATATGCATGATTATTGTAGTATACATGCATAATAAATCAATTATTCAAATAAACTTTATGAGATACAGAGGGGTTCTGTTTTTGCCAGTGTAAGAATGAAATATATTTCACCGATTGAGCTCCGGAAGTCGTATTATAACAAGTGGCGTAGCCATGAGTAAAGATAAATACTTCCGGAGTTCACTGGTGAAATATATTTCAATCTAACACTGGCAAAAACAAATAATTATTTTGATAAATTTGAGAATGGGGGTTGGAAGATCCACGTTCATGTCAAAGTGAATGACGGAACGCTTTTTCGCAGCAAATTTGGGGGCCTGGAATGATCCAAGATATTTACAGGTGAAGCAAGCACGTGCAAATGGAGGGGAATGGGCAATCTGTCATAGAAGAGAAGTGATGCCACATGGCATTCTGAGACAGATCAGGACATTATACCCCAATCCAAAAGATGTGCCTTACATGGACCACAAATGGGAATAATTAGTGCATATATTCAATAATCATTCTATTTCTTAGCTGAATGTAATGTTTTTGTTTGGAAATAAAATGGTAATAACAGTTAATGTTTGTTTATATGTTCCGACTGATGTTGATTGAAACTTTTTTAAATTAAAAAAAAATATACAAAGTCACGATCTATCTGCTCATTAAAAACATCATGATGACTTTTTTGAATGACAGCACAAGTCTCTTCTTTGGGATTAAATATGCTTTTATATCCCTCAATGTGTAAAAACTATCTGTTATGACAGGTACAAAAGAAATGACATTGTGTTAATCTATCAAGTTGGTAAGAGATTCTGCAAATATCCAGGCATTCTGAAAAACTTTCATTTGGACAGAACATTAACCAGACAGACCCCCATTAATCTGCAACCCCACTGTTATTTAATGACCTCTGTGTGCTGAGCATCCAATTAACCTCAATCAAGAAAAAGTTCTCCAGGAGAACCGATCTCGGCCAGAAAATATGCTCTGTCATCAACAATGCTGTTCCTAAAGCCAATTTAAAATGTCAGCTTATAACATATTCATTCAAAAATATGGTGTGAACTTTCAATACATTATTATGTGTTTATCTATTAAGATCTTAATTGACATTTCATTGCATTCATTAGGATATGAAAAACTTTCAGTTGTTAAGTAAGCATAGTTCCACACATTTAACAACATAAATGTTGTTCATACCCTAACAAATGTATTAACTATCAATTCAATCCATCAATAACTAACCTAGGTCTATCATCAGGAGACTTAACAAGGATAGTACTGACTAGTTGCTGTAGATCACAACTGTACACCGAGGGAATAGCCTGAAAACAATACAATTACAACAGTCACATGCATGCAACATAGTGGTTTACTGAAGGAGAAATTTTATGTTTAAATTGTTATTCTGCATTCTCTGATGTTTCCTAGCACAACATATGTGAATATCTTCTAAATACAATATATGATATTACTGAGTGGATTTTAATTAATGTTTTCAACGAAATAACAACAAATGTGCGCAGTTGGATTTAAAAAAACATACCGGAAACAAGTTGTGTTCTGAACAGTGATTAAATATTAAATTGCTCAAATTGTGAAAAACCGTAAGTATGAATAGTCACAGCACATGCATACAAAATGACATCAATCTTCAGACACATTTTTTACATGGCACAGCTCAATTTAACCATATACTACATGGAATATGGTCTGTCTCCCATATGCAAAAAGTGCAGATCCAGATCAGCCTGCACATTTTTGTGCAGTCAGCTTGATCTACCCTAGTAGCACATAGAATGTAAGCTGTATAAATTCAATAAAGGGTTAAATGTAATTTACAACAAGATCCAGACCATACATGTATTTGGCATTCTGGCTAAGTTTCTTAATCCTTTCCTCCATAGACACACCTTAATTGTGTGGGCGAAAAGTTAAGATCCAGATCAGCTGTCTGATCAGGATCTAAACTCTTCGCTTTTTTATTCATTAGGTTATTTCTGACCAAAATGCGAACAATGCAGATCCTGATCAGACGGCACGGATGTTCCGGCTGATCTGGATCTACACTGGTCTCACATGCGTAAAAATGAGTATATATGGAGGAAAGGGTTAAAGCATGCACACTACCTCAGAGCGTTATAGTAAATTTGGTATAACAAATGAAAACAACAATTAAACTTCCTGTTTACCTCGTATTCACATTTGATGATTTTGAAGAAGAGGCTGATCAGGTTCTGGGCATCAAAGGGTGGCTTCAGGGCACACATCTCGTACAGCAGACACCCAACAGCCTACAATGTCCATTGCCCAAGGTTATAAAACTGAGCATCGAAAACCAGTCTCAAATCTCAAGCATCTAAATGTGTTCTATAGTTATTGTGGCAGTTTAAAACTTGTCTTTATTAAACCAAATCAATGCCAGAGCAAACAAGCATGAATGAGAATTTAACCTGTATTTCTGTACTGGGTCATCAAGACATTATTGGTTAAATCTTTTGGGTTGTTATTCAGTGTCATTATGATAAAAAAAATTTGTTTTGATCCAGCACAACATAATAAAATAAATGTACAGACAATAAGCAGATATACTTAAGAGTAATACTTGAATAATTCCACCAAGAATTTAGAGCCTTCCGAGAAACCAAAATCAAAAATACACTGATTACTTAGTCAACAGTTGACATTTGTCCTAACAAACAAGCTAACTAGTGGTAGGTGTGCGGGTGGGTTTGAGACACTTCCTACCACAAAAACTTAGGAGGTTCTAGCTTGGTTCCTACATGGGTAGCCTAAAACTGTCAATGGAGGAGGAACTGGCTGCTAACTTATATGGATATATTTTGAATGAATTTCTATTTTCATAATGTATTTCACAAGAACACATCATTCCTATGTGACAAACTGGCCTATGGTGAAGCTCTATTTTCATCAAACTTACCCAAACATCGGATTTGGAGGAGTATGGTATATCCTGACACAGCTCTGGACTCAGGTAGCTGGGTGTGCCCACTATGGTCTGGGCAACATCTACAGTATTCTCTAGCACCTTGGAGATACCAAAATCACCTAAAAATAGTATCAAGATTAAGATAACCCACAAGGCTTACATTTCATGTGTAACCAGTCTAAATTTGATGAATGTACATTCATGCAATCAGATCAGGACCTATGCAAGTCCTTTTTAGATTCAATTGGTCATTTGGTTTGTAATGAAACTATAGTTCAACTTTCATTACTTCACGTTCAACTACTTAAGTATCCTTCAGGAGTATGAAATAAGGATGGTCCCAGGGTATAACTGTTATGGTGGGAAAGTCTCCATTTCAGCCAATCAGATGCTTGACATTTGAGACTTGTCTCCAATGTTAGTTTTAAAATCTTCAGGCCTGATCTGTTAAGCAAGAAATACTCTACTGTCGCATTGCAGTAGTTAGTTTACTCAATTTATCTGATATTAGGTTACTAATACTGACTATCAAACATTTTAAAATGACAATAAGAAAGAATACTTCTTACCTATTTTCACTACATTTTTCTTGGTGAGAAATACATTCTCTGCTTTCAAATCTCTGCAATCATAGAAAAACATAATGACATAGCTGTGACTAAGATCATAAAACTGAAACGAAAACTTCTTCAAGCATCTGACTGCTAGAATGGAGTCCAGTCTCCAATTCAACCAATCAAATCAGAAGTCTTATTAATCATTAATGTAACAAATCAAAAATAACAGTGGTGTGACGTTAAACTTTAAGAGGCGTGGCTTCAGTAAAAGCTGCTCACAATTTTGTAGACTGTGCATAATGTTTTGACATGTGACATTGACAAGCATGCATGTTTTGCCAAGAGTTGCTGCATATAAATGTGTGCCACCTTTTGCTTTGTTGTCAACCAGGCTGTTTCAACAGGCATTCAAAAACGCCGTAATATCACAAATTCTTCTCATGATTATGGTAAAAATGAGACTATTAATGTGTACAAATAAAAGAACTAAATCAATATTTGATTGTGTTCATCTGACTATGAAAAACATTTGGAATGTTTAAAGTTAGCAAGAAGAACTTCAGACAATTTAAACCCAAATGTTTTCCATCCCTGAATGAACACAATCAAATATTGATTCAATCATTAAATGGAAACTGGATGTTTATTCTACATGGCACTAACCTGTGTAAGACTTTTTTACTGTGAACATATTGTACTGCCATTATGATTTGTAGAAACCACTGAAAAAACAATGTAAGTGTTTAAAATTTACAGAATAAAGGTGTCTTTAAAGAGGCTTGAATAAGAAAATCTGTCTGAGTTACCAAACTGAACAAGTTTCTTAAGAGTAGAAATTTCCATCCAATTCAAGCTATTCAGCCGCGAGCATCCCATCCATGCTCAGCATATGTGATAGATATTTTTCCTTGCACATTTAGTTTTTTTTACCATCATATTTACATTTTTATATCTGAGCTCATTTTTTATCATACAGACTTGTTTACATTTATTTAACCCTTTACTCAACATATATGGGTTTTATGACACCAACAGTTTTCTAATTGTATATACTACATGTTTGTTGCACATGATTTTTTTCTGAGGAAAACACTGTATTTCTTTTTGTAATTAAACAGTAATTGCAAATTTTTTCCTTTGAAAATCTTCAAAATTGCCAGAATTAATTCTCAATTTTATTTAATTCAATTTTAAAATCCTAAATCCATAATAAAGTTAACACCACCCTAAAACAAATTTTATCTGTAATCACTTTTTGCTGTAAATTACTTAGCACCGATTGCCAAAGGAATAAGGTTTGCATCTTTGGCCAGGCTGTTTAGTTTCTGCCTTTCATTTGTTTAAATCATGTGACACAACCTGATGTACATCCAGGCCAACGTTAACCCTTTGTCAACAATACATAAAAGCTTACCTCCATTATTTGTGTTTCTTCAAAATGTTTTGATTTCTGAAAATACAAATAAAACAGTGATTTTGTTTTTTTACCAATCTTTGCATAACACATAAACAATGGTATTTTGTACTTCTCTTCATAAAGCACTGCAATTTTAAAATTAATTATATATACGCGTATATGTGAAAATTATGGCCATTTAACAATGGTAAGGTCATATACTAGTATGTAGCAAATACAAAATGACATACAATCATTAATTATCAAGCATTCAAAGCATTAAAATTTTAAGTAAGTAATAATTTGCAGGGAAGCATCAGGACATGAACAATACAAAACTGTTCAATTATCATGCAGTTTAATAATAACTTGTTTCAAATGTAACAATTGTATATTCTTTACACAAAACTCCCTCTAAATTTCATAGTTAAGCAAACTCGTATATATGCAAGCTACCCCACCCCCTCCACATGAACACAAATTTCCACATCAGGGATCGGCCTAGAGGGCGACATGGGCGACTTCTTTGCCCTCAAGCACCAAACTGCGCCTTAATTCAGGGATGAGAATGACTTTTGACAAAAATATCTGAAAATAGCGCAGGGGGTTTGGGGGGCGCATAGGCCCCCACTTGGGGTCCAGGGTGTAGCGTCCCAGGGCCTGCACAACAACAACGGCCGAGAATCTCCGAAGACACCCGAGTGACGTCAGAGGAAATCACGTGGGATTCTACGATATAATCGCTCTCTTCACATCTAGCTTTCAACCCGATAAGACGTTTGTCCTAAACAGAATCAGGAGACATCCTGCTATATTAGAAGGTTGGTGCCTTACTAATGGTTTTTATCTGTTTTTAATCATTGCAGCGTCTAATGGACGCTACACTGGCGCTGCTGAGCGAATTCAAAATCTAAAATCAGAACCAGATCAGACATTTGAATCTATTATGTCTCCCCTTAAGTCAATTAGTATAGGCCCTTGGGATTACCAACCTGAATATGATGTTCGGCCAAAAGAAAACATTAATAAAAGGGGGAATGAGGCAGAAAGCAAAGTTACACAGACAAGTCAATTTTGCAAAATAGATATTAATACCTGTGCGAAAAAAGACCTCCTTGATGTGCCCCAAATTGGCCATTCAATTGCAAGGAAAATTTTAAAAGGCCGAGAGAAACGAGAAATAACTCGTGAAATTTTGTCTTTCATTGCTCCAAGAGTTGATCCTAAATATTTCATCTTTCCAGAGGATAAAGAATTGTCCAAACAACGTGTTAAACAAAATACTAGTAGCAAATCAATGGGTTAAAGTGATATGCAACTGGCTGTTGAAAATATTGTAGACAAGAAAAACGCAGAATTTTCCTTAAAATTGAACAATTTACTTTTAAGACAGGAAAGAATTAACCCTAAGTTTACTCCTGAAATACCTACACAGCAAGTGTCCCTTTCCCCTACCGAAATGGAACACACCCCGGTGAAAGAGTACTATGCAGCCAGGAAATCTCTAAATGGAACATGTTCCAAACCTACAACTTCCGTGGTCCATCCCAGTGCCACACTGGAAGGATCAGAGTTATCTTAAACAAGGCATAAACCCGCTTATGGGAGATCACATTCATGTCCCGTAGAATACACGCGCGAGCTTCCAGTAATAACTTGAGCGAACCGAAACAGACATCCGGAAACCCAAAGATATGATTATCCTTCGCAGTCAGGAGAACTGACTCGAGGTATTCCATACTTTAAGGGTACTCCTGATGTCAAACGGGATATGACTCGAGAAATTCCAGATACTGCGGGAGAGAAACGAATCAGACACCAGGAAACCCAAAGATATGACTATCCTTGGCAGTCAGGTGAACTGACACAAAGGATTCCATACTTTAGGGGTACTCCTAATATCATGCGGGAAAATGAATACCTGTTTGAGCATGAAGACTTTGAATATGAAACGTCCTCTCTACCTAGTCCAAGAATCTCAGCTGGACTGGGTAACTCAGGTAAGCCTACTCCAACATACGCGAAGCAAAGTAAAAGACTCGACCCATTCCAATTGTATCCATCACAAAATTCAAGTAATAAAGTACTAAAAAATGTCGACACCCAAACAGACAACAGGGATACGATGAGACCTATTCGTGATCCTGTTTATAAAAGAAATGTAGAAACCCCTATACCTAAAAGGCTTGTGTACGATGGGGTAGGGAAAAGGAGAACTTTTTATAACAAATTTACTAAAAAGGTGAAATATGCATATCAGGAATCGCCACATTCAGAAAAAACAGCCTCCCCACACAGTCAAGAAGAGAGGGGGAGAGAGCATGGTTAATAAAATAATCAGTTTCAAAAAAGACACCACTAACAATAAACAAAAATGAGAACCCGCGGGGTTACCGCCTTGGAACGGTCAGTGGCAAATCAAATTGCCACTGGGGGTTTAAACCAGGTTCTAGGGTGCACCAACCTCACACTTGCCCCAACAGGTTCTCATATCACAAAACAAGTACAAGTTGTCTTGGTGAAAAGACTCCAACCCACTTATCTGCTTAACAATGTTGCATGCAAAAGCACACAAACATATAAAACATAAGAAGCTAAGAGCATTGCAAAGCCGAAAGGGGTACTCAATGATCTTACCGAGACCAGAGCTCCTGGAGTAAAATCAGCAAGAACACGATGATACTAGCTTTGCTGACGAAAATAACTGGTCAGGGGAGGAAAGGAAACATAAATTATGTTGGCTTTTAGAAGGAAAAGCCAGTGATTTCTATGCTCTCATAATGGAACGAGATCCAGATATTGATTTCTTTGACCTGGTAACCAAATTCAAAACTAGGTTTGATTCTCATGATATTCCAGAAAACTTAATTCTGGGATTTCAGAATGCAAAACAGTTCCAGGACGAATCAATCTCAGAATGGGGTTATAGAGTCTTGGAACTAGCACAAGAGGCATATAAGGATATGCCAGACGCCCGAATGTATGCCTTGGCGGTACGTAGGTTTTGCCAGGGTGTTTATGACAAGGAGGCGGCCAATCATGTAGCTAACTGTAGACCGCTGTCTATCGAACAGGCTATCGAAATAGTCCGCAATTTCCAGCATAACAAAAGTGTTATTTTTGGAAAAAGTAAAAATGTAAGGTTTGAGGACCGGTCTAGATATGAGATAAAAGCATTAGAACCCGTTAGGGAGGGGGGTCCGGAAATCCCTAATGTACAAATAGTACAGACAGCTGGGCCAAGTGAGAAAAACAAACAGGTTTCCCCGGGAACACCGGGCAAAAAGGTTAATTTGGAGGAGAGAATTAGTTCCATAGAAACCAAGGTAGACCTATTAATAGATAACTTTACCAAGTTTGTTACAATGCAGGTGCGTAGACAGGCTAGGTCACCCTCTCCATCCAAGAAATTATATTGTTTTAACTGTAAGGAAGAGGGACATTTTAAAGCTAAATGTCCGAAGCTTGAAAAGGGTCCAGCAGTTTCCTTTATAGAGGATGATGAGACTGGGTCTTTAAACGAATGGGGGTCAGAAAACGAGGCATAAGCCTGACCCTTGATACTTCCTCAGAATGCCTCGCACAAGAATACCAGGTGTCTGGTGAGCTAGGAAAGGATGCAGATCCGGGGTTTGATTCCGGATGCGTCAATGAATCTTCCCAGGGTTCTGTATCAGAGGAATCTGAGGAAGATGTCAATATCTGTCAACTAAGATCCCACTCTAGCTTATTTGTTAGCCTACACGTAAATGAAGCAAAAATTGATGCAGTGGTAGATACTGCAGCACAGGTTTCTCTAATATCTGACAAATTTTATGAGAGTTGAGATCCAAAACCACCAGTTATCCGAAAGGTTAAAATGCATACAGCTGGTAGAGAATTAAGCATGATTGGTTTCATTGTCGGCCCAGTGAATATTTCTTTAGGCAACAAAGTTTATGAACAAAATCTTTACGTGGCTCGAATCCATGATGTGATGCTTTTAGGCCTTGATTTCATGACAACCCATGGTATTATAATAAATATTCCCAAAAAAGAAAAAGGAAAACAAACTCTATGTGTAGATGGGCAAAAAATAGAATTAAAATCAAAAATTGACACAGGTGCTAGGGTATCTAGGGTGACAGTTTCTAAACGAAAAGTGATCCCTCCAAATTCTGTGGTATTCATCCAGTATAAACTACGGGAAGATATACCAGATTATGTAGTGGAACCGTAAGCAAAAATGCATCTTCTGGTACCTAAAACTGTTCATTCTGCAAATCCAGAACCCAGGATATGCATGATGAATATTACCAACAATTATGTAACTGTTAGGAAGGGGACCTTAGTGGGAACAGCCCATGAATTCCAGGAAATACATCCAGTACCACAAGAACTAAATGGAGAAACCATAATTAGCCAAAAAACACTGTCGCCTAATGAGCTCCCAAATATCCCAGATCATTTAATTCAAATGTATGAGCGGTCAATAAACAACCTAACACCCCAGGAAGCTCATGAATTTGCCGAGCTTTTGGTGAGATATCAGGATGTTTTTGCTCGTGATGAATTTGACCTGGGGAATTTCACTGAGATTGAGCACAAAATTGATACTGGTAATGCCCAGCCAATAAAAATGAAAATGCGTCGAACTCTACAATGTTTTGTTAATGAGGAGGAAGGTCATCTTCAGAAAATGCTCAAAACGGGAGTGATTCAGCTGTCCATATCCGAATGGGCTGCTGCCCCTGTCCTTATTAGAAAAAGGGATGGCTCTGTTAGGTGGTGTGTTGAATAATGTTACTGTAAAGGATGTATATCCTTTGCCTAAGGTAGAGGAGTGCATTGACACATTACAAGGTAACGAATGGTTCTCCAAATTAGATGCTAATAGTGCATATTGGCAGATAAAAATAGCGGATCATGATCGAAAAAAGACTGCATTCATAACCAAATACGGATTATTTGAATTTGTAAAAATGAGCTTTGGTTTGTGTAACGCTCCTGCCACCTATGCCCGGGTAATCAATCTAGTTCTTCAAGGTTTAAACTGGAATATCCTTCTGGCCTTCCTAGATGACATACTTGTTATGGGTAAAACATTCCAATTACATTTACAGAATCTGGAAACAGTTTTCCAGCGACTGAGGCAGTACAAGCTTAAACTTAAACCAAACAAATGCGAATTTTTCCAGAAAAAGGTAGTATTTTTAGGCCGAAACGTCAGCAAAGATGGTCTAGAGTTAAGTGCTGACCATATTGAATCAGTCAAATCCTGGCCAAAGCCCCTTAATTGCCATGATATCCAGAAATTTCTGGGATTAGCAAATTACCATAGGGCCTTTATACCCCAGTTTGCAAAAATAGCTGCTCCCCTATATGATTTAACAGGGGCTAAATCATTTGAGTGGGGGGAGGAACAAGAAAAGGCCTTTCAATTAATTAAAAAAGCTCTCCTATCCCCACCAATACTGTCTCTTCCAAATGACACAGACCAATTTATCTTGGATTGCGATGCAAGTGATTATGCAATCGGTTGCGAATTGTTGCAGATCCAGGGTGGGCGTGAAAAAGTAATAGCTTATGGTAGTTTTTCATTAACTGCAGAACAGCGAAAGTACTGTACTACTAGGAAAGAACTTTTAGCTGTTGTGCGGTTTACCAGACAGTTTAGGCACTACCTTCTGGGAAAAGAGATCATTGTCCGTACTGACCACAGCAGTTTGACATGGCTTTTGAATTTTAAGGAACTACAGGGACAAATTGCTCGCTGGATAGAAGAACTGAGTCAATATAATATTCTTATCCAGCATAGAAAAGGAGAAAAACATGGAAATGCCGATGCTTTATCCAGGAGACCAGATGAAGGTTTTTGTCCCCATTACAAACTGGGGTCAATTCTGGATAAACTACCCTGTGGAGGCTGTATAAAATGTAAACGAGCACATGAGAACTGGTTTGGATTTGTTTCGGATGTGGATGATGTTATTCCATTGACAGCATGGAAGCATTTCACATCTAGAGGAAATCCTTCTAGTTGCGCATGCTCATTAACATGGACTGATAATATCTCAATTGCTCAGATAACTAAGTCCAGCAAACCACATGTTCCCATGGAGGCCATTGATATATGGGAGGATTCTGTTTTTCCATGGAATGAACAGGGAGATAATTCAGAGGAGTTGTTTCATTCTCACATAAACCTGGTCTCCAATCATGGACCAGTAGTTATGATTGAGGAAGTTACAACTTCACAGTCTGAATTAACTGTTTGGGGACATAGGTTCAAGGAAATTGTTCAGCAACAATCAGAGGATCCCCAAATTTCTTTACTGTTAAAATGGCTGAAGTCGGGAAAAGCTCCCACTGAAGGTGAACTTTTCTTGTCATCTCCAGTTACTAAAAAACTCTGGAATAACAAAGAAATGTTCATTCTTAAAGATGGGGTTCTGTGGAAAAAGAACAAGGGAGATGAAGATAAAGTTCTGTATGTTCCAGAAACATTAAGAAAGGAAATACTGGAACTGAACCATGATATTCCATCCTCTGGCCATCAAGGTATTGAGAGAATGAAAGCCAAGCTAAAAGATAAATATTACTGGCCAGGAATGCGCGGACACCTTGAAAATTATATTCTTTCATGCACCATTTGCAACAAAAATAAAAAGTCAAGATCAAATAAGATAAATTTTAAATCATTTCAGGCAAGTGCCCCTATGGAAAGAGTCCATTTAGATTTTTTAGGCCCTCTCCCTAAAACAAAAAACGGAAATGAATATATTCTAATGATGGTGGATCAATTTACGAAGTGGGTGGAATGCATTCCATTATCAGCCCAAACAGCAGAATTAACCGCACAAACTGCAATTAACGAATTCTTCTCACGATTTGGGTATCCTTTCGAAATTTTCACAGCATTTTATTCAAAAGAATCTGTGAAATTCTCTCTATACATAAAGCCAGAACTACTCCCTATCGCGCATCTGGAAACGGTCAAGTAGAAAGGTTCAATCGCATGTTAATGGATTCTGTTCGATGTTATATTGGACAGAATCAAACAGACTGGGATAAATATCTCCCACAGATTGCAAGTGCCATGAGATCATGCGTTAACCGGGATACTGGGTATACTCCCAACAAATTAATGTTGGGAAGAGAAGTAAATCATCCAGTAGACTTAATGTTTCCAGTACGTAAACCTGAGAATATAGCCAATACAGATGACTATGTGATTAAAACAGAGAAGGCAATTAAAATTGCCCATGAAACCGCCCGCAAAGTTCTGGGAAGTACCCCCGGTGGGGGACCAGGGGGCGAAGCCCCCGGAAGAAAATGAATTTTACCTGTTTTTTACTATAACAAAATGCATTTCCTGGGTTTGATTTAGGCCAAATTACCATTGATCAAATTATGTTTTGAAATGCTATCTGACTCTATTGGTCACTTCATTTTTAACAGGAATTGATACCTCTTCGTTCAGCCACGTCCATGAGAATTTGTTTTTTACAACGCTATCTATGTCACGAACTCGTGCTTCATCCGACAAATTAACCGTATTAAAAGACATTTTATAGTTTGTATCGTTCCATAATTGGTAATAAATACAGATGATAACAGAAAATGTTCAGACTGGTTATAGATTGAAGTAGTTAGATAAGACAGAATAGGCGCTAAAATAAACGAAACACGAAACCAGTCCGCGCACTTGCTATTAATACTATCGACGAACGCGAGACATTGTCCTCATCGTCTATGTTGACTACGGCGGTGTATAGTTCCACTAGAGAGTGCTAAATGCCAAATATCTAAACTCTAGGCCTTGTGGTTTCAGACAAGAAGATTTTTAAAGTTTTTCCTATATAAGTCTAATAAAATGAAGTGACCCCTGCGGCAGGGCCAATTTTGACCCCAAGGAAATCATTTGAACAATCTTTGTAGAGTTCCACTAGAGGGTGCTAAATGCCAAATATCTAAGCTCTAGGCCTTGTGGTTTCAGACAAGAAGATTTTTAAAGTTTTTCCTAAATAAGTCTATGTAAAATGAAGTGACCCCTGGGGCGGGGCCAATTTTGACCCCAGGGAAATAATTTGAACAATCCTTGTAGAGTTCCACTAGAGGGTGCTAAATGCCAAATATCTAAGCTCTAGGCTTGTGGTTTCAGACAAGAAGATTTTTAAAGTTTTTCCTATATAAGTCTATACAAAATGAAGTGACCCCTGGGGCGGGGCCAATTTTGACCCCAGGGGAATAATTGAACAATCTTTGTAGAGTTCCACTAGAGGATGCAAAATGCCAAATATCTCAGCTCTAGGCCTTGTGGTTTCAGACAAGAAGATTTTTAAAGTTTTTCCTATATAAGTCTATGTAAAATGAAGTGACCCCTGGGGCGGGGCCAATTTTGACCCCAGGGAAATAATTTGAACAAACTTTGTAGAGTTCCACTAGAGGATGCAAAATGCCAAATATCTAAGCTCTAGGCCTTGTGGTTTCAGACAAGAAGATTTTTAAAGTTTTTCCTATACAAGTCTTTATAAAATGAAGTGACCCCTGGGGCAGGGCCAATTTAGACCCCAGGGAAATAATTTGAACAATCTTTGTAGAGTTCCACTAGAGGATGCTAAATGCCAAATATCTAAGCTCTAGGCCTTGTGGTTTCAGACAAGAAGATTTTTAAAGTTTTTCCTATATAAGTCTATGTAAAATGAAGTGACCCCTGGGGCGGGGCCAATTTTGACCCCAGGGAAATCATTTGAACAATCTTTGTAGAGTTCCACTAGAGGGTGCTAAATGCCAAATATCTAAGCTCTAGGCCTTGTGGTTTCAGACAAGAAGATTTTTAAAGTTTTTCCTATATAAGTCTATACAAAATGAAGTGACCCCTGGGGCGGGGCCAATTTTGATCCTAGGGAAATAATTTGAACAATCTTTGTAGAGTTCCACTAGAGGATGCTAAATGCCAAATATCTAAGCTCTAGGCCTTGTGGTTTCAGACAAGAAGATTTTTAAAGTTTTTCCTATATAAGTCTATGTAAAATGAAGTGACCCCTGGGGCGGGGCCAATTTTGACCCTAGGGAAATCATTTGAACAATCTTTGTAGAGTTCCACTAGAGGGTGCTAAATGCCAAATATCTAAGCTCTAGGCCTTGTGGTTTCAGACAAGAAGATTTTTTAAGTTTTTCCTATATATGTCTATACAAAATGAAGTGACCCATGGGGCGGGGCCAATTTTGACCCTAGGGAAATAATTTGAACAATCTTTGTAGAGTTCCACTAGAGGGTGCTAAATGCCAAATATCTAAGCTCTATGCCTTGTGGTTTCAGACAAGAAGATTTTTAAAGTTTTTCCTATATAAATCTATGTAAAATGAAGTGACCCCCGGGGCGGGGCCAATTTTGACCCCAGGGAAATAATTTGAACAATCTTTGTAGAGTTCCACTAGAGGATGCTAAATGCCAAATATCTAAGCTCTAGGCCTTGTGGTTTCAGACAAGAAGATTTTTAAAGTTTTTCCTATATAAGTCTATGTAAAATGAAGTGACCCCTGGGGCGGGGCAAATTTTGACCCCAGGGAAATAATTTGAACAATCTTTGTAGAGTTCCACTAGAGGATGCTTAATGCCAAATATCTAAGCTCTAGGCCTTGTGGTTTCAGACAAGAAGATTTTTAAAGTTTTTCCTTTCGGTTGCCAAGGCAACCAGAGTTCTGCATGGAATTGATTGCTTTGCACAACTTTGGAAGAGCTTCATGCAAGGAACATCCGTGGCAAGTTTCATCAAAATTGGCCAAGCTGTTTCAGAGAAGAAGTCGATTAAAGCAATTGTTGACGACAGACGACGCACGACGGACGACAGACATCAGGCGGTCACAAAAGCTCACCCAGTCACTTTGTGACAGGTGAGCTAAAAAGCCAGAAGTACAGAAATGAATCATTAAAAATCTTACAAAATTGGCAAAAATGTAAGCGCAACTAAATAAAGGGAGGTAATAAAAAAGAAACAGCATCAAGCCATTTAACAAAGGGACAAACTTACTTCAGTGGTGAAGTGAAAATTTCTTAAAATGTCAACAAAGCAATTGTCCAAAAGCAATTTTTTTTATTTTTTCTTTATGAAGGTCAACCTAAAATATTTTCTAAATATGTTTTATATATTTATTTAATAACGGCGAAAATATACATGTAAGCGCAACTAAGAAAAGGGAGGTAATAAAAACCCAACAGCATCAAGCCATTTAACAAAGGGACAAACTTACTGAAGTGTTGAAGTAATAATCTTTCATAACATCAACAAAGCAATTGTTCTAAGGCCTTCTTTTAATTTTTTTCTTTATGAAGGCCAACCTAAAATATTTTCTAAATATGTTTTATCAGGTGTTTTTTTGGTTTTGGGGAAAAAGCCTGGCCTTTCAGTAGGGGAAAAATAGTGCGCGAAAATCACAATTTGGGGAAAACCCTCATATAAAAAAAAACATGTTAATATATGCACAATAAACACTTGGATCAACAGTCAAAAGTCATAAACAGAAACAATTCAGAGAGCCTTCTTCCTGGCCCTTAATTGCTTACGCACATCAACCAGTCCTAGCTGGAATCACTCAAGGTACTAGCATTTCCTATAGACAGTCAGATACTGCTTATCTTCATTGATATTAGAGTCAAAACAAACTGATTTGTCAACACTAACTGGCTTGTCAACACCCTCTAGTTTGTCCATACATTCCACTGACACTCTTAAAATATGTCATAACAATCATAATTACTAAATATGGATTAGTAAGTCAATAATATCAACCTTTTCACGTAGCATCAACATTTATGCAACATCGCGAAAACTGATTACACGATAGTTTCAAGTTCGGAATTATCCAGGCAAGGCTGGCCAGCAGTTACTTCCTATGTTCCAACTTTCAAAACATTGATAATGACATCGTTATTCAGTCATAAATATTATATATCAGTAAAAAACAAACAAATTTTTTAACGAGATCGAGTAAAAAAACAAACGTTTTTACGATTCAGAAAACGGCCAGAAATTCTACTGACTGCATACACTCTTTCACTGTACATGTCCCTTCTACAAAAGATAACGAGTTACAACTGGGTAAGAGTCAATTAACGGCAGATTTTATACCGGGACCTGGTTTTTACACTTGCGAAGTGGATTATTCATGTTGATAACACCGACGATTTGAACGAAAATGCGGGTTTTTAAAGGCAAACAAGCCAGATTATGTGATTTTATTCATACAGAGGGAAATTTTCCAGTTCGAGGGGAAATTTTTATCTCGAGGGGAATTTATTTTCGGGTGGGGAAGGTGCCGTTAAACGGCTACAGTTATATAGCAAAAAAAACCCTGTTTATATATATGTATTTAATGATGGTCCATAGCCTTTTGAATTAATATTACAGTGTACATAATAATGCTATAGCTCAGCAACTTCAGGAAAGTTGATGAATTAGCTGAGCAGTTGTCTGCTAAATGCAAAAAGTTAGAAGTAATGCTGTTTTCATGTTACATATGCTACTAATCAGAAATTCATTTGCTCACAAAGAAAATGTGAACAAATTGATGTTCATGTTTTTTTATGCGACTTAAAAAAGTCTCCCAGAGGTCTCCCTATTCTCTGCTCACTTCTCCCTAATTCTCCATCAGGGAGTAGTCACTTCTCCCTAAAATTTTGTTCTAGGCCAATCCCTGCACATGTTTAGCCATCATGAAATACTGCTTATACCCCATGAGAAGAATGAAGATCCGGATCAGTTCTAACATACTGAATATAAAAGCCATCAGTGTCAATCCCAATCAGACTGCACAAATGTGTAGGCTGATACAAATGTGCAGGCTGATCTTGATCTACACTGGTCATAGTGAGATACAGTCGAGTCGCGATTTTACGAAATTACGGTATACTACGAATAAGGCGGTCGGTCCCGTTCGTATTCCTTTTTTATTCAATGCAAAAAAGATGCGATCGAACGAAACGCGATTTAACGAAAACTGCGATTTAGCGAATAATTTTGACAGTCCCTTAAGCTTATTTACAATGTAATAAAGATGCAATTTTACGAATTTCGGTCAGGCAGGTGATTTTCACACCTTTTCGAGCGAAAACCGTTTTTTGTATTGTCGAGCAATTATTGACCCAAGCAGTTGCGACACAAAATGCTCTGTAAACAACTATCGGGTGTGTGTGGTTGTAACAAACAGTTTGAGTGATTAAATGTCAAATGTTTAAAATTGTATAAAATCTGAAACACGCGAATTGCTTGTCATTCTACTTCTGTCATTTAATTCTGCATAGTCTTATTACTACGGCGAGTATTAATTCAGTAAATTGAAATCGGCATTCTGAGAAATTTTGCGAAGGGCCCGGTTTTTTTCAGGGGAGGATAGCTGAATTTTAATTGATCAATGATAACATGTAATTTTACAATAAAATAAAATAACTAATGTGAATATTTTTGTCACTTTATTTATTGACCTTGACATATCACAACAATAACACATTATGTCATATAACGACCATGACGATTTGCGGTGGTAAACAACCAAAACTATCAAAAAATGCGATACTACGAAAAATGCGTTACTACGAATAATCGGCTTGGTCCGATGCCTATTCGTAAAATCGCGACTGGACTGTATATGCCAGATCCCAAGGGTAAATGTTTTAAGATCAGTACCTGAGAGGCTTGTTTGATTTTGTCATCAAGAGTTCCCCCATCACAGTAATCTTGTATAATGTGAAGATACTCGAAGTCAGCATCGAAGAAGGATTCATGATATAGCACTATGTGTGGATGTTTCAGCTGGGACAAAATCCTGCAAGTATATTAGCTTTTTAATCCATATATAAGCATTTTATTGCATGTGGGAACAGTGTAGATCCAGATCTGCCGGCAGATCCGTTCTGTCTGATCAGGATCTCCACTAATTGCTTTTTGATCAGAAATAACATAAATAAACAAGAGTGCCAAACTGACACAAAATACGCCCGTCAAAATGCTGATTATCAAAGTTGCGTAACGATCCGATGAAAATTATTCGACTTGGAGAGCAGATACCGCTAATTCAGTTTTTGGACAATTCAAGGGCCATAATTCAGGAGTGCCTGGGGGGATTTGGCAGGTTATAGAACTTGGTCGAGATACAGGCTCTCCAGCAGTACTTTATGAAAAACTAGGAGAAAACTAGGAAGCAACAGCACAAAAAACTAGGAGAAAACTAGGAAAAACTAGGACGAAATTGTAAAAAACTAGGAACTATTTAAAAAAATATCTTTACCCAGTCATCTTTGCATATATAAATTTAGCATTCATGCAGATGCAGAGGCTGGTAAGCTGACTATTTCTTTGCTAAATCACCTCTGGCTTACTGTTTTCAAGCATAATTGAATGTTTGTATTCATTTAATAAACATTAAAAATTAACAGACCAGAGTTAACCTGTTCAATTCTAAAACATTCATATTTATATAATATTTTATATATACACGATAATGACTGCTGTTTTAGCTGTTGTTGTTACAAAAAGGAATCTTTTAGATAGTAATATGCACAGTGTTTAACAACTTTTAGAAACAATGCCTTGCGTTAAAAATACCTGTCATTTTGCCATTATGTTAATAAACAAGAGCCAGTCGGAAACGACTGCAAGCTCGACTATTCGAAAAGTCAGAATTATTAAGCACATTGTAACTGGGCTTCATTTAAACTGGGGAGTGATTCAGGAGTTTATGACACCTCCAACAAACACACATGAACAAAAGTTTCTTAATCCAAGTTAGGAAATAAATAAATTACACTTAATTTATTATTGTAGATTTTTTTAGGGTTAACACAACCCAGCCCATAAACCCCTGATCCGACACCCATCAACCTACTATCCCTGCCCACCTAAAGTGGTGTGGCGTGGTGAAGTACAGTATGGTATGCTGGTTGCTGGTGTTGTCATTGTTGGTGTTGTTACTGGCGGTGGTAGTGTTGTTGCTGGTGGTGGGGGTGTTGGTGTTGTTGTTGTTGGTGGTGGTGGTGTTGATGTTGGTGGTGGTGTTAATGTTGTTGGTGGTGGTATTGGTGTTGCTGGTGTTGTAATAGTATAGTAATAGTAATAGCATAGTAATAGTATAGTAATAGTAATAGTATAGTTATAGTAATAGTAATAGAATAGTAATAGTATAGTATAGTAATAGTATAGTATAGTAATAGTATAGTATAGTAATAGTATAGTATAGTAATAGTATAGTATAGTAATAGTATAGTAATAGAATAATAATAGTAATAGTAATAGTCTCAGTCTCGACTAGGTCTGGGTCTCGGTCTGAATCTCGGTCTGGGTCTTGGTCTCGGTCTGAGTCTCGGTCAGGGTCTCGGTTGAGGTATCGGTCTCGGTTTGGGTCTCGGACTCGGTTTGGGTCTCGGTCTCAATCTCGGTTTGGGTCTCGGTCTCGGTTTGTGTCTCGGTCTCGGTTTGTGTCTCGGTCTCGGTTTGTGTCTTGGTCTCGGTTTGTGTCTCGATCTCGGTTTGTGTCTCGGTCTCGGTTTGGGTCTCGATTTGGGTCTCTGTCTCGGTTTGGGTCTCGGTCTCGATTTGGGTCTCGGTCTCGATTTGGGTCTCGGTCTCGATTTGGGTCTCGGTCACGGTTTGGGTCTCGGTCTCGGTTTGGGTCTCGGTCTGGGTTTGGGTCTCGGTCTGGGTTTGGGTCTCGGTTTGGGTCTCGGTCTCGGTTTGGGTCTCGGTCTCGGTTTGGGTATCGGTCTCAGTCTCGGTTTTGGTCTCGGTCTCGGTTTTGGTCTCGGTCTCGCTTTTGGTCTCGGTCTCGGTTTGTGTCTGGGTCTCGGTTTGTGTATGGGTCTCGGTTTGTGTCTGGGTCTCGGTTTGGGTCTCGGTCTCGGTTTGGGTCTCGGTCTCGGTTTGGGTCTCGGTCTCAGTATCGGTTTTGGTCTCGGTCTCGGTTTGGGTCTCGGTCTCGGTTTGGGTCTCGGTCTGGTCTGGTATAGTATAGTATAGTATAGTATAGTATAGTATAGTATAGTATAGTATAGTATAGTATAGTATAGTATAGTATAGTATAGTATAGTATAGCATAGTATAGTATAGTATATGCCCCCACCCACCCCACAATTTCTCAACACTTTCAACCAAAGTATGTAAAGTTCATCTGTTTTAAACATTTTCTAAAGCATTACATATGAAAAACACTAACATTGAACCTTTAACAATTATTTATAAGTCTTAATTCTAATTTCAAGTGAAAAGGGGCAAAAACCAAAAATTCTAAGTCGAAAAAGGGCAATAATTTGAACAAAATTGAAGTTAGAGTTATGGTTCTTGGCATACAAACTTGAATTATGATGATGAACAAGTGTTGAAAGTTTTAAAGCTGTAGTATAAGTAGTATGGAAGTTATGGGTTTGTACAGTAGCTTGCATGCAAACTTTAACCTGAAATTCTAAGTCAAAAAGGGGCATAATTTGAACAAAATAGAAGTTAGAGTTATGGTTCTTAGCATACACACTTGGGATATGATGATGATCAAGTGTTGAAAGTTTCAAAGCTGTAGTGTAAGTAGTATTGAAGTTATTAGTTTGTATAGTAGCTTGCACGCAAACTTTAACCTGTAATTCTAAGTCGAAAAAAGGGCCATAATTTGAACAAAAGTAAAGTCAGAGTTATGGTTCTTGGTATACACACTCGGGACATGATGATGAACAAGTGTGCCAAGTTTTAAAGCTGTACTATTAGTAGTATTGAAGTTATGAGTTTGTACAGTAGCTTGCACGCAAACTTTAACCTGAAATTATAAGTCAAAAAAGGGCCATAATTTGATCAAAATGAAAGTTAGAGTTATGGTTCTTGGCATACACACTCCAGACATGATGACGAAGAAGTGTGCCAAGTTTAAAAGATGTAGCTATAGTAGTTTTTAAGATATAGGTAGGTTGCACGTAAACTTTAACCAAAGCGGGACGCCGACGGCGACGGCGACGCCGACGCCGACGCCCAAGTGAGTACAATAGCTCGACATATTCTTCGAATAGTCGAGCTAAAAATTTAACTAATTGAATATGTACATAAATGTAAGTACAAAATCAGTTGTTTAAGTAATATATACATACAAAGGTTGTGCAGCTACATGGGTGCAAGGGAGAAATTAAAAAAAAAACTGAAAATTATGCTGGGGATCTAGGTCCATCATTTGGACTGCTGTTGGGTCCAAGACAAAGCCCTGGCCTGGGGGTCAGAGGCCCCCAGAAACCCTAACATTAATCAGTCAGCAAGAACTAAAAGTGTGTTTTCCAGGTAAAACAACTTGTGAGGTCAAAACACATTCTGCTGGACCCATACTTTGGCACAGCACTTATTATAAGCTAAAACCTGAATATCAGGTTTTCTTAGCCATATTTTCTATGTCATCCAGTTTGTTGACTCCTCTTGCCAGTCCCTATTATATTTATTTTAATAAACTCGTACTTTGTAGCAATTTGGAAACAAAACTTTATGTTTGAAACATTGTTTTTCTTTTTTGTCGCCAACTGTAGACTACAGGTTTTTAATCAAAGAAGGCCACATGATCACAGATACTTTGTAATGACAAATTTCATTCAATTTTTGTTGAAATAAATCTAAATTATATCACCTAATCAAATCTGTATTTAGAAACACAAGACTGAAAGATAGCACAACTTTATTTGAAGTCTGAGGTTTATATCTTTTTTATAGGACTGACTATACTCCCAACAACTTTTACCTGATTTGGAAAACAACCTCTCCAGGAAATTGTGGAAATTTCTCTCAACTCAGGGCTTTTTTCCTTCTTTAGTAGGGGCCATTTATGGATGCCTTACCCTCAGAAAAGTTCTTTAAAATCATGCAATTTTCCCCCAATAAGTGACTTTACATCAGGTTTTTTTCACTCCCATTCTGAGTAAAAATGACAGTGAAAAAAAAAGCTTTTTCATTAATAATTCTAATCATTTTCATTTTTATCACTTTCTAATGTCATTGCTATCTTCTACACATTTGTTCATTGCAACTGTTACTTTATTCATGTTTATTTTTGCCACATCACGTAGACCTTGAGCAATATCCATTTCTTTGAAATCCTTATCAGGGTTCTCAATAAAAGCCGGCCATTGGCTAAAATGGCCGTTTAAAATGAAGTTTCGGCCAGTTGAAATTCACGGCGGATCAAAAATCTATCATTTTCCATGCATGTGTTTTTGCTAATGTTGATCCTTTTTGGCACTTTCTCCCCTTTACGCTGTATTTAATGCTGTTTTGGAATACTTTGGATAACAGCGTTATGTGCCAAGAAATGTGTTTATAGTATCCACATTGCATGGTAGTATCATACTGCCATGTAATAAAGATACTTCAAACACATTTTTGCATTAAAATACAAAATGGCTTCCAAATAGTGCTATTAAATAGTATAGATTTAGCCTAAAATGCAGGAAATGAAGCGATCAGTTTCAAAATTTTCAGAGGGAGCGAGCCCCCGGACCCCGGACCCCCTAGCAGGCCTGCTAGATTGTTAATTGGGCCTGCTGGACTGAAACTTATTGAGAACCTTGCCTTATTTTTTATAGCCTCAGATTTTCCTCTTCCAAAATCTTATTAGCCTTATCCATTTCAGCCTTTATCTCCAATTTCTTTTTCTTAACCTTCTTTTCTTTATTACCAAGCTTTGTTTTTTGTCTGCTCTTTACAGCAAAGCATCTTATGGTTGTTATAAAAATGCCTATAGTAAGTGGAGAGGTACTGAACAGCTGTGTTGTAAACTTTATTGTTGATCAACAGTACTAATGAAATATGTCAAATTTAATGATCTAATCTTTTTGTTGTTTGATGTTTTCGAAAACAAAGACATTATAATTAAATAAATAAAATAACCCAAATTACATTTGGCGACAACTTATTTTTGTCAGCAAAAGTATTAGGATAGAGTCATAAGAGACATAACCAAACATTTAACTCACAATTAAAACAAATGGCATTGTTTCTAAATGTTGACAACATATAGATAAAAAAAAACTCATTAAAATTAAGTTTTGATTAAAGCTTTCCTTAGTGAACAAAAGTTGAGATGGCTGGGTTATTCAACAATGACACCAGACCTCACTGCCAGCATAGGAACATGTCAACTAAATAGCTTCTGAACATCTTCTGTAAAAATACTTTGCAAAGCATAATTGAAAGCATTGCAACTTGTTATTATGAAAAAATTACTTCTTCATTTAAGTAAAAACTAGGAATACTAGGAGCTTTTTGTAAAAACTAGGAAAAACTAGGAGCCAATTCAAACAAGAGGGCCATGATGGCCCTATATTGCTCACCTGAGTACAAAAGTACTCTCAGCTTTACCCAAGGGCCTACATTTAAATAATGTTGGTAAAGGTTCTCTTCACAATACTCAAAACGAAATATCTAAGGTCTAGTCGCATTAGTTTCAGAGAAAAATGATTATTTATGTTTTCCTATATAAATCAATGTAAATAAGAGAACCCTGGGGCGTGGCCAATTTAGGCCCAGGGGACATAATTTGAACAAACTTGGTAAGTATCCACTAGACAATGCTACATACCAAATATCTAAGCTTAAGGCATTGAGGTTTCCAGTAAGAAGATTTTTAAAAATTGCCTTTTTACATATTAAGGGCCCCCGGGGCAGGGCCAATATTGACCCCAGGGCCAACATTTAAACAATGTTGGTAAAGGGTCTCTTCACAATAAGGCTCCAACGTTTACACGTTTAAACGGTCACGTTTCGTTTTCGGGTCGTAAACGTTTACAGAATCTCGAACCGTTTATACGAATGGTCACGTGATTGTAAAGGCGGCAAAATATTTGTTGAAAATCGGCAACGATACACTTAGAAAATATTAATTTTATTTACACACTAAGTACACAATTGTATTTTAATATGTAATTTACATTTTAAAGGTATAAAAAAACTCTCGTTTTTTGTTATGGATTTCCGCGAAGTTCATGGGTTTTAATAGCTTCTGAAAACCAGGGGTCATCTGATCCCTGATGAGAATGTTCATGGGTTCATTATCAGATCGACACTAGTCATATCTTGTATTTTGTGAACTTAACTACTTATAAACAAACTTGCTTTAACTTCATTTTAAATTATTTTGGCGGTTAAATAGTTTACTTTACTTTTAAAATGGAATATAGACAAAAGTTTCCTTTATTCTTGCAACGGTGGGGTGGAAAGTGGAAAAACAATTGCTTGCATAAAATGCAAGAATTTGCATCAGCTGAAATTCCTGGATGTCGTGATCATGTCGGTGAATGTAGTGACACGCAGAATTTCACAGGATTCCCACTGAAGTTTAGCGATCCTTTAAGATCCCGTTATAATGGAGCTGCATTGTTATTTACAACTTACAAAGTTCAGTGAAACTTGTCACATTGCTATCAGGGTTGTATGATATAAACAACGTTTAAACGGCATCGTTTCGTTTTTCATGGTCCGTGTAAACGTTTACAAAAATTTATAAACGTTCGAGCCTTACTTCACAATACTCAACACCAAATATCTAAGGTCTAGTCCTATTAGTTTCGGATAAAAATGATTTTTCATGCTTTCCTATATAAATCAATGTAAACTAAGAGAACCCTGGGGTGTCGCCAATGTCGGCCCAGGGGACATAATTTGAACAAACTTGGTAGACATCCACTAGACAATGCTACATACCAAATATGTAAGCTTAAGGCATTGAGGTTTCCAGTAGGAAGATTTTTAAAGATTTCCTTTTTTACATATTTAGGGCCCCCAGGACAGGGCCAATTTTGACCCCAGGGCCAACATTAAAACAATGTGGGTAAAGGGTCTCTTCACAAAACTCAAACCAAATATCTAAGGTCTAGTCCTATTAGTTTCGGAGAAAAATGATTTTCCATGTTTTTCCTATATAACTATATGTAAACCAAGAGAACCCTAGGGCGTGGCAGATTTTGGCCAAGGGGACATAATTTGAACAAATTTAGTAGACATCCATTAGACAATGCTACTTACAAAATATCTAAGCTGTACGCATTGTGGTTTGTGAGAAGAAGCTTTTTAAAGATTTCCTATATCAGTCTATGTAAAATGAAGTGACCCCTGGGGCAGGGCCAATTTTGACCCAAGGGAAATAATTTGAACAATCTTTGTAGAGTTCCACTAGAGGGTACTAAATGCCAAATATCTTAGCTCTAGGCCTTGTGGTTTCAGACAAGAAGATTTTTAAAGTTTTTCCTATATAAGTCTATATAAAATGAAGTGACCCATGGGGCAGGGCCAATTTTGACCCCAGGGAAATAATTTGAACAATCTGTGTAGAGTACCACTAGAGGATGCTTAATGCCAAATATCTAAGCTCTAGGCCTTGTGGTTTCAGACAAGAAGATTTTTAAAGTTTTTCCTATATAAGTCTATATAAAATGAAGTGACCCATGGGGCGGGGCCAATTTTGACCCCAGGGAAATAATTTGAACAATCTTTGTAGAGTTCCACTAGAGGGTGCTAAATGCCAAATATCTAAGCTCTAGGCCTTGTGGTTTCAGACAAGAAGATTTTTAAAGTTTTTCCTATATAAGTCTATGTAAAATGAAGTGACCCCTGGGGCAGGGCCAATTTTGACCCAAGGGAAATAATTTGAACAATCTTTGTAGAGTTCCACTAGAGGGTGCTAAATGCCAAATATCTAAGCTCTAGGCCTTGTGGTTTCAGACAAGAAGATTTTTAAAGGTTTTCCTATATAAGTCTATGTAAAATGAAGTGACCCCTGGGGCGGGGCCAATTTTGACCCCAGGGAAATAATTTGAACAATCTTTGTAGAGTTCCACTAGAGGGTGCTAAATGCCAAATATCTAAGCTCTAGGCCTTGTGGTTTCAGACAAGAAGATTTTTAAAGTTTTTCTACAAGTCTATATAAAATGAAGTGACCCCTGGGGCGGGGCCAATTTTGACCCCAGGGAAATAATTTGAACAATCTTTGTAGAGTTCCACTAGAGGGTGCTTAATGCCAAATATCTAAGCTCTAGGCCTTGTTGTTTCAGAAAAGAAGATTTTTAAAGTTTTTCCTATATAAGTCTATATAAAATGAAGTGACCCCTGGGGCGGGGCCAATTTTGACCCCAGGGAAATAATTTGAACAATCTGTGTAGAGTACCACTAGAGGATGCTTAATGTCAAATATCTAAGCTCTAGGCCTTGTGGTTTCAGACAAGAAGATTTTTAAAGGTTTTCCTATGTAAGTCTATATAAAATGAAGTGACCCCTGGGGCGGGGCCAATTTTGACCCCAGGGAAATAATTTGAACAATCTTTGTAGAGTTCCACTAGAGGATGCTAAATGCCAAATATCTAAGCTCTAGGCCTTGTGGTTTCAGACAAGAAGATTTTTAAAGTTTTTCCTATATAAGTCTATGTAAAATGAAGTGACCCCTGGGGTGGGGCCAATTTTGACCCCAGGGAAATAATTTGAACAATCTTTGTAGAGTTCCACTAGAGGGTGCTAAATGCCAAATATCTAAGCTCTAGGCCTTGTGGTTTCAGACAAGAAGATTTTTAAAGTTTTTCCTATATAAGTCTATGTAAAATGAAGTGACCCCTGGGGCGGGGCCAATTTTGACCCCAGGGAAATAATATGAACAATCTTTGTAGAGTTCCACTAGAGAGTGCTAAATGCCAAATATCTAAGCTCTAGGCCTTGTGGTTTCAGACAAGAAGATTTTTAAAGTTATTCCTATATAAGTCTATATAAAATAAAGTGACCCCTGGGGCGGGGCCAATTTTGACCCCAGGGAAATAATTTGAACAATCTTTGTAGAGTTCCACTAGAGGGTGCTAAATGCCAAATATCTAAGCTCTAGGCCTTGTGGTTTCAGACAAGAAGATTTTTAAAGTTTTTCCCATATAAGTCTATGTAAAATGAAGTGACCCCTGGGGCGGGGCCAATTTTAACCCCAGGGAAATAATTTGAACAATCTTTGTAGAGTTCCACTAGAGGATGCTAAATGCCAAATATCTAAGCTCTAGGCCTTGTGGTTTCAGACAAGAAGATTTTTAAAGTTTTTCCTATATAAGTCTATATAAAATGAAGTGACCCCCGGGGCGGGGCCAATTTTGACCCCAGGGAAATAATTTGAACAATCTTTGTAGAGTTCCACTAGAGGGTGCTAAATGCCAAATATCTAAGCTCTAGGCCTTGTGGTTTCAGACAAGAAGATTTTTAAAGTTTTTCCTTTCGGTTGCCATGGCAACCAGAGTTCTGCATGGAATTGATTTCTTTGAACAACTTTGGAAGAGCTTCATGCAAGGAACATCCGTGGCAAGTTTCATCAACTTTGGCCCAGGGGTTTAAGAGGAGATGTTGTTTAAAGCAAAAATTGACGACGCACGACGCACGACGCACGACGGACACAGGGCGATCCTAAAAGCTCACCATGAGCACAAGTGCTCAGGTGAGCTAAAAACTAGGAAAAACTAGGAAAACTAGGAAAAACTAGGAACGCTGGAAAGCCTGGAGATATTATGCCCACCAACATATTCACCAAGTTTGATAAAGACCGGATGAAAACTTTGACTTTGAGAGTGGAAACCCAAATTTTGGACAATTAAAGGGCCATAATTCAGGAGTGCCTGGGGGGATTTGCCTGGTTATAGAACTTGGTCGAGACATTATGCACACTAACATATTCACCAAGTTTGATAAAGACCGGACGAAAACTCTTTGACTTAGAGAGCGTAAACCCTTATTTTGGACAATTCAAGGGCCATAATTCAGGAGTGCATGGGGGGATTTGGCTGGTTATAGAACTTGGTCCAGATATTATGCCCACCAACAAATTCACCAAGTTTGATAAAGACCGGATGAAAACTTTGACTGAGAGCGGAAACCCAAATTTTGGACAATTAAAGGGCCATAATTCAGGTGAGCCTGGGGGGATTTGGCTCGTTATAGAACTTGGTCGAGACATTATGCACACTAACATATTCACCAAGTTTGATAAAGACCGGACGAAAACTCTATGACTTAGAGAGCGTAAACCCTTATTTTGGACAATTCAAGGGCCATAATTCAGGAGTGCACGGGGGGATTTGGCTGGTTATAGAACTTGGTCCAGATATTATGCACACCAACAAATTCACCAAGTTTGATAAAGACCGGATGAAAACTCTGACTTAGAGAGCAGAAACCCAAATTTTGGACAATTAAAGGGCCATAATTCAGGAGTGCCTGGGGGGATTTGGCTGGTTATAGAACTTGGTCGAGACATTATGCACACCATCATATTCACCAAGTTTGATAAAGACCTGATGAAAACTCTTTGACTTAGAGAGCGTAAACCCTTATTTTGGACAATTCAAGGGCCATAATTCATGAGTGCATGGGGGGATTTGGCTGGTTATAGAACTTGGTCCAGATATTATGCCCACCAACATATTCACCAAGTTTGATAAAGACAGGACAAAAACTCTTTGACTTAGAGAGCGGAAACCCAAATTTTGGACAATTAAAGGGCCATAATTCAGAAGTGCCTGGGGGGATTTGGCTCGTTATAGAACTTGGTTGAGACATTATGCACACCAACATATTTACCAAGTTTGATAAAGACCTGATGAAAACTCTTTGACTTAGAGAGCGGAAACCCTGTGGACGCCGCCCGCCCGCCACAGGTGTTCCCATAATACGTCCCGTTTTTCAAACGGGTGTATAAAAAATGAACAGTGCAGATCCTGATCAGACAGCATGGATATGCCGGCTGATCTGGATCTACACTGTTCACCCACACAATAAATATATAAAATAGAGGAAAGGGTTATAGGTTTGCAGTCAACCCTGTCTTCAAAGACCACTAGGAGGAAAAACCTAAAGTGGTCCTAACAGTCAGATGATTTTTGTTTGGAGGTAAATTTGTAACTTTAAAATAATCAGTCAGTGGGACAAATAAAATGTGGTATTCATCCACAGGTGGTCTTTGTTTACAGATGTTCTTTAGCACAGGTTGGACAGAATTCCAAAACATGTACAAACGTTTCTCTCGATTTTATCTTCAAAACATGTACAAACATTTCTCTCGATTTTATCTTAACTCTGTTTGCTTTTTGGTCCAAAATAGCCTAATGAATAAAAGACCCATATGAATGTTAGTTCAACAAATGTTTAATTTTGAAATATTTGTTTTAGGTTTTTAAATGGGTTTTATATCAGTGAAAAATCATAATTATATATTTCAGTAAAAAAACACATTTAGTTAAAACATCTTCAAATACCATAACATTGTTCAGGGTTGCCAGCACCAAGGATGAAAAAAATTCCTTGACTTTTCCCTGACCAAATCAAGTTTTTCACTGACCAATATTACCGAACGTAAACGGCCGCTAACACCCTACTGCTGCCCAATCCACCCATAGGTACATTTTTATTATTTTAACAATATATTTTTACATTACAAATGTATTTAACAATTTAAGTATCATTTATATATCAAGTATAAAGTTCGATAGATTTATGTTTAGTGAAATATTAAAATATGTACTCTTACAAGATTTAACCAATACTTCTAAGATAATTGGCAAATAATGTATTCATATTCTTCATACAGAAACTAAATGAATAAACAACATAGTATAAAGCAAGAGATTATCACAGCTGAAGCTAAAGTGTCCATTATTCACTAATGACTGGAATAATCATCAAATGCAGAGTAAAAGAAATATACATAATCTGTAAAATGGGCAAGCAAACAACATACCATTTTGCCAAGTAAAACAACCCCTCAGACAGAATGCCCATACATGTTTTCTTCATGTTGTAAAAGAAAATTATACATAATTCAAATACAATGCTGTTTACACCATACAAGTGAAACAAAAACACACAATTTAGCCAGTTCAGTCCTTGGAAAAACTTAGAAAAAGTGCTTGTAGGTTTTGAAGATCCCTGTTCCAATCCAATAAATATTAATAATTAATAGTCTGATCCAAACTAAAAATATGTCAACCACATATACAATGGGCCTAATGGAAAATAGGTCAGTTGATGCAGAATGTATGCGTAAATTTTCAAATTAATCTAGAGAAAATTTTTGAAGTTTTTGTCACAAGATTAAAAAAATCATGCACCTGTCATAAAAATGATGGACTGAGCCACATAAAAAATATGTCAGGCATATCTACACATGATACCATGTACCTCACTTGTTTAAAGTTTCAAGTCAGTATCTTGAAAACTGTAGCAGTAGTTTGTGCCGCAATATTTTTAAAAAATCCTGCCGTTGTACAAAAAACTAGGTTGCTGTGAACTGAATGTTGGAAAACAGATTCTGTATATGAGATGTTCACATTATGATAGTCACTTCTGCCAATTCAACCATATATGAAAATATATATGGGCAAAGACACAAACTATCATCAGTAAGGCCTGTATAGCAAAAATTACTAAGTTCAGAGTGTTGCTTTGAGCTGGATCTTGGAGGGAAGAACATGGGTTTTGTGTGTAGCACCTTGTTATTATAATTTCTGGAGGCAAGGGTTGCAGAGCCTTTCAGTCTTCAGGCATTTTTTTTAAATATAAGAACTTTTATTATAATACACAATTATAAAAAAAAGGTTCATAACAGAAAATTTGTAAATGCAATATTTAATAAAATAGAACAATTATTTTCTTTCAAATTTATTTTTCCCTGACTTTTCAGGATTTTTATTTTTCACTGACCAATTTTCAAAATTCCCTGACAATTCCCTGACCTTGAAAAAAAATCAAATTTCCCTGACTTTTCAAGTCTGCTGGCAACCCTGTTGTTTTTATCGCTCTATGTTATGTTATTTACGTTTTCAATGTTATGTTATTTACATTCATCCCTGATAGGATGTAATTTAACGTTCCCATTTTCAAATAGCATTTATGAATTGTGAGATACCAAATACATTTTAAGGGTAATTACTCTACATTATTTTTCAATTCATAAACAACATTAATGCATGTAAAATAAAATATCGGGAAAGTTTAAATGATTATAGACTATACCTAGCTTCTTTCTGTACAGCATCTCTAGTTCTTGTCTTCTTTCTATCATCTAACTCTATGGTCTTCAGTGCAAACAATCTGCAACAAAAGGTACACTACACATTAACCCTTCCCTCCATATATACACATTGTAACGCATGTGCGGTCAGTGTAGATCCCTGCTGTCTGATCAACAGTGTAGATCCAGATCCACCGGCCACATCTGTGCAGTCTGATCAGGATCTGCACTGGTCTCATTTTGGTCAGAAATATCCTAACAAATCAAAAAGCGAACAGTGCAGATCCTGATCATACAGCACAGACGTGGCCGGTTGATCTGGATCTACACTGATGCCAATGCAATCAATATGTATCTATGGAGGAAAGGATTAATAGATTTATTTATTAATTAATTACCTAATCCACTGTATTATCCAATTCTATGGTCTGAAGCAAAGTTACAACACATCAGTTATACTGGATATCATAATGTGAATCTGTAAATCCATGAATAGCTAATTTTCTGTTGGCTTGCATGTAGACAAGATCTACCAAGCTGTTTTTGTTTAACTATGGCTGGTTAACACTATTTGCCTCCTCTTTTTCCCACTGCCTCCCTAGCATTTGTAAGGGTTTAAGGGGTTAAGAAGACTTCTAACAAAGACACTTTGATTACAGCTTTGACCTAACCATTCTTTCCCTGATGATTTATTTATTGCACACATGGGACTAATTTTTTCTGGGAGATTAATTATTAAGTTGACCTGAGCTGTCTTCTCATTAAATTTATTAACTGTTTATTAACTGTGAAGGAGATTTCCCACTGGCTAATGGGGCATTAAGGTACTCAGGGAGTGTTTCCCAGCCTGTTACTCACAATAATTTCTGCCAAACTATTTCCTGACTGATGACCAGGGGATCAAGTAACATGACTTACAGTTCAACCTACTTTCTCAGCCAATCAAAAGCCTGCATTTCATTCAAATCCAAGAAATTTAATGGCATAATTTGGGTTTCCCATTACTTCCTGTTAAATCAGACCAATTTAATGATTAAATTTGGCAGATTTAATGGTTAAATGCGTCAGAATTATTTCGGTTTTATACACTCAGTAATAGGAACTATACCACTTAATTTCTTGGAATTGAATGAAAAGCTTTACAAAGTTATATTTTGTGTTTCAAAAATATCACTGAAAATTTTGATAAACAATTTCAAGTCATTAGCACAGATTCATAATTTTCGAACACACACTTTTAAACATCCGATACAAACTTTGTCCAGTTAGGTTTTATTTTAACAAGTGTTTTTTACTGAAATTGAAATCATCCTTGCATAGCTCGCATAGCTAATGAAAAGATACAAATAAGAGTTCACCGTGAATCTAATACAGTAAAAATAATAATTCATATCTCAACTACCCACTTGTTTTTAGAATACGATGAAATTTAGCATGTTTTTATTACATGTAGTTTAATGTTAGTTTAATATTGTATATATTTTCTTTTTATAAAAATGTACTTTCAATCATAAGAAATTATTAATAAATAATTATAAAAATCTGTTTTCAATGCAGTATTATGATTTACACAAATCTTGTGTGCTTATTGCTTACTGTTGAGTTGAACTTAATTCTGCAGTTTCTCACAAATCTAAGAATATGTTTAAGAAAAATGTATCATCTGTTTAACAGAAATCCATGTTTACACAAAATAAAATGAAGACTGACCTAGCTTCCAAATTTCCTTGTCAGGGTAGGGTTGTTAATTCAACAGTGGTCTTTTGTTTTGAATCACTAAAGCCTGCAGACAGGACACTGATCCATTGATAACAGTACCATAAAAATTAGGAAAATGATCTGGAACAGGATGTGTTTCCTGAGAATCAATAGATCTTTTTCTAACAACTTGTTGATTATGGCAAAATAATGGGTCAGTTGAACTGTAAGAAGGTTATAGTTCAGAATTAGAAAATTTAACATTAAATTCTCCCTCACTTCGTTAGGTCGAACTTAATTTGTTAAATTTTCAAATTCTGAACTATAACCTATACTGAAATCATTCTGTTTGCATAACAGGGTTCATTATCAGGGCCCAAGATCATAAAACTAAGTTTTAAGATCAGTCTCAAATCTCAAGCATCTGATTGGCTGAAATGGCGACCAGTCTCCATTTCAGCCAATCAGATTGCTTGAGATTTGAGACTGATCTCCAGATTTAGTTTTGTGATATTGGTCCCTGGTCCATGACCAGAATGTTGTGCTTCTGGCACGCAATGCCTGCTAAAGTAACCTTTCAACTTTTGAATGTCCATGATTAATTTTTTTTAAATTAATTTTTGGAAGTTTGCAGATTTAAAAATATTTGTTATAAACAGAATATAATCATAGTTATTCCAGTGAAATAAATCTGTTGAACAGAATTGCCATGGTTCATCTGGTGCAGTGGTTGGCTGTAGTGGCTCTTTTGCATATGAATATCTGGGCCCAAGATTATAAAATAAGATTGGAGACCTGTCTCAAAACTCATGCATCTGATTGGCTAAAATGGTGACCAGATTTAGTTTTATGATCATGGGCACAGATCTGTGCTTTATACCAACTGGGAATTGAAGTACTATCAGCAGATGTATTTGGCCAGAAGAGTAGTTCCCATTTATGTTGTGAACACCTTCTACAACTAGGTGCTAGTCATGTATATTTATAAAATTAAACGAGACTTACCTGTAAGGTGAAGTTCAATTATAATTCTACTGCTACTGGACCTTGGGGTTAATGAGATGAACACTTGATCTTATCAATGTGTGAAACATCAGTCTTTAGAGTACAGCAATACAGGCATGGATTAACTTCTTTGGGAGGGAGTATTGGGGTGGGCATTAACCCCGAGGTCCAGTAGCAGTAGAATTATAATTGAACTTCACCTTACAGGTAAGTCTCGTTTAATTTTATAATTCTACTACTACTGGACCTCATGGGGTAAATGAGAGTTTAGAGTCCATGACTGTATTAATATTATATTCAGCCATGAGTTGTTTATCAAGCAATCCCGTTGCTTACATCATACCTTTTATTTATATGATGTTTAATTCATTTTCTAGATACAACGTTGTACTGCTATATGCATGTGAAAGTTCATCAGTAATGACCAGTCATAATACTTCATTACATAAATGCCCTTTTTCCTCCAACTGTTACAAACATATTAATGAATAACAATTGACATCACTGCAGGATCTATACTTATCACTTAGCATAGTGGTAAACATTTCCTATCATCTAGTGGGATCTTAAAACACCTGCAAATATGTGCTTACAGACTGCAAGCTTTTAACTGCCAATCTACCTCTGGAATGTCTTGTATTTGCTATGTACAGTGTCAGATCTTAAACTATTTAAGTAAAATATGAACCTCTAATGTAACAGATGGGTATGGTTTGATTTAAACACACAAGCTCCTAATTTTAAGTTAAATACATCCAAAAGATCTCTGCCAGTGATCAACACTAGTATAAACAGAGTAATTCCTGGCCATATGATGTTTGTTTATAGACCAACTGGGTCACTTCAGAATGATAAATGTATTTATCCACGTTTCTATGTAATTCATCTCATGTATGCTTCAAGGTTATTGATTGTGAGGATTCACGAAATTCTCGTGCAGTGTCATTATATATGGTGTAAACCTTGGATAAAATTCATTCGAGTCGTCGCATTGCTATTGTACAGACATATTAAATATTTCTAATCCATAAATTGTTAAGGACGTATTTGAGAAGGTCATTACTTGACTATGAGAAGGACAATTCAATTTTCTGATGGAGTTTATGTTCGGCAACTTTCTTCAAATATCCTAGGGCATGGATACAACTTGAGCTCGGGGTCGGCAATAACAGCGATAGTCGGAACCATTGACAAATTATTTTGTCACTGATGAGTATTCATTTTGTAAATTTTTCAGATTTTAGAAACTTGAAGAAGAGCACGTGGTGTTCGATAAGTAAATCATTTTGATATATCTAGTGCAATCAAAGAATAGAATAAGGGGAATGTATATTTACAAAGTTTTTATATTGAATTGTTGGTAAATGTGACATGAAATTGAAATCAGTAATTTACGATTTGTCTAAAAGCAATTAAATGCATGTGCATTTTAAATAACATATTTTAATATAGGCTTAGGAATGGTAATATGTATCTCAGTAATTTTTTCCAACTATTATTCCGTTGGCATGTAACGGCAATGTTGTTGATAAACTCACTGGAGGAAGAAATGCTGTTCAGTATCACAGATAAGAGATTAGTTTTGAAATTGGATTGATTTCACTTGTTATGGCAATGTTTGAAGAAACATTTTAATTCGGGGCATACAGCATTCCATTTGATAGATATCGAGATGCTATTCGATAATATTTTCAGATTTGACAGTCTCGTGATGATTGCTGGATGATGAATAAAAGGCGTATCTAGTCAGCGTCCTGAGAGTGGTTTGCATTTTTCGGAAATGCGTTTGTATTTTTGTTTTTATTAAGTTTTTCAAATATTGAATTCTAGATATTGGTATAAATGATGTTTGATTTTTTAAATCGAGAGTTTGAGGCCTAATTTAAAGACATCGGTTATTTTCGTTGAAGGTTCGTGTGATGCTAGAGGGACGAGAAAGTTAATCAGCTGTTATTGCATTTGCATTAGTGTTGCAATTTAAGTCTGGCCGCTTAATCTCTGTGTAATAGATAATAATTTGACAAGTTAATTTTATAACGATGAAAAATATTGTTACACAATATACAAACAGCAGTAAAAATGAGTGTGATGGTGATCATTTTACTGCGTTTGTTTAGGCTTGATTTAAAACAATCAGATAGGTCATATATAATAAGTTATGAATTGTATGTACATTTGCACGTGGAAAACATGCAAAGTGTGTATATTTTATACAGTAGAAGATGCTAACTGTACTTTTCTATCCAAATGAAATGAGTGGCTCTTGTTTTGGAGAGAATAAACTGATCAAAGAGCCTAGTGTTTTCCTATATTTTACTTACGGTAGTTAGACTTTTAGAAGTATAGAAATAATTAAAACAGTTATTTATTATAATATTTTAGTGTTTAATACAATTAAGATTTCAAGCAAATTCTATTGCTTTACATGTAGACTTGGCTTCATAGAGACTGCATTGTCGATTGGTTCGGTAGAAAATAGAATGTTTATTGAAATCCGTGGATGTTTGTTTTCTTTTCCATGATTAATACTATTTTTATTATAATTCTAACAGTTTTAATTAAGAAAGAGTATGCTTAGTAATTCCAGGACAAACAATTTGTTGATCTTTTATGACGGGATGCTGGTTTGAGCCCAACATAATCATTACTATGTCAAGTTCGGCATTAATGCAGTTGGTCAACGTAAGCCAAGAATCGGAGAGATTGCTTTGTCAGGTGATCTGAAACGATGGTTGGATAGGCAAATGGAAAGTATATTAAAATCTGCCATTTATGGGTTCGTATATTTTCAGTTATTTTTGAGTTTTCTACGAGAATGTTCATATATGATGGGATGTAGATTTTCAAAAGTGCGAACTTTAGCCCATTAGCACAATGGGAAGATCGCCATGTTCCCAAGTTATGATTGTTTGCGTTTTAATATTATAATTTGTACATATAATATGACATCAGTCTGTAGATTTTACGGGAAATTATCGATAACATTGCCACAGTTGCGCTGAATAACAAGGAATAATATATTTTTCAATATTCCAGTATGCATGAATTTCATTTACTCATACCAGAAACATATAGTTCTTACGCTAAGTTCCTTAGTATATTAGCTCAGAATAACTTGTCGTTGCGTATTACGCAACGTTAGATTGATAAGTGTGTTTCCTTGAAGGTTTTGTCGAGTTGGATTTGCACGTGCATGTATTGATATGGTTTTATGATATAGTCGATAGAAATTAAAATGTTCAAAAAATTACGTAATAAAATCTAAAGAAAAAACAAAAACATTCGCGCTAATAGTGAATTTTACAAACTTTTACTTAATTCTGAGATACTACTAATTCATAAAGGTCTAAGAATAGAAATTTCCCGTTCTTTGTGTTTTTCGATAGTATATAGCAATGCAATACGACCATTCCTATTGTACTTGGTGTTTTTATTTCTTTTCCTACCTATGAATTACTTGAATATGGGATAAATAATTTATTTTCGTTTGAACGCAGTGAATTAGAAAATAAATGTATTTATCCACGTTTCTATGTAATTCATCTCATGTATGCTTCAAGGTTATTGATTGTGAGGATTCACGAAATTCTCGTGCAGTGTCATTATATATGGTGTAAACCTTGGATAAAATTCATTCGAGTCGTCGCATTGCTATTGTACAGACATATTAAATATTTCTAATTTCCCGTCCCACCCACCCTCTTTTTATGTGTTTGATTTCACCATTTGCGAAGACGGTTAGAACTCCGTTAACACTTTTGTACACTTTTAGTTGATAGGTAGCAGCTTAATTACCTTATTTGTCTCATTTTTTTCTACGATTGTTATCAAGATTTGGTATTTTGCATTAAAAGTCACTTAGAAGTTATGAAAGATAAATTTCAAATGATTCTTTTCGCAATTAGAATGGTTCGTAATTTTTGACGTATATATCAAACGCTTATCAGAAGCTGCATTGGACTGAGAACATTTTCTACAATTTTATGTGAACAAGCCACTTGGCTGAAAGTTAGATTGTGCGTTCTGTTATTTTGTGTTTGGGTATGTTGGCTTCGATTCTGATCAATCGCCTCTTGGCGAAAGTGTGCGATATATCCTATTGTGTTCAGACAAAACAATCACTTTACTAAATCAGTAGTTCAACATAACATTGCATTGAACCGGATGTGTTTTGTTTTCATTAGAGGCTGGTGTGGCCTGAATCTCGCTACTGGAGTAAAATTTTATGCGCACTTGGCGTTTAATTATATTCATTTACATCAATATTACGTTTCCACTTGGCGCTGTATTAGCGTGGATGTGTTTGGTTCGATTCTCATGGTTTCCGAAATCGCCACTTAGTCTAAAATTTAAGTGTTACTTGCCAAGAATGGCATTTCTTCGGAACAAGAAAAGCAACTTGACTAACATTTCAGCATATTTGATTGCATTGGCTTAAATGCGTCTTGATTTTAAGTTACCGTGAAAATCAGAAATTGTATAATTTAAATTTTATCTTAAGATCAGTAGTTATTGGAAGAATAATTTGACACGATTTACACGTGGAATTGGATATATTTTCTACGATTAAAACGATAAAGACGAAGAAAACTTCTTAGCGGAGAATGTAGCATTTTAATTGATTTGGCCAAAATATTTGATTTTAATGGACTGATCTCCCATAACCTGACAAAATGTGAACGCTATATGCGATTCGATTTAGAGAAAAGATTAGCCACTTCATTAAAAAATAATCGAAAAACGCTTAACATTAAATTTATAAGCATGATGATTTTTTGGACTGCAAATTTAACAACTTGGCGCTGTAAATTTGCCTTAGAAGTGTTTGATTGCATTAACTTAAATAAGGAGTTGCTTTAAACCCGCCAATTGGCTTAAAATTGAAATGTAGCTTGGTGCTGTTTTGTAATTTGATTAGCTAAGAGAATAACCGATTGGAATTGGATTGAGGTGTCACTTGGCGTTGTGTAGCCGCTTGGCTGTGTTGGAAAAAATGTTATGCCGATTGGCGAAGTAGTGCCGATTGGCGCTGTATTTGAATGGAATTGCGTTTTGAAGACTAGCCGATTGGCATGAAAGTGAGTGCCACTTGGCACGGCATTGGTTGTATTTAACTCGATTATCAGGTTAACGATTTGAGTGATAACTCGCCATGTGGCGTGAAATTGAAGTGCCGATTGGCGCTGTAGTGCCGATTGGCGCTGTGTTTGAATGGAATAGTTTTTTGAAGACTAGCCGATTGGCTTGAAAGTGACTGTGATTTGGTGAAGCTTTGGTTGTGTTCAGTTTGATTATCAGATCATATTGCCCCTCCTGGGAGCGAACCTCGCCACGTGGCGTAAAATTGAAGCGCCGAGTGGCGCTGTAGTGCCGATTGGCGCTGAGTTGGAATGGAATTGTTTTGTGAAAGACTAGCCGATTGGCTTGAAAGTGAATGCCGTTTGGCGCTGCATTGGTAGTGTTATGTTTGATTATCAGATATTGCCCCTCCTGGGAACGAACCTCGCCACGTGGCGTAAAATTGAAGTGCCGATTGGCGCTGTGTTGGAATGGAATTGTTTTGTGAAAGACTAGCCGACTGGCTTGAAAGTGAGTGCCATTTGGCGCTGCATTGTTAGTGTTTAGTTTGAGTATCAGATATTGCCCCTCCTGGGAACGAACCTCGCCACGTGGCGTAAAATTGAAGTGCCGATTGGCGCTGTAGTGCCGTTTGGCGCTGTGATGGAATGGAGTTGTTTTTGTGGAAGACTAGCCGACTGGCTTGAAAGTGAGTGCCACTTGGCGCTGGATTGTCTGACTTTAATTGTTCTTAATGCAAGCGAGTTAAGTCGAATGTAAAAAGTTGAATGATAGGAATCTACACAAAGACGTTTAGGAAAATTTTGGCGTTTTCTGTTTCATTATTTTAACTTTGGGCGCAGATTATTAGCAAACAATACTGGCTGTTTTCCTTTTTGCTTATGTATAAGATGATGTTATTTTTCTATTCAAGTAGGTTCTGGATGATAATAGACATTCATTGCAGCAGGCTCGAGGATTCCGGTTGTGCGGCTTGACACGAACCAAGACGAGGATGCAGGAAAGATGTGCTAATAGACGTTAATGAAATGTTGTCGTTGAAATATAGTATATAGCAATGCAATACGACCATTCCTATTGTACTTGGTGTTTTTATTTCTTTTCCTACCTATGAATTACTTGAATATGGGATAAATAATTTATTTTCGTTTGAACGCAGTGAATTAGAAAATAAATATCAGTTTATTTAATCTGGCTATGCAAACAGCTTAAGCCACTAGAAAGTTTCTTATTATGTATACTTTACTACTGGGCATTGCTTTCCCATAATAATGAATTATATATATATATATACAGGTATGAAGATAATTGTTTGCCTATAATCCACTTGCAACAATGTTCAACCATTAAAACTGATTCCGAGATTTCGTTAAACACGTGAATTATAGTGCATGATAACTGGTTCCTTGTTTCCAGAAAACCCCCTCTATCATTTCACACACTATGCAATGGTTGAACCAAATTCAATAAAATATATTCTTTACTTCTATTAGAACATTTGAGAACTACAACTGCATAACTTTCTTTTCTTCTTATTTCGTTACCAGTTGTTTAAATTTATTTTTACATGAAACTTTATCTGTTGTTGCATCTTGTTGTTTTCCCCCTTGAATGGTTACATAGTCGATCTATGAAATTAAATCAGTACTTCTTTAAGACTCATAAGGAATTTCCCGTAAAAGACAGGTACTGGCTAGCTGCAGTTAAAATCCTTACGGAAAATCAACAAAACAACGGTCAAGTAACCGGTCTGTGGAATGTGATACTGCATTCAATGTATCAACAGTTCAAATTGTTTTTAATGATAACAACCAAGATCCTAAAAAACAAGATTACTTAATCATGTGTGATATGCTAGAGCTATATCACAATTGATTTTAGATGCCACTTACGACCAAGATGGTAATATATGAGGTTACTTAATCATGTATGGTATTTTATATTAAAATACCAATTTGTTTGAAACAGACAATGTTTCAAACTTTGATTAACCAAATGTATCTGCTGTTTTATTCTTGAAACTAACTAAGCATCTTTCATTTCTTTGGCCTATGGTGCTGATTTTATTTAAAACAAACAAACAACAAACAAAACAACTTAGTTGTTAATCAAGTAACAGATAATGCACAAATACTTTCTAAAAAGAAGATTAATCAACCTTCTTTTTGAAAAATGTTATTCAATATGTACTGCTCCTCCAAACTGTTTGCTGCTGGCAGGTTTTGTTGAATATTTTAGTATAAGAACATAATTTAATTCTTTATGTTTCCACCGGTAATCCAAGCTTGAAATCAATTGGGCCAATATTTTTTAAGCGATATGAACCTGATGAAAAAATTTATGTATTGCCAATATAATACTTCCAAACAACATTAACACTTGCCACACCATATTATCAGTACATGTATTAAAGCACAAAACTGTGAAGCTTAAATCCCATATATTACGGGCACATGAACAACCTGTGCTGGATTTGAAATACTTATTTGTCAAGTTAATTTGAGGTACATATATTACAAATCTCGGTTCTTTTTGTTTCTTTATTATGAGGGTGATTTTGATCATTAGCAAACGCAAGTATGCATACGATCCATTGTTTATATATATCATTAAAATTTATTCTTGACAGAGTTGAAACATTCAACTTTAGTTTACAAGAGAACTGGACGAAATCATTTAAAAAGTATAACTAATAAATAATGACAATGTCAATTTATACACAATGTACGTAACTGGTACATGGGTATCCAAGGTCACAGGATTCATAGTTCTTGCCACCCGGAAGTACTATAAATGAATTTAGAATTTTTAAAAAGGTCTGATAATTTTTCTTTCTTAACAATTATTTGTTCCTGGAAAATTTAACCAATGCTTTCCTTAAATGCATTGTTGTGCGATTTGGTATTTGTACTATAACTGATTGCTATTATGAAAGCTTCCATAATGGTATTAGTTAACTTAACTCTACTCTCCCTTTTTTGCAAACCACCTGGCTTTGACAGAAAAGAATAAAAGTTCTGATATGTGAAGTAACAGACAAAATACACTGTGGTACTGTTGTTGTTCTTATTAACCTGTCCGAAAATAGAAATTTCAGACAAACCATTGTGCTACTGTTGTTTCTGTCATTGACTCGTCTGATAATCAGCATTACAGACAAAAACTTATTTTGCTATTTTATTTCCGTCATTGAATCGTCTGCTAATAAAGATTACATACAAACATTATGCTACTGTTGTTTCTGTCATTAAATCGTCTGATAATCGAAATTACTGACCAGTCGTCTAATAATCGAAATTACTGACCAGTCGTCTAAAAATCGAAATTACTGACCAGTCGTCTAATAATCGAAATTACTGACCAGTCGTCTAATAATTGAAATTACGGACAAATATCTTGTTACTGTTGTTACTGTTATTGACTCATCTGATAATCGAAATAACAGACATATCATTGTGCTACTGTTGTTCTTGTCATTGAATCGTCTGATAATCAGATTTTCAGACAAACATTGAGCTTATGATGTATCTGTCATTGGCTTGTCTAATAAACAAACATTACGGACAAAAATTGTGCTGATTTTGTTTCTGTCATTGACTCCTCTGATAGCCCAAATTTCAAACAAAATATTTTGATACTGTTGTTTCTGTCACTGACTCATCTTATAACTATTGTTTTATTGTTTTTCAGACACGTTTGCTACTCACAAACTTTTAATTCGTACATAGTTTTACAAGAACATGATAACGCATCAATTTGATCGTTGTGGTTGATTCCCATTTTCAGGACAATTAAAGGAAGTCAAAGGACGGTATTGCTAACCTACAAGGCTGCTAGGCTGGTCTCAAACAGCCGAACATCACCAACCTGGGACCACAACTCGTAGTGTAGACATTCAAAAACACGCTGGATACAGTATGGTAAACAGCCATTGTCAGCGTTGTTCGCTGGTTACAAGCAACCAACTGAAAGTTGGCGAAATCAACATTCCAGACCACACTGGAAATAAAACTGAACTACCGAACCAGCCGGGCATGTTCTGAACACTTAAGTGACAACAGACCCCTCGGATTATTGTATGGATAAAGATGTCTTATGTCAATTCTGCCTTTGAAACAAGAGCATTGTGGCCCTGGTGAAAATGTCTTACAAGATAAGAACATTCTAATCACTTACCTTTGCCCAGTGCGTATGCTTGTATCTCAGAACAACCACATTCATACCTTGTGATTTGGCAGCTAATCCATACCAAGTTAGCATTTAGGAATGCCGGATTTCACACCTAAATGATTCCATCATTAGGAATTGAATACACTGACAGCCAAAGTCTTTGAATTAAATTCTCAACTAAAATGGCCTCTCAGCCATGCCACAAAGACTTTAGATATTTAAATTTCTTTACTGAATCTCAGAACTCCATGCTAGGCATTAAACGCTAAAAGTCAGTCCATCAGCTCTCAAGACTAGAAGCACGAGTGATAGTCAGATCATGTAGGACCTATTGTCCTTGACCATGATCAAGTAGTTCTAGCACCCTCACATGCCTGTAATTATTCAATGCCAAATATTTGCCGAATAACCGAAACGAAATCAAGACTCAACTCTCAGACGACGGAGAGTTTAACACTGTCTTGCATTACCTATTGTCCTCAACGTTGGTAATAGGTCCTAGACAGTCTGATCACCCGCGGTATCAGATATGTCTAAAGGCTTTCTGCGAGGGTATCGTCCATTTCCCATGGTCGAACCCACGCTCGCACCTGTGCTGTCAGTGATTGCATGTCAAATGTTAAATGCTGTATCCAAGTGCCAGCCATGCAAACTGGAAACAAGACCTAACTCTCAGATGACTGAGAGTTTGCCACGGTCATGCGGGACCTATTGTCCTCAACCATGGCGGGGTCACAGACGGTCTGATCACCCACGGTACCAGAAACGTCTGCTGGCCTTCTTGAGACGGTATCTTCCATTTCCCATGGTCGATTACCGCTCGGCCTCTCTTCTTGCCTCTTCTTCTTATTGCTGGTATTTGTGTCGAATAATCAATTCCAAAATCACTGATCTGATTGTCTTTTTAATTAAAATTACAGTTGTTTTCACTCTTTAAATGATGATTAACGATAATAAAAGACACAACTAATTAGAAATAATATTATATCCAGAAATAATAGACTGAAGGAAATACACATGTTCACTCTTGATAAGAAATTTTGGTTCTGATGTTTCACACATTGATAAGATCAAGTGTTCATCTCATTTACCCCATGAGGTCCAGTAGTAGTAGAATTCCTAGCATAACAGGTCTAGTGTGAAGATAACACAACTCAGAATGGAGAATGCTTGGGCATAAATATTCTGGAGACTTTTAATACAATGCCATCAATGACATATAGTTCATCCTAAATCAGGGCTTTTTTTTACTGCCAGGGGAAGGGGCCCACGCCCTATAATTCTGGGGAAAATAGTGTGCATTTTTCTCTGAAGGGGGATGAAAAACCTGATGTAAAGTTACTTTTTGGGGAAAACTGCATGATTTTAAAGAAATTTTCTGTGGGGAAGGTGCCCATAAACGGCCTCTACTAAGGAAGGATTAAAAGCCCTGTAAATTTCAAAATTCTTAACTTAATAGGAGAGTTTGCATTTTAATTGGACCAGTGTGGGTAACCGTTAGCATTTGCATTAGCAAACAGACTTGTTTGTCTGGTTGGCTGTTCTCGTTATAGACCATTCTGAAATCAGTGTCTAAACAACCAAAGCCATACCTCCTTACCTTCTGTACAATTGGAAGGGGGTGGGGGTATACCTGCATATATAACGATATAGCAGCTATGTGTCAAATTAATTGAAACAGCAATATTTTCATCACAGAGTTATTGCATATTATGTTAAAGTATACTGACATAAAAATATGCTCTATACATTTACCATAATTGACAACCCCCTGACCGAAATATGGAAAATACCGGTAAATGGGATTATGAGTAAATTCAAAATTGAGAATAGGGAGGTTTAATAGGTCCATGGGAGGTAACCAAAGAAGGGTATTCAAGATAAACCTACATCTGTTTTGCTGGGATTTAATTTTATGCCTTTTTCTTGGCACCTTATTAACATCTTATGGAGATTTTCTATCATGTTCTTTAAAAGTTTTGCCATAGCAAACAGTGTCATTGAATATATCCCCTAATGCCTGGAAGATTCCCAAAGACTGATGCTCAATTAACCCCCCTCCATATATACGCATTTTTAGGCATGTGCGGCCAGTGTAGATCCAGATCAGCCAGCACATCCGTGCCGTCTGATCAGGATCTGCACTGGTCGCAGTTTGGTCAGAAATAAAATAATGAAACAAAAAGCGAACAGTGATGATCCTGATCAGATGGCACAGAGGTGCCAGCTGATCTGGATCTACACTGTTCACCCATGCAGTAATGGTGTGTCTATGGAGAAAAGGGTTAAGATTGAAACAGATCACTGGTATTGCAAATTTATGCCAAACAAAAGAATCAGGTGTACTGAATGTTGTCAATATTTTAATTATTTTTTGTCAGTAAAACGAACCAGTAGCCACTCGGTACATCAAATCTGAAAAATACAGTTTGGTTGAACAGTTAATGTAATATATCACCTAAGGTTTTCCAAAGAAGAAAACCTGGTTAATAAGATTAATCCTTTCCTCCATAGACACACCTTTATTGCGTGGGCGAACAGTTCATGCCATCTGATCAGGATCTAAACTGTTCGCTATTAGATTAATAAATGCAACCAGTGCAGATCCTGATCAGATGGTACGAATGTGCCGGCTGATCTGGATCTACACTGGTTGCACCTGCATAAAAATGTGTATATATGGAGGAAAGGGTTAACACTGTGACAAGTCCGAAAACCAGTGAGTATCTACTGAAGTCCTTGTGAAAGTTTGTCCATAACAGTGACAGGTAGATTTATGAAACCATCTACTTTCAGAGATATGCCAAACTTAAGGTGTTGTGTATTTTGCAGAGGACCTGTTTTCTGTGCCCAAGGTTATAAAGCTGAGCATGGAAACCAGTGTCAAATCTCAAGCATCTGATTGGCTGAAATGGCGACCATGCGGTCTGACCTGGATCTGCACTGTTTGCATCTTAGTCAGAAATAACCTAATGAATTAAAAGTGAACAGACTACTGTGTTGGTTCCGATCAGATGGCTGATCTGATCTGGATCTACACTGTTTGCTGACTTGATAATGGCATATGAAGTAATTGGTTAGTCACCTTGGGAGGATATTTTCCGTAATTGTGTATCTGTGTCAACTTTCAAGAGCACAATTACAGTTTAGCAAAGAACTGTTTGGAACTAGGGTCATGTTCAACTGTCATTGTTTTATTGAATCAACAAAACATTTCGAAATCCAGTGGGAAGGGAGGCTATGTAGTATTGAATCAAAACTGTTTACCTCATGCACGTTTCTACTGTTATATTCCATTTGTCTACATGCTCTTAAAATGATCAAGTTTCCCAGAATATGAACACACTTTCCCTTAAGCAAAGCAAAGGCACTTCACACAATTTTTTAGAATTCTATGCAATATCAGAGAACAATATTTGTTTATTCCAGTTAATGGTCACTACTTTTTACACTATGTTTGGACATTGTGAGATCTTTAATAGTTTTATCAGGGAAGAATGGTCAGAACATAGAAATGAAGAGGAGTTAACATAATGGTCAATGGGCGGTGCTCATCAGCTGTAGCAGATAGAGGTTAACAAATCAGCTTAGCTGAAGTAGTTGGCAATAATTGCAGTGTAACAAGTTATGACTGATCATGTGATTGAATGAACAATTAACAGATGATAAGTTTGTCAAACATTTCTTTGACCAGGATTCTTCTGTTACATTTGAATCCATGCCTCCTTCTCCAAAACGCTCCTGTCCTTGTTCTTTTCTAAACTATTCACCAGAAAATATGCATCCATTTTTTTTACATTTTCTACTTGCAGAGAATGTGAGTAATAAATAAGTATATCTAAAACAACTTAACTACAAAATCTACTCCATGGACATGCCTACATATTTGTGCCATTTGATCAGGATCTGCACTGTTCGCTTTTTGATTTAGTTTGTTGTTTCTAAACGAAAAGCAAACAGTGCAGATTCTGATCAGATGTGCTGGCTGATCTGGTTCTACAAAGGTAGCGCATGCAATAAAATGTGTATATTTAGGAGCACATTCAACAGGGTTTCTTAACCAAGTAGCGACCTTTGTAGATCCTGTCAGATGCCAGGAATGTGCCATCTGACCTGGTTTTACACTGCGAAAAATCCCCTATACAGGGATTAATAGGGTTAGGAGTGAAATCACTGGTGGCACATGCAAAAAATCCCCAATAATATATTATGTGTAATAACTTACTTTCTTGATTCTTTATGCCTGACCAGGTACACTGCACCACAGCCACCTTTGCCCAGCTTGTGTATTGTGTCATATTTCTCCATACTCAACTGTAATGCAAAAACTGTGTAACCTAGATTGTCTGCTTCAATTAATCAGCATTCTTATTAAGAACTCCTAAATCAAGAATTCGACAAAACTTTACTTCCCAGTAAAAGATGCAAGAGTATTATTCAGCATTTCTAGTGGTTTGAAAATAACAGTGACAAAAAAACAACAAAACAATATTTATTCCAAATTATTTGAACTGGAAACTTTTTAAGAAAACTTGTTAAGCCCATGTTTGGCTTTAACCCTTTCCTGTATAGATACACCTTTATTGCTAGGGCGAACAGTTTAGATCCGGATCAGCCGGCACATCCGTGCCGTCTGATCAGGATCTTAACTGTTCACATTTTGATTCATTAGGTTATTTCTGACCAAAATGCGACCAGTGCAGATCCAGATCAGACAGCACGGATGTGCCAGCTGATCTGGATCTACACTGGTCACACAGGCGTAAAAATGCATATATATAGAGGAAAGGGTTAATCAGCATAAACTTCCACAACAAAAAATCGGTACATGGTGTTTGTGAAGAAATTTTAAAGGTTCTTTCCCTTAGATTTAAATTTTAAAACCGCCATTCAGCAGGACAGAGAATTTTTTATTTTCTACTGGACCAAGGACATGTACGATGGTCGACACATTTCCCAAAGTTTGAATAAAAGGTATTTCTGTTGAAAATCAATTTTTTTCTTGAAATTGGGAAAATGGACCCTATTTAGTATTGGGATCAGGTAAAAATTGGCTCTGTGAGACAGACTGAAAAAGCCCTGTATAAATATTTAAAATCAATTTATAACTAACTTTTGAAAGTATGGAAAGCCATGGCTATAATATACCTTTTCTTTTCAATTAATGGAACCATTTGGGTGATATAAGAAATCATTTAAACAATATAAAAGATGAAAAATGTTCATAACTTCATGCTGTATCGAAAATCATTCTATAAGTACACAGAGAGTGACAATGTTCTGTACATGGAACCTAGTCCTTATGATTCAGTATTATCACCTTTAACATGTAAGGCTTAGGGTAGATGAATTTGCAATTTTAATTAATTTAATTTATTAAAAATATTAATTTTTTATATAATGTACCAAGTAATGTGCATTTGGATGTATTTTTAAATACATTTTATTCAGAATAATTAAAAACATCACTAACAAATTGTGTCATTAACAATTACATTTTAAATAACATTATTACTTTCTTCATATTCACTATACAGAGGTGTACAATTTTGTTTGCACCCACTCCTCCTGCACGTTGAGTGAATGAAAAAGTGCACCCGCCCTTACAGACAGAACACTTGCCATTACATTTTAAAAAATATTTTCAAGTGTCTACTACATAGGTTTACACTGTGTTTTCCGAAATATTATAAAACACCGAAAATCAGCCAAATACACTGCAACTCCATTATATCGCAGACCTCGGGGTCCAAGCCCACCAACCTCGATATAAACAGAGCGTGATATAAGTAAATAATCGCGCTAAAACAAGGAGAATTCATTTGTTTTTGCTGTCAGATGCAAGTATATCGCGGTGTTGCGTAATTAACACGCCGTGAAATCTACGGGTACATCAGGGAGTTCGTTCCGTGCTGGACAAATGTTTTTAAAACAACTTTTTTATATAATTTATTAAGTTTTATTTTTAATAAAAAGAAATTAATTGATGTACAAAATAAAGATTGCCGTCATCAATTTCCAACTGTGGTTTTATTGTTTTCGGTACTTTCAACTGATCGACGATCTGTTGGTCGGTCATGGCAGTCAATGCGAATGTCCGTCGGTCAGCCGGACATGTCCGGTAATTTTGCTTGTTGACCGACAAAAACTTCTGTTATTGCCGGACACAATGTCCGGTACAAAATAACATCTAGCACCGTTTCATTTTTGGAAAATTTACTTTCAGTTTCATGTCCAGTGCTATTTTTAACTGAAATATCATGATTTTTCTGCACGCTTTTATCCGTGTGTCACTTAATGTAAACCCCAGTACGTGACGTTTCCGGAAATATTCGAAAAGCTTTCAGGTCAAGGTCGCTATATATATATATATATAATTCCCATAATTCAAATCGCCGTAGTAAACAATCATGGCGGACAACGTTAGACGAACTGATAAAAATATTTAATCTTTTTGATCTGCCGATGATTTCATTGAAGAATTACGGAAGCAGATAGATTAAGGTTTCGGCTTGAGTCTTAAGATGCACTCGTGATACGATGTAAATGCAAAATCATTGAATTATGACGCAAGGAGATTACGATCTCGGACTTTCGTAGGGACAAATGAATAAAAAAAAGCACGTATCAAATTATTAATCTCTGCTTTGGTGGTAGTGATAAAACTTTTACCATCATTGAAGGGTTATGAATTAATTTTATTATGTGTTAATTGCAACACTATCATGAAAGAAAATCTCTAGATGACTTTGGCACATTTGAAAAAGAGGTGTGTTTTATGGCTTTAAGAAGTGGTAGGTAAGAAAATTTTATATAAGACATATTTTTTCAAGCATGGGCATTAGCAAATGTACAATATCAATACATTTAACAACCTATCGGCATTACACAAGGTACTTGGTTACAGTTGTTATTATTTAAAAATCTAAAATATATGAAAATAATATGTTAAAATATCTATTACTTTAAGCTAGATATAGTAAATACATATATTTATAATACAACTGCAGTTTAAATAAATATTTTATGTCGATGGCACAAAATACAGTGGACAAAATTGCGACTGGCAAAAATTTGTTGCGACTGGTAAAATTTTGGTGTTTACCTGTCGCAATGTCCTGTGAAGGGAAAAAAGTTTTCGCGTAGACTGCATGGTCGGCGATGTTAGTTCGTCGTCGACCGTCGTTTACCAGCTTGATATGTCGATGAGCAGGTAATGTCAAAACTAGTGTTTGCCCGATTGTCGCTGACAATCGATAATCAGTCGGATAACTTCAACGTCGGCGACAAACGAGTTTAATTTTTCAGAATCGATATCGCAAGGTTAGGCGGATGAATGTTGTTTTTTTTCGGTAGTAGCTTGCCGGTAGTTTCTTTCCGATTATTTCTGAAGGGAGGTAATCCATCAAGACAGTAATGGATGGCAACAATAACGAAGACCTTTTTCCTTACTCGGGAAAGACGACTTCCCGAGTCTGGAAGTATTTTTACTTCCGAAAAATGAAAGATGGAGCTCCAGTTAAAGAAAATTTAGACATGAGCAGAGTCATTTGCAAGCTTTGCAGGAAATCCTACGCCAATAAAGGTATGAAAATAATACCCAATCCACAATATCATGCTTGTTACGGTTATGTTACCCAAGATATTTTAAAGCCAATTTCGATTTGAGTTCCGATTTTTGATACTCGGTACAACAACTAGCCATACAATTTCAGAGCTTACTGAACCCTCCTTTTTCAGTTTAATAATTCTGCAGTTTTTTTTTTGTTAGCAAAAGTTGTTTCTGTGAGAAAGGAGTGGTGCTGTTTGTCAGTTACATATCTGGTGATGTTATTTTTAAATACGACTTTCACGTGTGTTCCTAATCAAATAATTCTCTGAATTATAAACAAATCTTTGAGAATACTATTCTGATGCCTTAATGTACTACAAACTGAATCATATCAGTCAATGTAATTTTTAATTCTAATATAAGTCTTAATATATGTTTTTTATATATAAATGCAGATTTCAGTTCCAGTTTTATAATCTTAGGGCCAAGTTTTGTGACTGTCAAACAGCCTGACCTGAAATACTGTTAGAAAGTAGTTAGTAGCATTAAACTTATACAGAAACAGATTAACCTGGCTCATATTCAAGACAGAATGATAATACAGGACAACATAAATTATAACATTTTATTTTTTATTATTTCTATTTTAACGTATATTAAATCAGTATCTACTGATTTGTTTATAACAAAAACTAAGACCGCTAATGAAACAACATGTTCTGATTATCCGATTATCAATCGGTTGAGATTATCAATCGGTTGAGCCAAGCCGATTTTCTCCGATTATCGATTCTGAAAAATCCAGTCGATTCCTAACACTAGTCAAAACTACAAACTGTTTTGACGTTTCCTGCTCATGCCTATTATGGTTAGCAACTTGCATTAATTGTTGCTAATTTGCTGTTTGTCTCGTGAACAAAATTCTGCCAGTACCGTATTAGCTTGGTGTTTTTCGCACCTATTGTTCGTCACAAAGGGGGTTTCATGTCAAATCAGAAGCAACAGAATTGTAAAAAAAAAACTTTCATCTATTTTCGTACGTTTGATGTTAAATTGTATCTGCTGGTTAACGTGTACATCGCCTATTAAGTCCCTGCATACAAAATATAACCAACAGCCTTCGCCGATAATGACGTAATACGACACGGAAAAAGCGTGCGTTTCGTGAATTTGTCGCCAACATTGATTTAATCATTTGATCTTTTTTACCACCCATGAAGAATGAACAAACATATTCATTGTAAATGTACAAAAAATTGGGATCCATGGACCAAGCGCGATATATTTGATATCGCGATATAACAGAGTTGCAGTGTACAGTGGAAGTCAAATTAAATATTTTTAAACTAAGTGAAAATATTTCATTATCCAAAGGAAACAGATGTGCATTGCTGAAGAATATACTTGCTGGGTCGGTTGAGTGTTTCAGGCACTTCACTATACCCAACAGATCATTAACTCACCATGGTGAGTATTGGAGTGGAATTGTACACCACCGCTATAATTTCTTAAAGGCTGTTGCTACAGTTTCATAAAAAATTTCCCAAAAATAGATTTCTTTCAAACTTTGTCTATGTCAAGAACATGATGTTATGTAATGAAAAACCAAATAAAAATGGGACCTTACCGGGGTTACTTGTTTTTTATTAGATACCAAAGATGAAACATTTTGAACAATTTTTACGATTTTTATAGACTTCTTTGTCGGCATAAAATCATAGAATGTATCACAAGAACATCATACATAATTCTATTTTTCAGTTAAAGACATTCTAAATTACAAATAAATGGCTAAATATTGCAAAATAAATAATGAAACACATATAAAAAGTTAAGTGTTACCTAATTTACGACAAAGGATTTATCGTCAAATCTTTTCATTCTAAGGGATGTTTTTAAGTTTACTAAAATTTAACATAATAGAATTTCACCAAACACTACCAATATATTCACCAATGTATAACAAACATAAAATAAACAAGAGCTGTCACTTGAAATTGACATATGCCCCCGAAATGCAGCTTTGAAATCAAATAGGTATACATATGTAATAAATAAACATATGTAATGAAAAATATGCTTGTGGAAGACAAAACATACTGCATGCATATAAAGTGAAAGATGAAAGGATCATATGTTTCAAGTCTGTAGTAAGTATATAGTTAAATAAAGCTAAATATTACATTTTTTTTAGAAAATTTGAAGATTATTGGGGAAATTATCCTGAAAAATGATTATTAGAGTTATGGACCTTACTACATATGATGTGGGTAATATAAACAAGAGGGCCATGATGGCCCTTTATCACTCACCTGAGTACAACAAAATTGTGTTGTACAAGACCCAACGTCTCGATATGGTGAACATTTACACCAAGTTATTTTAAAATCCAATAAGAAACAACAAATCTACAGCTTGGAAAAGAAAATGCTATTTTTCGTAACAGTGACCTAGTTTTTGGACCCAGATGACCCATATTCAAACTCGTCCGAGAAATCATCGGGACAAACATGCTGACCAAGTGTCATGACAATCAGAACAAAAATGTGACCGCTAGAGTGTTAACAAGAAAATTCTATTTTTAGTTACAGTGACCTAGTTTTTGGTCCCAGATGATTCATATTGAAACTCACCCTAGAAATCATTGGGACAAATATCCTGACCAAGTTTCATGATAATTGGAGTAAAAATGTGACTGCTAGAGTGTTAACAAGAAAATTCTATTTATAGTAACAGTGACCTAGTTTTTTTACCCAGATGACCCATATTCAAACTCGGCCTAGATATAATTGGGACAAACATCCTGACCAAGTTTAATGACAATGGGAACAAAAATGTGACCGCTAGAGTGTTAACAAGAAAATTCTATTTTTAGTAACAGTGACCTAGTTTTTGGACCCAGATGACCCATATTGGAACTGTCCGAGAAATCATTGGGACAAACATCCTGACCAATTTTCATGACAATCAGACAAAAAATGTAACCTCTATTGCGTTGACAAAATTTACCTTAGGGTTAGGGTTAGCGTTTAGGGTTAGGTAAAAAGGCCCATAACTCAGCCAAAAATAATCCGATCAGAAATTCCTTTGGATATACACAACAAGTCTTGGTGACAAACACTCCTGTGAAGTTTCAATGAAATCCTTCAAGCGGTTTCAGTTTACGTTAGGGTTAGGGTTTAGGGTTAGGAATTCAGAATGATGCCATTTGGGCTCATTAATGTACCTTTATAGTTTCAAAATGACTAAGGGCTCATAACTCGGCCAAAAATAATCTGAGCGGAAACTCCTGATGATATGCACAACTAGGCTTGGTGACAAACACTCCTGTGAAGTTTCAATGAAATCCCTCAAGCGGTTTTGGGGAAGAAGGGAGGACAAGAATAAGGGTTAGGGTTAGGGTTAGCAAAAAATGACAAAGTGCTCATAACTCGGCAAAAAATAATCCAATCAGAAATTCCTGACGATATGCACAACTAGGCTTGGTGACAAACACTCCTGTGAAGTTTCAATGAAATCCCTCAAGCTGTTTTGGAGAAGAAGCGAGGACAACATTTTGCCGGACTGACGGACGGACGGACAGACAGACGGTGCGATTACTATATGCCTCCCTTCGGGGGCATAAAAAGAAAAATGTAGGTTACCATGTTAATTTTTTCGAAATGTCAATTTCAAAAAGGGGGGGGGATAATTTTGTATACACAAAAAGACTTACATTGCTGTAAAGGTATATAGTGTACATCATTAATAATTACTGTGGTATCATTTTATTTAGCAATGGCTTAATTTTCGCGTATTTCGCGCTCGAGCCAGTGTGCAAATTTAAAACCTAAGCTAAAATTTAACCAAAAGTTCTACATACTTATTCGAAACGAGCTTTGTCCGAATGGACCTACACTTTATATATAGTTGCCTGTATCGCTATTTGATATTAATTTGAAGTATCAAATAATCATGTTAATAAAGAAAATAAAATTAGTTATAACTGTCGAATTTCTTTTGGAATATGTTTAGTGTTACTTCAAAACACGAATGTTTCACTTCATCAGCGCGTAAAAAGATTTTCGACGAAAATTTTGTTGTTGAGTATTACGCGTTTGGCACAATGTATAAAACCCAGATTGGACCGTGAACTGTGTTTTATACATTGCATTTAGACGGTGGTACAGTAGTTTAACACTCGTTAGAAAAAACTGTAGCGACTGCCTTTAAATTTATGGCCTGCCACTTAAAATTTCAGGGCTGGAAAAATACGGTAGCCCGACGTCCCGGACTAGTAAAAATGCTAACTCGGGCTACTGAATGATTGTCTGAAATCTAGTCCCGGACAAGTCATTAATCGACATCCGGACAAGTGACAAATACACAGCTACCCTGTGTCAAAAGCTAGTAAGTCAGAAACAGCTGATTAGTGTAATCAACAGTTTGTGCGGCACATCAACCGTCCCGACCGACCCCCGCGGAGTCAATTAATTGTTGCATCCATTGCTTCTATACTCCAATAAACGGTCTAGAATATTGGTACAGTAGTAATTCCTATTAAAACCAGATGATCTGATAATTAAAATAAATACAAAATTAAGCAAAACATCGTAAGGTTATACAGACTTTTGCTTGTCACAATATTTAAGAATTTGCCGATATCACTCGTTTTTAACAAAGTACTCTATACTAAAAGCATTCATAATCGAAAAGGAAACTTTTTTATACAAAAGACAACTTTATTTCAGTGATTTAAGCCACAGAAAACAGGAACTTTTATAAATTTGAAAAAATTGCTTACTTTCTGGATGGAAATTGTACAATTTTTCACCAATGTTTCTGTTATCTAGTGAGTTTGATTTGAATACATTTAATGACTTAAAACTAATAAAATTACATGAAAAACTCAAAGAAACTTGTTGTTCACTTCATAAAATTGCATTTTTAACATGGACAATGTAATTTACTAAAATTAATTTCACTGGAAATCACCACCGGTGAAAGTGTATGCATTTTCGGACAGCAATTATTTCTGATATGATATGTTTTCCTTAACTATTCTGAGGTTTTTATTATTTTTGTAAGAAACTTACAAATTTCGACTATCATGATCAGTCAAAAATTCACATACAATATCACAAAAAGAAATATGGTTTGTGTGGGTGGGTGGGAGCAGATTTGCACACAAATTGTTAGCAAAACATCATAAATTCTAATGTAATACATAATTTTAGATAAGAATAAAACTCAAGCAAATTTTATGCAGTACAATGCATTTTAGCATAGTTAAATTACTCACACATATGTACCAGCAATCAGAAGGTTAAGTGTGAAACAAGTGAACGGCATTGCAGGACAGGTCATCCAATTTTCCGGACAAGTCATTTTTGGTTAGACTTATAAAAATATTTTTCCAACCCTGAATTTTATTAGTAGCACAATAGAAAACAGTGTGTTGATCCTACACTGAGCAGTCCATACTGTTTCTCACCCATGACAGATTGTAAACTATATACAAGGAATGTAATGTAACCTTTACCAAGTCACTTCCACACTTTTTTGTCCTGTAAAAACACTGGACATTGTTCCCTTTAAAAAAAAAGAATTACAGGTTTATTTAGTAAACACCCACAAACCGATTTGTTGATTATAGTCAATCGAGCTGTTATCTAACAAATCTGTAACAAACTGGTAATAAAAAGCATGTTACTGTTAGGGGATTTTTATTTGTTGATCCGGAATAGCCCTGGTTAAACTTTAGGTTTGGGAAGGTCCACAATGTACTTAAGCGAAAATAATATGTTAACGACGAAAATTAATGTTACACCGCATGTCTAATTTAGGGCGTGCCAACCTGCAAGTCGTGATAGCCTTTATTTCTACTGTTTAGGGGAAATTTCTTCTTTGTGCCTTTTTTCGCATAACAGTTTTTCAGAAATCTGCTAAAACCTGTCCATACGATACAGTCCGGTATTTGTAGCTGCTTCCGGTTAGGTGATTCAGTATGGTCCACGAAGAATTCGTACAATACAAATGATTATTTACTCTCGGTATAAATTCAACGTATAAGAACATACGCTATAAATCTTTTGATCGAAATTTAAAACAACATAAAACAAAAAGATCTATACTTTTTGTACAATTTATTTCTTTGCTGATCTGTCATGGCAATCCACTGTAACTTTGAAACTATGAAATGCTCATGGGAAGGAGCAAGCCGAAATTCATCACTACCCAGAAGTGTAAGTGCGCTTCTTAACTCCATGAATTAACCGTCCACGAGTTTGTTAGTCAACCTAACGAACTCGGGTAGACTTTTGGTTTCCCAATTAACCGGGTCTGTTTTAACACGTGATTTATGGACTCTGTCCAACTACAGCTCTGTATTTTAACAGACCTTTGAGGCGCCGATTAAAGTAAATGACAAATTTGTTAGCCATAATTGTACAATAATTGTGTAATTCGTCGCACTTACTTTTAAAGCAAACATTGTCAGTTGCAACGACAATGCCGCCCTGGCCAAAACATTTGCATAAGATAATCTTTCTCTCAGGTAAACTTACACCATCATCTGTTAGTTGTTGCCGGGCATTTTCTTGTAAATGTCTCGTGCATAAAACATGGATTAAATGCAGAAAAGCCTGTTCATCATCGGTACCTACCACAAGTTTTGTTAAATCAGTACCTGACAATGTAAGTTTCAAATAATGAAAAAGTGGCTAAATGTTTCATAGTGACACTATTGTCACGAATGAACATTGGGTCGACAAAAAGAGGTGGTTCCTCTGTTTTCGTTCTTGTAGCAGTTAATTGTTTGTTGGCGGCTATCTATAGTCACCTGTTGCGGATAGTCTCAATAATTCGACTGCAAGCACAAACCCATTATCATACTGACTTTTTACAGATGTCTGTCCTTTACGTCTCAAGCAGTTACGATCGAAACTGTGGTGGAAATCGCACTGCTTTAAATACCATTTTTTCACTGCCATTTGAAAATTTCAGCACTGCTATGTTCATTTGTTGTTATAAAACATAAATAGTCTCTAAAGTATCAATAAAATAAAAAAATATTCCACAAATAACACTTAAACTTACAATTGTTTATGCCGTGTACATGTTGATTTTAATGTGGTAAGTGATAACCAATGAAAGCGTCCCTTTTATAAGCCGATAATCTACAGTCAGGTAGACTTTTAGCGGTGTAACATTAAAACTGTTGACATGTGTGGAGGTTTATAAGGTTTTTTTCATGATGAACGAACAAGTTTCTAAAAAATGTATCACCTATATTGATTCTAATTGGAATTAGCTTTCAGGTATGTGATTTCTTTTAAGATATACAAGGTTTAAATAACTATTTGAAGCCGTCAAAAGTTGCGACAAAGATTCTTATCGCTGCCATATAGATATAGAAGGAAAATTTTCCGCATTGATTTGAAAAGTAACTGGGTTGTGCGCGAAGGGCGACCATCGTATATACACTCCACAAAAGTTCTAATTGGTTACTTTTTGTCCGTAATTTTTTATTAGAAAGACATTGAATTCACTCTTTATTTATTTATCAACAGTCTTCAACTAAAGCTTTAATCTTGTAATAATTGACTTTGGAACTGTTTCGCAAGAGTTATCCTTAATTTTGCAAAAAATTCATTTCTTGCATAAAAAGGTCAAGCAAACAGAAATGTGCTCTTAATTCCTTATTTTGTTTTAATAGGACCCCTCATTAGTAGGAAAAACAGAAAACATAATTACTCAATAGCACATTTGTTTAAATAAACCCATTTCAAAGTATCTAATTTTAAAATTACCTCCCTTTCAATTAAAGACTGTTCTAATTTTGACCCTGCGGTGTAGGTAAATGGTATTGGATTCTTTTAAGAAAACAATAAATACAGATTAAAAAGACATTAGATTATTGATTTCAAGACAAAACAGTTCTTTCCGCAACCTCTCTTGACGTAGGGAAGAAACGAAACTAGCATACATTGTAAACATATACAATTAATGACCAATTAGAACTTTGGTTGAGTGTAGAGAAAAGCCCTTGTTGCGCACAAATAGTTGGGCTAAAACGTGCGCTATTTCCAAATATGAATTTACGGTCACTATATCTGGCCATAGTTTAATATACGGACTAGTAACGATTCTAATGTCTTTCAAAATCATTGTCTGGTTTACTTGTGTCATAAGAATTTCTGTTTTGAATTATTTCCAATGCAGTTTTAAGTCTTAATAAAGCGGTAAAGCGAACTTCCAAACACACGCGAAACCGATCAAAATAGAAACTTTCCATCCCCTACTGCGCTTACTTGCAAGTTGCAAATATTCACAATTCATAACAGGATAAAACATGGACAGTATTTTAACAGCCTCTGAGTCTACCTCATATGAATTACATTCTGTTGAAGGAATATCTACTCGGTAAGTTTCTAGCAGTTTTGCCCCGGACTTTGCCTGATTGATCAGAGAGTTCCTGGTATTTGATTGCACAGCCTTACACAATCTGAAAATCGAACATAGAAATCAACTATAATATATTACTAAGATACATTTTAAGGTAGACTCACTCAAAACTATCTGTCATTTCTATAATTTAAGAAAACTTTTGATTCCTTCTTTGAAGGAAAATTATAAAGATTTTGCAACCAATACTAGCAACTCAAAATCATAATATCACAGATGGATGTTGATCAATCTTTTTCTTTGCATGATAGGTCATCAGATAATGCTCGCATCCATAATACAAGTAAATTTTAAAAGCACTAAATTGTGACACATGTATTTCTCTACAAGTGTTTTATGAAGATTTAATTCGAAAATAGAACAATATCAAATGACAGGTCCATTTCTCCAGTTCATTTATAAACAAATACTAAGCGGTGCATTCACCTGGGTACCTATTGCGCATCTCTTGATGTTGACGTGTATTTGGTGGGCTCAATGATTTGTTTTCACCAAAATAACGGATATGAACATTATTGACAGTCCCGAAAGGCAACTATTAGACACCACAGAACATGGCTGGAATGGATATTGTCACTGACAGTTCAAAGGCAGTTACCAATCGAGAACTGTTCAATAAATTGTATGTAACGACCTTTTTAATGGTTTCGTTTTATTTGTGTGTGCTTTTGTATGCAACATTGTCGAACGGGTTGATTAGAGAAAATTTAAGACAACCTGTACTTGTTGGTTCATTAGGGACAGGTGTGAGATAGGTGCACCCTAGAACCTGGTGTAAACATCAAGTGGCAAATTGCTCTGCCACCGAACGTTCAATTGCGGCTACCCGCATCTTCACTTTTTCGTTAATTGTTTACGGTGTCTCATTTGGAGGTTGTGTTTTTCGAGTGTTGCTATTCCAGATATTTCACTTTATTGACCTTTCCTAATTGGTCGTGTGCGGATGCTAATTTCTGGGAGTATACTTCCTGACATGTATATTTAAGCTTTTTCATACTTTTACAAAAGTGGGCTTTGTTATTTCTTTCGCAAATTAAACTGAGCCGGTTATTTTCTTATTTGTCGCGTTCGGTGGTTTTCAAAGTTCCCATCTCTTTGTTTAATTGTGTTAGAACAAGTGCGACCCCCGATGGCAAATGTTTCGTGCCTATGATCGTGCCAGTAGGGCAATATCCTCAAAATAAAATAGAAAAAAAAACAGAATGTTTATTTTGTACGTGGTTGATAAAATTTTTTTAGCAACAGCATTGGCAAGTATGTTTACACAACATGTGTGTCTGTCTTCCTCATTATTAAGTTGTGTAAGTACACCCAAAAACTTGAGATAATCAAGTAAAATTCTAAATTCGACTATTATATATCTTCTGAGGTCTAAAAGTCATATAATGGTACATGCATTAATTTTATTTTATGAAATTCAAAAAATATCATTTTAAACAATATTCGCATATTCAATACATCGTAGAGATTTTTTCGGTAACGCGATTGTCGTAAATACGGTATGAATGTTAATTACAAATAATGACAAGTAAATATATTATGATAATATACGATAACACCCTTCAAACTTTTCCAAATTATATATTTAATGTTAAAATCACAATTCCACAATTAATGACAGTTAACATGTTAAGTCTATCTCTATCTAATAAAAATATCAACATAGAGTGGCAAATAGCACTTATAATGGTTGAACTTATTTTGAGCCAATGACAATGCAGTATTTTTCAAATATTTCGAATCTTAATTCTCATAAAGTCGTGCATCTGAAATGTGTTTATTATAGGTCGATTTCCTCCATAATATTTTTCGAACATTTATTGATAACCATGTATAGTTCGTTGACGATCTTCTTCAGCGTTCAAAGAGGCGTGACTTAGAAAGTCTGATGAAATGTAAATCATTTAAATATTTTTTAGCTTTGACTTTTTTGGCTTATAATAATCTTCTTAAATTGCGTAACCCTTTATTTTATTGATACGTCTGTTATTAAATAGGCAACCTGTTTAGATCCAGATTACCCATAAAATCAATGTCATATGATCAGTATTTGCTCTTTCCCTTTTTTTGAAATAAATAACGTAGCGAGAAGTGTCGATCGTGATCAGACCACGGATGAGCCCGTTGATCCGGATATAAACTATTTTGCCATGATATAAAATATTCATTTACAAAGCAAAGGGTAAAATGAAACTTCCACGGATGAACCCTTGTTTCTCAACCCAAGGATAGTTTTTTCCGAGAGTCAGTTATGTTCACATGTTTTCCGGTAAAAGAAAATTCATAATTCACTTTCTAAAATATTCTCTCAGTACATGTTTGAATGACAAAACTACTTTTGACTATTAAGTTTTGCATACCCATATATGGTAATTTAGGCGGCGACTGTTTTGTCAGTTACAAAAATAATTTCGCCCATTATATACGTTATAGTTTATTTGAAGGCTTGTATGAAAAATTAAACGGTCGCCCAGCTGCGCTGGGCCTGCCTTTTAATTTTCATCCAAGCCTCCAAATAAATTATAACATATACGCCTTTCCAATAAAATGTTTAGCAGTCCTGTACGAGTTACTTCCCGTGACTGAAAATCGATCCAAAACGAGGCTCTGAGTGAAAGTTGAACGATCGGACTATGGCTTAAGCACGTAATAGCTAACATTATACACTATATTGCAGGTCTGCGTTCGTCGCCGTTGGTGAAAAAATAAGCTGCTGGTCTGTTATTCTAGCCAGACTTTTTTATTTTCACTATTTGTTAGATATTTAGATTTTTAATGTTTAAAAAAATGTACCGTTCTTGTAAATAGTAGGCAGTATGAAACGCAATTTGGACAAACGTAAGCATATATTTTACGAATTTCTATACAACGTTTTCATCTTAATGTCTTTTCTGCTGAAAAATTATATTTTACTGATGTGAAAGATGCAAAGCTAAGACTGGTAATGCGCTATAATCCGGAAATCGTGATATGTCAACATCTGGTCACACGATCAGTATACATATAAAATTACAATCTAAATTTATTGATACTTACGCATTTGAACAACAGAATAATCCTAATAAGTTATGGCGTTTATGGCGTCAACGAACAAATCATTTGATTTTTTTAAGTGTTACGTATACTTCACAACCAAAAATGATTGAGTCTGTCTTGAAATAAAAAGGATCGGTAATCTGATGGTATGTTGTAGAAGTATCATTCGTGGAATAAAATACAAGGTTTCAGATGCCGGCTTCCAATAAAGATTGGAATATTTATATTACAGTATGGTTGCAAAAAAATTTAGATTACTTAGGTTTGACAGTTTGTAATTTTGGCGTTACAGCCCAGACGCTTAATTAAACATATATGAAATGTTTTGCCAAGATTTGTTTTATATTGACGGCTTTTGATTCTAACGTGTCGTAATGTGGATTAAGAATCTATATAATTGCTAATTCAAATACATTTGCTGACACATCCAGTAATTAAAGGACTCCGATATAGTTAATAATTGGGAGGTGTATATGCCTAGCATATAGTAATTACACGATCTCTATTAGTCAATGATATCTGCCCCTTTAAGTAATTGACAGGTGATCCCTTGTGCGCGACAATTTGACATTTTTATGGCATGCCGCCTTCAAAATCAATCGCCGCCGACATATTCATAACATGATGTCAGTAGTTGATTAGACACGCTAATCCAGAAACGAGACTCAATTGAGCCGTGGAGAGAACACTGGCTGTTAATTAGGGCTTAGAATCTAATATTCTAACCCAGGTCAGGGTTGTTATATAGACCCTGCCCAGGTTAAATAAAGTCGTTTAGTGTTTAATGACTTGACACTTTAAGTAAAACATATTGGTTGTTTTGTAATTTATTATCGAAGATATCATGACGCTGATGTATAATTACTAATTCAACGAGAAAATATATTTTTCAAAAAAGATTTTTATGATAAAAAAGAATGTTGTAGGTACATATTCCCAATTACGTTAAAACATCGAGCAATCATTTTTTCCCGTAGAGCTGTCACGTGACTGGACAGGGGAGGTAACCAAAAAAATTCATCGAATTATTGGAAAGGCGTATACCTAATGAGCGAGTGTACGATATTTATTATCAGTGGCGTAGCTACTATAAGGCCATGTATGCCCGGGCCTACAAGTTGGACATTTTTAAAGTCCCATAAATACAATAAAACCAAGAGTGGGATGGTAGGGGTTCAATCCTTTTGGTCGAATCTAGTGTGTCTTTGGCGTTGATTTGCCTTCTGGGGAAAATGATACATTTTTTATTTGATAATTTCCTTGAAAATACTTTGAAACACGCGTTTTGCTATTTTTAATTTCCACTTGTTTCCGGCCTACAAGAGGTAACAGTCCCTTGAAATCCATTGTTTGGGCTTACAACTTGAAAAAAGCTGACTACGCCCCTGATTATCGCCGGTGAAGCAGTTTGTTTTCCTATACAAGTTTTAATATATGTTTTTAAAAATAAAGTCAAGTTTACATTGCATAAAACTTATCAGATCTTTAACTGGATTAAAAGGGGAATTTGAAGACATTGCTAAAGTGTTTAATTTCAAGAAAGATAGCCAGTTTTTAATATTCTGTCTTTCAACATAGTAAACTGATCATCGCATATTTTTAATTTCGCAAATGTTTTGAATTTGCGTCAACAGTCAGAGAGCAAAAAATGCATTTCTTTAATTTGAACTTGAAACACAACAAAGAAAATCAGTATACACACAAGATTGCACATTAAACGGAAAAAAGTAATCGCATATGTTGATGGCGTATTCTGACTTTACGCCGTAAATTCACAAAGAGAAAAGAAATTTGTTTGGCATACAGCGGGGTGCCATCCACGGGAACTCCCAGGGTTCAAAGCAATACACAACTGGGTGGATAGAGCGCTAGAAAAACCTGGCATCCAATAGAACTTGTTGATCTTGTCGCCGTTAACGGTTTCCCAGGGTGAGCTTCCGTCTTTCCGGTGTCCTTCAATCCAGATATAATTATCACTTACACCTTCGAGCACCGTCTTAACGTCCTTGAACTTGGCGTCACTGTCAATGTAAACAAGATGGCCGCCGTCATTCCGACACATTTTTTCTGCCTCGTCCCGATACTTGCCAACACGATACAGCTTCAGACAGTAACCATTTGCACTCAAAATGTAACTTTTCGGACAAAATCCCTCACATATCTTGAAGTCTTCTTCGAGTGTTCCGTTTTCTACTTTCAATGAAGATTTGTTGCTGCTGCATGTTCTTGTTCGTTTTTTTATACCAAAGTATCGGGGGTTTACAGTTGTACAGGATGTCCACCGTGTCCATTCAGAGCATTGATTCTGGTTCCTTATGGCCATACCAATCAACGTCAACAGAGGTTTCTTTATTTGCCGTCCTATGCTGATAAGCATTTCTGCGTCGGCGGTATCACCATCAATGGTAAAATTGTCGAAAATATAATTGCTTGAAGTTGAACAAGTAAGGTAGGTAAACACCAAAAGCTGAACAAATCGTACAGGTTCCATTTTTTGTCGAATTTATGTTTACTTATATATATAAAGTCCCCTTAAAAGACCACTTCTGAATTTGGCAATTTTCAACTTTAATTTCTACCAAATGTTACTGTTTGTTATGTTTAAAAATCGTGCATAGTAGCATTAAAATTAACTGACTGACGAAAAAAGTCTTTTCTCGCAGTCACAGTTTTAAAGATTTAAGGCTCGGATAAAAAATCTATTGTTTTACCTACGTCTGTTTTCCATTTTCTTCATTTATGTATGTGACAGAAGCTATAAACACAAAATTAAAAAGGTTGGTAAAGCGTTTCAGAAAGAGATAGAATTCTAAAATCGTTTTGTCAATAGTTGTTTTGTTTTTTTAACTATTTTAAAATTTCCTTATTTAACGTTTGAATAAGATCTGATAGGTATCTGTAAAACTTTAGACAAAGGTAAGTAAATGGGATGAAAATCGATTGAACAGCATGCATGCCATCGTATGTGAACAAAAACTTCCTCGACAATAATAGAATTAACATGGTTAGAGTCCGATCTGAGTTTAAGACTACACTAAGACGATGTTGGTATGATTTTGATAAAGAAAAAGAAATAAACTTATGAGTGTTAGATATGAAAACGCGCGCTTATATTGGAATATGCTTAAAGAAGTTTCAGGTGTTAAACAGTCAATTATACCATTGTCGACTTTCGAAAACTATTTTAAAGCAATAAATAATCCAGATAATAGATTTTTCACACCAGATGATGAAAAAATAGAATTTATAAATAGGTATGAAAAAAACGAATTTAAAATAATGTTCGACGAATTAAGTACACATATTTCAGCTAAGTAACAATAAATCGGGAGGTCCTGATCTATTACTTAATGAATTCTTTATCTCAGGAAAATATACTTTAGTACCAGTATTACATGCATTATTTAATAAACTATTTGAAACCGGTCATTTCCCGGACAGATGGTCCGAAGGCTATGTCATCCCGTTGCACAAAATAGGAAATATTAATAATGTTGAAAACTATAGAGGTATCACATTATTAAGTGCATTAGGTAAACTTTTTACACGTGTTATCAATAATAGACTGAAATCGTGGGCTGAAACGTATAATATTTATATCGAAGCACAAGCAGGTTTTAGATCTAATATGAGTACCGCAGATAATATTTTCGTAATAAGTCTTTTAATTTCACATGTTTTAAATCAAGGGAGACAACTATTCACGCTATTGGTTGATTTTACTAAAGCGTTTGATTATGTAGTTCTTGACAATCTATGGTATAAAATGATACAATTGGGGCTCAGGGGAAACATTTTAGACATTGTTAAATCCATTTATGAATCTGTTAAGTCGAGAGTTAAATGTAAAAATGAATTGAGTGACGAATTCCCTTGTCTACTCGGTGTAAGACAAGGTGAATGTCTATCCCCTTTTTTGTTTTCTATATTTATAAATGATCTTGAAGATATGTTTATTCACAATAAAGCAGATAGTATCGACGTAAATACGTTTAAAATTTTTATGCTATTATATGCTGATGATATCGTTTTATTTGCAAACTCTGCTCACGAACTACAACGTAGCATTAATTTATTAAGTGAATATTGTAATACATGGAAACTTCAAGTTAATGTTTCAAAAACAAAAATAATGATTTTCCGGAAAGGTGGACGCAATCCACGAGACACGATGTTTTATTATAATGGTCAAATAATTGAAATTGTAAATAAATTTAATTATTTCGGGATTGTTTGCACATGCGGCGGGTCATTAAGTAGTGCACAAAACACATTATCAGGCCAAGCTCAGAAAGCGATTTTTAAGTTAAATAAATATTTACACAAATTTACTTACATCCCTCCAAAACATAAGCTTGATCTATTAGACAAATTAGTATCGCCTATTTTGAATTACTGCAGTGAAATATGTGGCTTTGCAAACGATTCATGTATTGAAACTATCCATATGCAGTTTTGTAAACAAATTCTAGGTGTTAAGAAAACGACACAAAATGATTTTATATATGGCGAATTAGGACGTATATCTTTTAAAACAATTCATCATTACAATATCATTAAATATTGGACCAGAATACTAGATATGCCAAATAATAAATACGTATCATGTCTACAATTTGATGAAACATGATATGGTTACTGCACCAAATAAAGTTAACTGGTGTTCATTAGTAAAAGACTTACTTTCTTCATTGGGTTTTTATAATGTTTGGTTGCAACAACATGTAGGTAATAATGAATTATTTCTGATATCGGTTAAACAATGATTAAAAGATCAATTTATACAAAACTGGCATAGTAGAATTGAAAATTCATCTAGAGCCCTTTTTTACAAAAATATTGCTTGCTTTAAATTCCAGCCATATTTAGATTATTTCACTATCAACAAGTTTTGTCAGTCTCTTTGTAAGCTAAGAGTGTCATCACATAGACTGCATATTGAATCGGGTCGCTGGACCAAACCGATCAGAACACCAATAAATGAAAGAACATGTCAAATACGCAATTTGTTAGAAGAGGAATTTCATTTTATTATAGAATGCCCTCTTTATAGTGAACTTCGTAAAAAATACACATCTTCAAGATATACTAACCGCCCAAATATGTTTAAAGTCCTGGAACTGATTAATTCCGAAAATAAAACAATAATTACAAAATTAGGTATATTTGTGGAGAAAGCTTTTCGTGTAAGAAATGAGTTTATATATGAAAATTAATTTGTTTTTTATATACAATTACATGTATCAACAAATTTTCTTTCTCGTAAATACTTATGACTGTATTGTTACAGAATATATTATAATGTTACAGGTTCCAACAATGTTCAAAATGTTCAAAACTAATATTGCATGTTAATGCTTGTTAACATATGTTAATATATGTTATTTGTTAATATACCAACCTTCTCCATTACTATTTTGATGCTATTGTATGTGCATATATGTATTATTGTTTTCTCTGTTCGCTGTTTATTTATTTGTTCATATTGTCCTCATGGGCTTCTTAGCCTTTTGGAAATAAATAAATCTTGTCTGTCTGTCTGTCTGTCTGTCTGTATGTCGTCTTATTTAAAACTTGTTTTGACCATGCAACAATTAAGCAATTATTAGATAACAAATCACCATAAATTTAGCAAGCTAATCAAACATTCACTTGTCCGCAACTCACAATCTTGGTCATTAGTTTAATAATGAAAACATGATGAACAGATGATGTTTTCGATTGGAAGGCTGATCTCATAAACAGACATTAATTGTTATATCACTTTTTACATAAGGTAAAACCACCAATTATATGCGATGTGATTTTTGAAAAAAATCTATTATTCCACCAATAAATACATACCCAATGTGATATGACATGTTAACTAACAGTTTCAGGGTGATATCTCTTTACTGAATTCTGAGGTATTATTCGAGCAGAATGCTTCAATAAAAGTTTAATAAAACTTTAATAAAAGTCCGTTTAGATTATCAAGGTTATGATTATGAACCTAAAAATAAAATAGTGAATGGCTTGCCTTTGTTCATATTTACAAACACAAGTATTAAGCAAATGCGCAGTGAAACAGTCTAAGTTGCTGTACAGATTTAATATCACAAAAAAGTAATTCTCACGGTGTTGCAAAAAAGCGCGGGAAGATATGTCAAAATGCCAAGAAAACGAAAATTAGATAACGGTTTATGCTTTTCCCCATTCTAGAGTTCCTTATCTTGTCCCATTAGTGAATAGTAATTGTAGTTTCATCGATTCCATAATATATATTAGTTCCTAATTTTTAACATGATGAAAGAATCTTGAGGCTTGAGCGGGTAAATAAAGATGCTGTCAGACAGGCTCATAGTCTTATTATTTGCAGTAACCGAGTTAGTTATGTCAAAAAAAAACTCATAAATTAATATCTCCCCAGGATATATCGAACTAAGTTGTTAGTATTATATGTGACGTTTGATGCTTCATTGGCCTAACATAATAAAACTTATAATGTTTTATAAAATATACCATAACATCGTAGCAATAAACCTCCCTTCTTACATACAAAGACCGAACAGACAAACCAGGCATATGCACCCCCTCTGTTTTAGACAGATTCAAGTCACGTCAGATTATCACAAGTTCTCATTTTTTCCTCATAGTATCACTCTTTGGAATAGACTTCCTGTTAATATTGTAACCCTGCCTGATCTTGAGCATTTCAAGCAGGCAGTGGCTGGGATCCAATACTAGTCGGGTATTCTTTGTTTTTATCTCTTTTACTTTAAATCTCCATTAAATCTAGCACTCACTAACATTTTAACACTTGTCTTGGCATCCAAGATCACAATTCTTGACTTAATTCTTTCACAACCTTACTAACACTTCCGATTTGCACCAAGTCCTGCCATTAACACTCGAAAGAGGAGTCGGCAGTATTCAGAGATAGATAGATAGATTATCAACTGTCTAAGAAAATAATGGATGATGGTTGTCCCTTTAGAATCACAGGCACCTGACCAGTATGTCAGGTTTGGTCAATTTCAGCTAATAAATGGGCAATCTGTATCCAAGAGATGTAACAACAATCTCCCAGAACACAAAATATCCCTGTTTTTGAAAAAAAAACATATTTCTTTCTATCCTAAATTATCTAAAGTCGTAAAGATAACAAAGTTAACAAATCACGAAAAAATACATGATTCCATTTGCACATTAATTTCCAAGACAAAATCGTAACATACCAAACAAATATTAATTACCGTTGATAGATCCTTTATTAATCTTTCCTATGAGTCCTATGAGTATGACACCAGTAACCAAATATGAATTGGCCTCTTGGCAGACCTGCAAACTCTCCGGAATTTTCTGGGATTCTCCCGAAATTGAGTTGGATTTTTGAACTCCCACAAACAAAACAAAGTCTGGTTTTCCCCGACATAATTTTTAGGTGAAGGTCGATATTTCCGTCAATTTTCGTTTTATTTCGTGTTGCTAGTTCAGTAAACCAAATCGATCCAGTAAAAACTGGATAAAACTAGATAGCTATTACCGCAGATTACGCATGCGCAAATGCGAAATCGGTAACCAGCAGTAAAATATCAGTCATTCTGCTTCCTGTCACTTGTCAAAACAAACAAGCAGAGAAATTGTCAAAATGAAATCTCCCGTGAAGGGTAAAGTGAAAACGGTAAAGTACAAATGCAAGTACCAACCAGAATGGAAAGAGGAAAGATCCTGGCTTGGAAAATCTGAACGGGGTTGGAATTTTGCATTTTGCAAATCCTATGTTAGACATTTTAGCGTAAGTCATGGTGGCCAGAATGATGTTCACCGGCACGAAATTGCTGATATTCACCAGTCGGCTATGAAATCTACAGTCAACGTTGCCCCATTAAGGAACTATTTCACTACTAAAGAAGACGAACATGATGTTATAAAAAGTGAGACAATATGGTCACAGTTTATAGCTGAACATAACTTGCCCTTTGCTGTTAGTGATGACTTTAACAAAGTTGTGAAAACCATGTTCCCAGATAGCACTATTGCTAAGAAATTCCAGTGTGCTCGGACTAAAACAACCCAGATTGTTAAAGGAGCCTTAGATGTGGATGCAAGAGAGGCTGTGATAAAGAAGTGCAAGACCCTGGTGTTCTCCCTAGCAATTGATGAGTCCAATGACCGGTCTGACAAGAGGTTTCTAGTAATACTCGCCATATTCTTCGATGATGAAACAGGAAAAGCTGTGACGCGCCTTATAGACATGCCAGTATGCAACATTGGGACAGCTGAGGCCATATTTCATCATGTAGATAAGGCATTATGGTAGGTTATCGTAACATTTTTATTCTGGCAATAAAATGTCTAAAAGAGAATTAATTTATTGATCAATATGTAATTGAAAATCGGACAATTATTTTGGATTGTTTCACCCTATTTATTGGTTCATAACTTTTTATTTTTTAGTGCCAGGGCAATACCTTGGACAAATACAGTGGCATTTGCCAGTGACAACTGCAATACCATGGTCGGAAGAAAAAACTCTGTGTTATCACGTATCCTAGAGAAAAATCCCCACGTGCAGCCAACGGTTGTGTGTGTCACATGGCGAATATTTGTGCTGGCGCGGGTGTAAAGAAGTTGCCACTTAACGTAGATGAGCTACTGAAAGACATCTTTTTCCACTTCGACAAAAGGTGAGCATACCACATTCTTTTTATTACCGACCTGACTGCTATCCCCACATAGAATTGAAAAAGAATATTCATGATATTTGATTTTTGTGTCGCCTGCAATAGGAGGTAGAAGCAATAGCAGGTAGACACACAGGGATCCTATTGTCCACCGCCGGCGTCGTCGGTGTCATCGTCGTCAGTGCCGTCGTCCGGTAGTCCCCCAACTTTAACCTGAAACTTAATGTTGCCTATAACTTTGAAAGTACTTGTCCTATTCACTTCATACTTGGAATATATCATCAGCATGAACAATGCCATCTGTGACGACAAGAATGATAAAATATTTTTATTATATATGATTAAACTTAGGCACATATTTCAACTTTTTCCATGCAGGCGACACATGTGATCCGCGGAACACAACATTCTAGTTTAAGCATAAAATACATCATAAACACATCAGAAAACTCATTGACAGTCATGACAGCAACTATAAGCTAGCAAAAGTTATAATAGTATAATTACAAGGAATAATACATTTTATGTACATTTTGTACTTATGTTTCATTTACAGCACCAAACGCCAGGAGATCTACAAGGAGTTTCTGCAGTTCACTGATGTAGAGAACTCCAAGATCCTAAAACATGTTGGAACACGGTGGTTATCACTACAGAAGTGTGTAAATAGGACAATTGAAGACTATCCTGCCTTGAAGAGCTACTTCAACTCCCACCAAGATGCAGAGAAACCAGGAAGAGTGCAATGTGTGGCTACCCTTCTGTCAGATCCAACCACCTTCATGTATCTGAAATTCCTGAGTTTCATCCTTGCAGCATTGAATGAGTTTATCACTACCTTCCAGGTAAGAGTAATACAAAAATGAAGAAAAGTATCAGAAGTTTGTCATCTTAATTTTTAAGCATTGCATACATTCTCTTGAAAATCATATGTTTTGGGATAATTGATTTTTTTAATATTAAGAGTTATTAAATATTAAAATTAACTGTAATTCTGTCATAAAATTGATAAATGTGTTAATTCTTTTAGACTGATGATGCAGGCATAGGATTTATGTCAAGGAAGTCTGTCACTTGATGCGCAAGTACTCGAAGAGGTTTATCAAGTCCAGTGTGATCAGAGAAGCCAAAGATGTCCAGTCCATTGAGTTTGAAAGTCCAGCCAATCAGCTCTGATAGCTGTAGGCCAGCAGACATGTATTTTCATGGAGGAGAACAAGGATGACCCCCCCCCCCCCCCTCAGCAGATTTAAACCTTCTTCAGGTAAGAAATACTAATAAGAATTCATTGTATAAATATAAATGAAGTTATTTAACAAACTTTTCATGTGGCAAGATGAAACATACTACTTACTTTTTTTATAAATACTCTGTGGAATAAATTGGTTTAAAGAAAAAAAGTGATTGTGTTGTAACAGATATGTTTGAAACATACATTTCTTGTAAGTAATGAAATTGTTTATTTTAGTTCTGTGAGGAGTTTCTACATGACTACAGTGAAAAAGATGATTCGGCATATCCCATTTGACGAACCACTTCTACAAGACAGCAGGTTCTTGGTGCCCGACAACAGGGATGATGTTGAGTCTGACAGCAGTAAGTATTTCTAAGCCACCTTCAAATCCTACTTTAACTGTTATTCATTGTTGCAATAAAAGTGAAACAATTACACTGTTAACAGGTAATCGGAATAACTTGATATGTTACTTTATGAAAACAATAGCTTTATTTTATATAATAATTTCTATTTATTTATAAATCTTAAGTATTTGAGGCCCCCACGACAAACACAAATTAGAGATACATAACTTCTGTGTTTTTTTATTTCAGTCCAGCGCCAGGTTAGGCGATTACCAGGGGTAATACCTCAAGAAGAAGCTGACAAGATAGTCAACGAGTTTTCTGATCTGCAAGTGATGTCAGACCATCAGCTGCCTCAGTACAGACCAGCACAAACCTCCACAGACTGTTCAGAATCATCTGAGAACAGCACTGAGCAGGCACAGCCAACCAGAATCGATGTAAACTGGGGGTAAGTGATGTCCCTCACCAATAAGATCATGTCCAAGCCTAGATACCCTTACCTCAGAAAACTTGTCGAATGTCTACTTGCAATACCCAATTCCAATGCTGATTGTGAAAGGACATTTTCTATGGTAAGAAAAGTGCAAAGTGAATCACGTTCAGAACATGATGCAGACACTATTACAGCTCTACTATCATGCAAGCTTAATACTGACATTAAGAGCCATGAATTTAAACCCACCAAGGTTATGTTGGAGAAAGCCAAGAAAGCCACCAGAGAGTTTAATGAGAATTTGAAGAAGAATAAAGAGAATGTTAAGTGAAAGTAACTGTTGTTGCATGGATTGGTGACATTAAAGCTGGCAGTTGATAATTGATAAATCGATTGAGTACAGTTAAGAATGGTTTATAGAGATTAAAGAAATGTTTTTTATTGTGAAATGGTGCTTATGATTAGTGCAACTCTTTTGGTGAAATTAAAGCTGGCAGTTGATAATTGATGAACAGATTAAGTACAGTTAAGAATGGTTTATAGAGATTTAAGAAATGTGCTTCCATGTGAAAGGGTGCTTATGATTAGTGCAACTCTGGCATAAATGGTGCTTTCAAATTGTTCTTGTTGTTTTATATACATTTTTTATAATATGGTTCTTCAAAAGTTCTTTCCATTAATTTCAAATTTTTATTAATAAATTAATTTGCAAATTGCAATATTAAAGCTTGGAAAACTGTTTTTTCTAGAAGGAACAAATAAAAATACCAATGGTGCTTTCCAAATGTTATTGTCATTATCAGAAAATAAGTTAAAGTGTAAATATTAGTATAAGTTATGCTAGTTGAGAACTGTATGCGTAATTTATCATAAAAAATACCAAGTAGATGTTAAATGTAGATTGTTTTGCAAAAGTAGTGCATTAATTTTATTCTTATTCTTTTTATTCATTTATGAAGTTAAGTGTAAATATTATTATTCACACTTTGGAGTAAAAGTTTTTAAGCATGATGAGATGTTCTTGATGCTTAATTGAAACAAATATATGTTGCTTTCAAATGTGGATAACCTTATCTATTTATGAAGTTAAGTTTACAACTGTTTAGTTGATAGATTTCTATTGAACAACTTCTGAAAACTTGCATATTGTCATCTATGATAGACTATGATACATATGAAATATTAGTTAGCTTTTCTATTTATCATGTCACTGTTTAAGGTAAGACCTGTGTAGGTTATAGACCACTAAATATTGGTGATCAGGCCTCTAAATAATTTTGTGCAGGGAATTTGCAGACTAGTTACAGGAAGTCAAGCCTGATTGGTAGAAAATGAAAATAAATATTTTTAAAAGAAAATTATTTTGAGAAAATATAATGATTTTGTAGTAATTTGAATACAAATAATATGAAATTGATAATGAAAAACAAGTGAAATTCAACTTTAAAAATAGCTATCATTTTTGACAGAATGTAAACAAAAGTTCCACAGAGACTGGGGTGATACACTTCTGGCTAAAATGCCGAAAAAGTTTATCGGTCATGCTATGGTGGAATTGGTATTTTATGGTGTGTCTAGGTTGGTTCTCTTGAGAATTGTAAGATTTTAAGGGCTTGACCCAATAGTAAATTCAGAAATTGATGAAAGGTTATAATGGAAGTCTATGGAAATTGATTTAGTAGTCTATAACCTAAATATGAAAGTGAAAGTAAATGGACCATCATCACAAGGTGCCATATTTAAAATAGAATTTTTTAAAATTGTATTTGCTGTCAGTCTGGGGACCAAAGTGGAGATTTTCTGCACAAACAGATAGGTAAACAACTGTAATAAGTCTTGATTGGATCATTTGATCTGACTGAATACTGAAATAGGCACATTTTGCTTAGTTATAAATTGAGAGGTGGGGGTGCAATACAGAGAGGGACTTCTTTTTTTTATCTTTTCTCATTATGAGCCTGCATATGGCATATTTGTGTGAGAAAATATGTTGCGAATGAACATTTGTTCCTAATTTACGCGTAAAAGGGGAAAGTTTTGGCTCAATTTTAGTTGTCGGCTTTATTGTAACAATTAGAAGTTAGTAAAGATGAACGAAATTTTGGCCAATATGACCTTATAAGATGCAAATTTGTAAGTAGCTGATTTCACTTAAGCCTTAATAGTCAGCTTTATTTGAAAAAATATATCTTTAGTGTGTATCAAAATGCATTTAAATCAGTGAATTGCTGTTTTTGAGTTAACTTAGGGGCCTTGCGGAACCCACAGCTCTGTTTTAGATTTATGAATGACACAAATGTTGAATTAAAATGTGAGTCTGTATGTCTAAAAGTGTCTAAACAAGTCTCATATTTGGTCATTGTTGTAATAAATCATCATTTAAACAAAATCTGATGTATAATTTATCAAAAAGTTGTAAATTTTACAGATAATATGTAAAATATAGCAATTGTGGGTAAAGGAGTTATCTCCCTTTGATTGAGAATTGTAAGTTATGTATATTCAGACAACTTCCAGAGGCCTACTGACTATCTGACACATAAAATCACCAGAGATTTAAGCATTTTTGTGGTATTTCTACACATAATTGTCATTTAGAAAGGATTTAAAGCAGTAATGAATAGAGTTGAGGGGTTGGAGACCAGCACTACTCAAATAAAGCTCATTAATGCAGAATTTTCCATACTCAGATGTAGCCATAGGCAAATGGATGTATCTGCCATAGGAATTTTTGCATATTTTTACTATTTGTACATATTACATGTACAATTATCAGCTTTTTTGTAATTTGGTGTCATAAGTTAGTCACATTTTGGTTCTAAATTTGCCTAGTAGCTCCATTTTGGCCTCTATTTGGTTAAGTATAGCCTCCTATTTAAGGCATGGCTTTTAGTCATAGTTGCAGAAGCACACATTTATAGCTTTTAGTCATATATAAATTTGATTTATTGAGGTTTTGAAGTTATATTAAGTTTCATATTCATAAAGGCAGTCTTACAATAGCTCAAAAATGGTGATAAATGTTGAATTTTTCAATTTTTTTGTAGGGGGTGGGGTAAAACAAATTGCTGTTTAAAAAAGAAAAATAAGGCCAAGCCAAAAAATATTAGTGCAACTTGTGATACACATGTTAAGATCTTATGTGTGCAAGTTTTAAGACATCTGTGGGAAAACTAAAATTTTTGTGAATTTTTAGGTACCTTTTTTCACTATTAAAATCTATAGTAGTTTAATTGCATGTAAATGAGCAGTGAGTGCTTGTATAAGAATTAAGCCTTTGGGCTGAATTGGGGAGAATGACAGACAACAAAGGTATTTTTGTGTTCAGAATAGTTTGTTTATTTGGATAATATAGAAAATAGTCAAAACAAAAAGTCAAACATGCATGTTTTAGGTTATAGACCACTAAATATTGGTGGTCAGGCCTCTAAATAATTTTGTGCAGGGAATTTGCAGACTAGTTACAGGAAGTCAAGCCTGATTGGTAGAAAATGAAAATAAATATTTTTAAAAGAAAATTATTTTGAGAAAATATAATGATTTTGTAGTAATTTGAATACAAATAATATGAAATTGATAATGAAAAACAAGTGAAATTCAACTTTAAAAATAGCTATCATTTTTGACAGAATGTAAACAAAAGTTCCACAGAGACTGGGGTGATACACTTCTGGCTAAAATGCCGAAAAAGTTTATCGGTCATGCTATGGTGGAATTGGTATTTTATGGTGTGTCTAGGTTGGTTCTCTTGAGAATTGTAAGATTTTAAGGGCTTGACCCAATAGTAAATTCAGAAATTGATGAAAGGTTATAATGGAAGTCTATGGAAATTGATTTAGTAGTCTATAACCTGTAATGAATACCTATATCCAGAAGAGTATCCAAGGGAGGTAACTATAGTAGTAAATTAGCATAGAGTTCTGTCATGCAAGAGGACCAGGGTTCAAATCCCACTGGAAGCTATTTTTTTTTGTAAGCCTAGAGCTTAAATAATTGGCATATTTCTTTTTTTCCTGTGTAATTCTGTCATTGAATATAAAATTCTCATGATTTAAACTAAAATAAGCAAAATAATCAAGATTAAAGGGGTTTTCGCTATCAGAATAGTGTTTATTCAAGTCATCAATTTGAAAATTTCTAAAACTGGACGGTAAACTTCTCTGAAATTTTGTTTAAATTTTGTTTAAGGTATATAGTTAAAAAATGGTAAAGTTTGGTATATTGCACCAATCAGGATTTTGCACAATTTTCATTAATTTAGTCGCGTGAAATATAAAAAATGCTTTTTTAAAATTTATTTGGTCAAAAAATGTCATTTTAAGATAAATTCTGTATTTATATATTATATCTTTAATTGGTTTAGTAAAATATAACATAATTTGGATAAAATGTAAAAAAATAGGGTTGAATTTATCAATAACAAAAAATTTTGTCACCAATTAAAGAAATTCGATACTTTCACGTTTTTTTTTCACTTTTTTAAATAAAAAAAGCTAAAAATCTCAAAAACTACACTGTGAAAATCATTAAAATTTTGCATACAAGTCAGTGGTATGAAGCAGTTGATGAAAATATAATCAGATGTTGGATTCTTGATAGTGCCTATTACACAGGTCTTACCTTAACTGTTATTATTGTTTTTTTAATAAATAAGTTAAAATATATTATTTTTGTAATGATTTGATAAGGAGTTAATGTCAAATGATAAGTAGAAGTTGCTAAAACTAGTTGGGCTTTGTGATTTGTGGGTTTTGTGTCACGAAATGAGTATTGCAAATAGCAAAGTGTGTTGTGAATAAATCTACCTCATTGGGATTCGCAAAACTTGGCAAGTCTGCTATTGGTGGAGAAAATCCAAATTTATTATCAAAATTTATGGAAGTTTTCACTCTGAATCTCTTCTTTTCCGATTAAGCCTGGTTTATTTGAAAAACCACTTGGCTGCGCATTAGAGCCGGTTTAAAAAAAACCCATTAAATTTGGTGGAAACTTCAGTACGTCCCAAAACGTTGATATGTTTCCTGTACGTAAAAGGTGGGATTTCAATAAAAATCAAGTAAATAGAATGTTGACAATCAAAATAATAGACACTTACTGAGATTGGTTGTTATTTTAATGGTTTATTTCAAACGATTTTTAAATAATTTCTTCATTTATTTTTAATTTACTCATTTTTAGCTCACCTGAGCACGAAGTTCTCATGGCGAGCTTTTGTGATCGCCTGATGTCCGTCGTCCGTCCGTGTGTCGTCAACTTTTTCTTCAAACGACTTCTTTTCCTGAACTCCTGGGCCAATCTTGCTGAAACTTGGCAGGAATGTTACTTGCATGAAGCTTTACCAAAATTGTTCAAATGGTTCCAGTCCATTGCCAATCTAGGTCACAGAGGATAAAAATAGATTTTGAACATGAAATTTTTAAAAATCTTCTTCTCTGAAACCGTAAGGCCTAGAACTTTGATATTTGGTGTGTAGCATCACCTAGTGGTCCTCTACCAAGATTGATCAAATTATAGCCCTGGGGTCAAAATTGGCCCCGTCCGGGTGGGGTCATGTGTTTTCCTTATAAATATATAGCAAAAACTTAAAAAATCTTCTTCTCCAAAACCACAATGGCTAGAAGTTAGACATTTGGCATGAAACATTGTCTAATGGACCTCTAAAAAAAAAGTTGTTCAAATTATGGCCCTGGGGTCAAAATTTGCCCCGCCCCAGAGGTCATGGGTTTTCCTTATATCAATATATTGCAAAAACTTACAAAATCTTCTTCTCTGAAACTGTAAGGCCTAGAACTTTGATATTTGGTGTGTAACATCACCTAGTGGTCCTCTACTAAGATTGTTAAAATTATAGCCCTGGGTTCAAAATTTGCCCCGCCCCAGAGGTCATTGGTTTTCCTTATATCAATATATAGCAAAAACTTAAAAAATCTTCTTCTCCGAAACCGCAATGGCCAGAGGTTAGATATTTGGCATGAAACATTGCCTAATGGACCTCTAACAAAGTTGTTCAAATTATGGCCCTGGGGTGAAAATTTGCCCCACCCCAGAGGTCATGGGTTTTCCTTATATCAGTATATAGCAAAAACTTAAAACATCTTCTTTTCCGAAACCGCAATGGGGAGAGGTTAGATATTTGGCATGAAACATTGTCTAATAGACCTCTAACAAAGTTGTTCAAATTATGGCCCTTGGGTCAAAATTTGCCAGCCCCAGAGGTCATGGGTTTTCCTTATATCAATATTTAGCAAAAACTTAAAAAATCTTCTTCTCCAAAACCGCAATGGCTAGAGGTAAGATATTTGGCATGAAACATTGTCTAATGGACCTCTAACAAAGTTGTTCAAATTATGGCCCTTGGGTCAAAATTGGCCCCGCCACAGGGGTCGCCCATTTTACATAGAATTATATAGGAAAAATCTTGTAAAAGTCTTCTTCTCTAGAACCATAACACATAGAGCTTAGAATTTTTACATGTAACATCACTTTGTGGACCTTTACCACGTTTATACATATCATGAACCCAGGCTCGAATTGGTCCCACCCAGGGGCTTATCAATTTTTACATAGAGCTAAATAGTAAGAACTGAAGACATGTAGAATGTTTGCTAGTGTCAAACTACACCCCTTGTTCTCTGAAACTAATGCGACTAGACCTTAGATATTTCGTGTTGAGTATTGTAAAGAGACCCTTTACCAGCATTATTTAAATGTTGGCCCTGGGGTAAAGCTGAAAGTACTTTTGTACTCAGGTGAGCGATACAGGGCCATCATGGCCCTCTTGTTTGAAATTATCGGCGTTCCCGGTAATAACCTAAATTGCATATCATAAAAGAGCCGATTCCGCGGACAAGAATGTGAAAACTTCAGTGATTTTGATAATAAATTTGGATTTTCTCTGCTAATAAATGGACTTACGTTTAGTGTCTGGTGTCATGGGTAAGATAAATTATTTATCGCCCAACATCAACAATATTTGTTAGGTAAGTTACTTTTTTGTCTTTGAAATTGGTGTGCAACTGGGATGATGTATTTTTCAGAGATCTGTTCAGTTTGTTATCTTTAGTTATTTAGGATAACGAGAAATATGGTTTTTTTTTTGAAAACGGGGATATTTTACGTTCTGGGTGATTGAAGTTGCATCTCGTGATACAGATCGCTCATTTATTAGCTGAAATTGACCAAACTTGATACTAGAGCTCTGTTTAAAGCCTATATAGCTCTACTGACATGCTGGCCAGAAAAGGACCTCTAAACAGGTGTCTGTGTTTAGAATAACAGCACAAAGTAAAAATGTAAAAAAAAACAACATCAACATATAAACATCCACCTGTGGCTTTGCTCATTTGTATTTTGGAAAGTTAATAACCACAAATTTCATTGAACTTTGTTGGCCATTCCAGATATTTCTGAATGCATAACTGAAAAAAACATTAGAGATAAGGATGGAAAGCTGTCGAAGAAAACCAAAGTGAGCTCCCCTCCAGACAAAGCTACTCAGTACACTCACTGGCTGATGAAGTCCGAGCCTGAAAGCAGATTTGAGAAAGGAGTTGATGTCAAGGTAAGTAATAGGGCAAGATTGATCATAAACCCAAGTTTGGATACCAGTTTCAAATTTCAAGCATCAGATTGGCTGAAATGGCAACTAGTCATTTCAGATTGGCTGAAATGGCAACTAGTCACATTTCAGCCAATCAGATGCTTGAGATTTGATACTGGTCTCCAGTTTTAGTTTTATGATCTTGGGCCCTGGTATTGTGTCAAATGAATTCCAACTTTACCCACCTCTTTAATGTGGCAGTTATTTTGTTTTCTTTCTGTTTGCTTCTTATTTGCTTCTTATTTGCATCTGACTGGACATGTAAGAGTTTAAATAAAGCATGTTTATCCACATTTTATACTTTAAACAATTTTATACATTGTTCAAGCAGTTTCCTTTTGTTGCACTTTACCAGTAATTTTGTCTCGAGAAAACTCTGATAGTATATTTTAAACAACAGTTCTTTGTATTGGCAGTTTGGTATAGAAGATTTAAAGGCCAGTCCAAATCAGACTGCATGCTGGGATGGTGTGAGGAACTATCAGGTATGTAAACATTAAACATAGGAAAACTTTAAAGCACTGGAATATTTTTTTAGAAAACCAGAGTAAGAGGAAAAAAAAGCATTTATAAACAGATTTTGGCTAGCTTGTGAGAGTTTTGCGTGACTGAAGGATTTTTAAACATAAAACTAAAAAAATGTAAATTTTAAGATCATTTTGGTCAGGTCCTGACCAATATCTTGCTGGACTTATTGAATAGTTCTTAAAAGTTCAAAAAAGCACTAACAAAATCATATAACCAACAGCTGGACCTGTCCCAACCCCCATCCATAAATAATAAAAAATTTTAAGATGCCTACAGCCAAAGAGCATATACATCAAGAAAAAAGTCTAACTAAGTCAATTTAGATTTGGATTAATCAGATCCCAGAAACACCTTAAGAAACCCAACCATTTAAAATATATGAAGAAAACACATGCATCATGCAGCCGAACTTGGATAATTCAGTCTTGGTTCTCAGGGCCAACAAATTAAAAATATTCAAGTTTAACTGGATTGCAAATTGCAGGCTTTATTCAAATTTTCTATAGAGGGTTGCTATACCAAAAGGTGAATTATTTCTTTCTTATTAGGCAAGAAACTTCATGAGGGATCAGATGAAAGTCGGTCATCAAGTGTTTTTCTACCATAGTAACACAAAGGTTCCAGGAATTGCTGGCATATGTGAGGTAGGTGGAGCGGAATATATACTGATTAATCATTTAGCTACAGAAGCAATATAATCGACTCGCCTTTAATTTGTAGTTAGTATAGATGACAATAGATTTGTCGTCCTACCTGTTGCATTTATGATTATGTTGAATTGGTAAGAACAACCTCATTACAAAGGTTCAGAACTAAAGGAAAGTAGGATAGGAAATTGTTGAAATGTTGATGTTCATTATATACAATTTGGTAAGTTAATTAATGTAGAAATGTGTTTCTTTATTTATTGAACGATTATAAAACAAATTTAATACATGTATAAATTTTTATATTTGTACATCGGCAGGTTGTGAAAGAGAGTTATGTAGATCACACACAGTTTGATGCCAAGGATCCCCACTATGATGGGTTAGTAATTATCTGGTCATAAGGTTATTACACTGAGAATGTCAACCAGTCTCAGATCTAGGTTGAATTTGAGCACAGGTTTCAAACTGACCAATCAGAAGCTTGAAATGCGAGAATGGTTTCTGTTCTCATTTTTATAACCGTAGGATCTCAGCTTTGCAATTATGTCCAAACTAGCCAAATAAATGCGAGTACATGGAAATGGCTGTCCAAAGTGTATATTAGAGGACTAAATGGAATTTTTGTTTCACATTCCAATATCTTAATTTGTTTTTGAATCTACAGAATTTGTTCATTTTATCCAAACACATGTATAAACAATTCCATATTCCTCCTGAAATCAAAACTAATTAAGGAACCATGAAGCAGTGACCACAGATTGTGATTTTTTAAATAAAAATTAGCTTTTATATGAAAATTGGGACCAATCACTTTAAACAAAACATATAACCATTTTTTTCTTAACAAACAAAAGCACACCATTAGAAAAGTAGGAATAACTGTTAACATGCATTTAATTTAATACAATGTTATTTATGCCAATAAAAGTAATAATAGCTGAACACACTTTCTTCATTTTTGTTGAGTGTCAGTACATTTTGTGAACTGAAGTAAACTAGTACCGTTGTGTGTATTTCAGAACTGCAAAGAAAGACAACCCTCGATGGTATATGGTGGATGTAAAATTCAAACGAATGACAAAGCGTTACATTTCCCTGCCGGAATTGAAAGCTTTACATCTGGAGCATAAAGCCAGTGGCGGGCCACTGAAGAATATAGCATTATTTACCAGAGCTAGACTCTCTGTACAGCCTCTCTCTCAGGGTAGGAAGTTAACCCTTTCCTCCATATATATGCCTTTTTACGTTGTGCGACCAGTGTAGATCCAGATCAGCAGCATCTGATCAGGATCACCACTGTTCGCTTTTGGGTCAGAAATATCCTAAAAAATAAAAAAAACAAACAAATAGTGAATATCTTGATCAGACAGCATGTATGATCTGGCTGAAGGCTTGCGATATTACATGTCTGAACGGTTTAGATCCTGGTCAGCGGGCATATCCATGCTATTTGATCTGGATCTATGCTGGTTGCTTGTTGGTCAAAATAACCTAAAGAATCTAAAAGCTAACAGTGTAGATACAAGTATAGATGTCTAGTAAGCTGATCGGGATCTACACTGGTTTTCGATAGGATAAACATTGTATAACATGAAAAAGGTTAAAACCTGAAAACTCACTGACTGTTTGGAATCTTTTTAAATTGTAAAAGGCATTAAACCAACAGCTTATTGCATGCAAATAATTGGTTTGTTTATGTGTGAAGCCCAGGTGATTTCAGCTCACTTTAAACAACTCAAAATTTGTCTTTTAAATTCCAAGAAACACAATTGAACATCTTATATATTTAAACTCCCTAATATTATATATAGGCTATACATGTATCAACATTAGAGCTTATGATGGTCAACCTTTTCACAGCAACTGATGGTGAATGTGCATGTCTGAATGTCACAAGTCAAATCAATAGTATTTCAGATGCTTTTGTTATAAATAGCCATGATCTGTGCATTAGTGCAAATATTTTTCATTGCAAAATTAAAAATATCTAAAGACAGAACTTTCATCAAAAATAATGTATTTCTTTGTATTTTTTGTACAGAAGAATGGGATTTCATTTTATCACTGGAAGATAAAGCAGATAAAGCGTAAGACTGTCATGGTATTACATGTACAACCACAAGAAGGATTGATGACCAGTTTAGACCAGTGTCCTGTGAAGACCTGCGGAACCTGCAAATCAGTTGGCATTACTGTAGTATGATAAGTGTAAAGTTTATAGGTGTGTTATAATAAAGAACTAAATGAGCTCTGTGAATACAGGTGTTTATTGAACTACTGCTACATGTAAACTCTTTCTGCATGATACTATCCAAGAGAACTAAAGGGATAGCTAATTAGATATTCACATAGAGGCATGTCTTACCATCATGATTGGCACTACACTACAATAAGAGACTACAATTTTAGCCATTCTACATAACTACAGGACATCCCACTATGAACTAAAACATGAACAATCCTGATTTTGAGGAAATTGAGTCAGTGACAGAAATTAAGAATATAAGTATTATTAACAGCCTAGAACTGGAGACAGAATTCATTGACCAAGCCATGTTTTTGATACTTGTTCTTGGATCGATTCATGTTAATTTTGTGCTTGTCTATTACTACATGCCTTTACAACTTGGCTCTAATGTCATGCTTACTTGCTGGTTCATGTTCAGTTAAAATTTAACCCATTCCTCCATGTATACGCATTTTTATGCATGTGCGAGCAGTGTAGATCCAGATTAGCCGGCACATCTGTGCCGTCTGATCAGGATCTGCACCGGTCGCTTTTTGGTTAGAAATAACCTAATAAATCAAATAGCGAACAGTGGAGATCCTGATAAGATGGCATGGATGTGCCGGCTGATCTGGATCTACACTTTTTGCCTATGCCATAAAGGTGTGTATATGGAGGAGTGGGTTAATCCTTATGTGATGCTTTCTTACCAGTATGTGTTCAGTAAAAACTTGGCTATGTAAGCTTACTTAAATTATGTGTTCAGTTAAACTTTGCCATAATACCAGACTCTTACCAGTATGTGTTTGGTTAATTTTGGCCATAATATTGTGCTTTCTTACCATTATGTGTTCAGTTAAACTTTGCTATAATGTTGTGCTTATCAGTATGTGTTCAGTTAAACTTTGCTATAATGTTGTGCTTACTTACCAGTATGCATTCAGTTAAACTTGGTTTTTATGTTATAATTACATACCAGTATGTGTTCTGTTAAAAGTTAGTTCTAATGTTTTTTCTTGCCTGTAAGTATTTAGTTTAAACTTTGTCTTGATGTTATAATTACTTAAGTAATTATAACATAAAGACAAGGTTTAAACTGAATTAAGTTAACTGTATGTCTACAGTTAAAACCTAGTCATAATGGTTTTTATGCTTACTTACCATTTGAATTAAGTTCAGTGAAAACATAACTGTAATGTTATTATACCATGTTATTATTACTTGCCGTATGAATTTAGTTGAAACTTGACCCTTATGTTATAGCTATTCACCAGTATGTGTTCTGTTACAACTTAGTTCTAATATTTTGGCTTGACTGTATAGTTTAGTTGAAACTTTACCATTATGTTATGATTATTAATCAGAATACATGTATCTTCTTTTATTCATTTTTTCTCCAATTTCAGTTTACTCTGTTAATGTAGTTAACTATAACTTGACTAAAAATTGTGTTGAGCTTTATAATCAGGATTAATGGTAACTATATCTGTGTATATAAAATAACATGGACAAATTATTATGACTTAGTAATAGCTTCTTAAATATTTAGTTTTGTTCAAAGCAGACAGAGAACAAATTCAACATGGTAGCTAAATTTGGGTTAACCTGGGTTATGAGCAAGTTAACAGGTAGCGTATCATCTAATAATGATGTCGTGGTTAATTGCCCACCGGTGGAAACGTTTTAATTTCAACTTGTTTATGATGATCAACTATGAATGTCTTAGTTATGCAAAAGTTTAGTCAGTGGAACAAAGGTCGGGTTTTTTTAATTTATGTTTTACACCCCCCCCTTATTTTTCTAAAAATTTATCAATGGTCACATTGGCATGGAACAAAACAAAGCAATTTATGTCTGCTGGTTCATGTCGCATGTGAAATGATAAGACATCTGGATCAGTTAAAGTATGACTAAACTTCTTCGCTTAGGCGCTATACGAGTACCTTCAAGATTTCCAGTCTTATGGTAGTTACCTGATAATTTCTTGCCGAAATCCCCATGAAAATAAATATTGCTGCCCCATAAAGGCGGTTCGAGTAAACCCGCTCTCGCTCCGCATCCCCACCCAGACAGCACTTCTTTAATGTTAGTAATCAAGTAAATTCATATTGGCCTTATTATCGGGCCAAGGATAGTCAAACTAGCCCTCGGCCTTCGGCCCCGGGCTAATAAATTGTGCCCGAGACCCAATAACATGACAAATGTGAATTCGCTTGATTAATGACATTTTTATAAAAAAAAACATAAACAGACTTAAAACGTCAATTCATATGAAGACTAAACTGGGCCAATACGAGAATTGCTGGGCCAATTTGAGTTAACTAATAAAAGGATATTTTTTGTCAGAAACTTGTTTAATATATTAAATAGAACGTATAAATAAGTTTAATAATCAGTATAATTATACAGCATACATAAAATCAGGCATCGCGGTATTATTAATGAGACAAGTAATTAACCCCGGTCATGTCAGAAACTAAGACAGTAAATACCCTTACAGGTGAGAAACATATATCGGCGGCTTAGTCTTAATCTAATGGCCCACTGAGGCAGTGTAAAAAGGTTGAAATTATGCTTGTTTACTGAAATATATATTGGGCATTTAAACGGTTGGTGTATTTACTATTTTAATTTGATATAAAGCTATTTTGTTTATTTAATAATAAATAAATGACTCATAGAGTGAACTTAAAAAGAGATAGAGTTAACTTAAGACGAGTTCAATAGTTAAAATTAACATTAAGTGTTCAATAGTTAAATTTAACATAGTAAACATGCGATAAAGTAGCGTTCTCGTTGGTTGACGATGTGTATCCGTGGATCGATCTAAATATAGGTTAGTAGTAACGGAAATAAACTAGCGACAGTGTTGTGGCTCGTACGTCAAACTCGATAGGTTGTCAGTTCGTTTCTGTTTGAATAGGTAAAAACCATGGAAAATGTGTCTTAAAATAACTGTGGATAAAGTGGTATATAAACTACAAAAAGAACTTGGATTTAAATATGTCTACAAGTAGATCGCTTCAGTTGTTACGAAACGGTAAGAGATTTGATTAAAACCGATCACATTTGTAATAATGTAGAGGACGGATTTTATTCCAATAATCGAAACCAGGGTCATTGATCTATCATGTGTGTGACACTGGCAACAAACGGGTTTAACAGCTCCGGTCAGCAGCTGGCTTAACCCGGATAATCGGTCGGTATTTTAATAGGAGTGCAATTCTTTTGGATGTACTTCAAAGGTATTGTCGGAACAATCTTAAAAGCTCTACAAATCCAAAGGAATCTTAAATCTGCCTATTCATAGTTTAAGGTAGAATAGTTCAATAACTCTGTACAATGTCTAAGTTGTGGTTTATATTAATTGAACCAGTATTTAATGCCTATGACTGGATACATTTTGAAATAATCGGTACATTTTAAGATCAGTTAAGAATGAATTTTGCTGCGTTAATTACTTAGAAACGTTGTAACAACTTTGGATTCAAATATATTCACTCGTAGATCGAATGACTAAGAATTTCACATCGCACAACTCTTCTACAGTTTATATTTTAAAGTTTGATATTTCGAAGCAATATTTTTGTCCTGTAACGTGACTATGCACCTGTACCGTGTATCACTAGAATTCCGGTATTAATAGTACTAGAATTGAAGTATTATGCACTGCACCTTTGTATTCACTAATCATTAATGTTGTTTGTTTTCAGAGAATATTTACAACTACCTTAGACGCCCAAGATTCAACCGTTCCCATGCCTGATAAGGACATGAGCGATCTAATGGAAATGAAGCAACGTTTGTGCTCAATGTTTCACCGACAATGTAGCAATATGTCAACTTCTGTGAAAAGGAAACTTGTTCTTCATTTTGATCTGAATAAAACCATTGTGCCAGTTGATTCGGCGACCGGGGAAACGGTAGAGGCGGCATTGAATGTCTACCTGTCCGGGATGGTGTGGGGACAGGACAGAGAAGGGGTGTGGCAATGTACCAAAGATGAGTTGTCACATGGTCCACTACACGACAGTGATGTTAGTTTCTATAAATTCGAAGAAAAACGTCTTCTTCAACATATTTCTCGCGATAGATCCGCACTCCGGTATCACTTGACGTCATTCACGGACCGTCCCCAGGGAACGTACTTTAAACCTTACCTAAATACATTGCTGGATACCCTGAAGTGGAAACTGCCGTACAAGGAATCCGAACATAAGGAAGTGACCGTGCCGGGAACCAAATCTTGTAGATTTCACTTTATCCTGCCGTCTTTTTACCAATTGTTAAATCACCTCGTAGCCGGGGAAAGAGATTTCACAGTGATATTCCGCACTTTTGGCAGTGACGCCAAGAGCGTACTCAACAGTATTAAAATTGCCATTTCTTGCCGTTTACCGTTTTGTAAAAATTTAGATGGTCTTCTGGATGGATTAAAAGACGATGTTTGCACACTCAAGCGAACTAAAGGCGATGGTTTATTCGAACTTACGTTAAACTCGGAATATTGTGACCAAAAATGCTTTAAAACTGATGACGAAATGTACTCAAAATTTTCAAATCTGTCCGGTATAAGTGCTATTAAAGATGACGTCACTGATTGGTATGCTCACAACTTTGATCCGACACGGGGAAAGCCTCTGTGGATTGACCCTTCTGATATTACTACGCAACACATCTTCTTTGACGATAATATACGTCCCGGAAGCTCGGACAGTATCGTAAACATCCGTCTGCGCGAATCCCCGGGAAACTTCCGTAGCGTAGCAAGTGCGGAGGAATACAAGTTTGTTGATACTAATATAGTGCCTGTTAACTTCTCTAATGCCATATTAGATGAGGATTATTTTGTGCAAAAACTGATTCAGTGCGAAGAAAATTACTTGAGATTTTTGGAGAACATGTAATTAGTACACGCAGTTGCTTACAATAATACTGCCAGTATTCAAAGCATTCCGTTTTTATTAAGCAATAATCAATATGAATTCGTTATATGTATGTCCACTGCTTTTTGATCTTATCATACCAGATTCCTAAAGGCATTATCGCAATACTGATACAATATTTGTTTGCCTGTTATATGACACAATGATATTTTGTTGTCTGTAACATTTCGGGATTTTCGCAAAATAAAAGCAAAATTTTATTTAAAAATATGAAACTAAGATGAATCTTGCAATACTTGAAATCATATACAGTGCCGTTCAGAAGATTTTCGATAACATATGTCTTGGCTTTTGAAGAAGATTGTAGATGCTCTATAATTATATTCATGTTGAATTTGGGCTGAAGGTTATAAAACTGTGATTGTAAACCAGTCTCAAATCTCAAGGATCTGATTGGCTGAAATTGCGACTGATCGCCATTTCAGCCAATCATATCATGAGATATGAGACTGGTTTCCATGCTCAGTTTTATAACCTTGGGCATTGGTCTCGTTTATATCAGATCAGTATTGCCTAAATCTTTAGTGGGTGCGCAAGTGCGAAGGTCAGTGCATGTTTACTTGCAAAAATTGAACATATCTGGGATTAATTCATTTAATTATTATGTCACAGAATATGGAGGGCTTTGTTTTGATTTTATTTTTTATGTTACATAGAATTGAGATTATTAATTAGGCTGTGCCCTCCAAAAGTCCTTGGAAAAACACATTCACAAGTTTCAAGCAGTTTTCAAAACGTTCAGAAATGAAAACAATAATAGGAAACCTTATCAAAAATGATATATATACGAGTATTTTAAACTTTTGACCTGCTATTTTGCAATGTTACATGCCTGTATATCGTTATAAAAATGCAAGTTTCAGCAATTTTCAGCCAAAACAAATATCTGGTCCAAGAACTTTCGGAGGGAACTTTAGAATTATTATTTTGCGAAACACGCCACTGACGGGCATACCGTAGAATTGAGATTATTAATAATATAATTGTTAAAGTATTACTGTTATTTAACTGCAATAAACTAAATAACCTTTTATTTGTAATTTATTGTTATTTACAAGCTGACGTTTTGCCCAATTACATCGACATTTTTCTCTGCACCATGGACTGGGGATCGGGTAAGGTTAAACCTAACTACACGACACACTACACAGAAATGTCCTCACACTTTCTGTTTACATAATTATGTGATGTAAATTCACCACTGTGTAAGCATCTTTTCATTAGGTATGCTTCATTGCTTTTAGTCTAAATAACATTACGTTACGTGAATGCATAATTACGTTGTATGTGTCTCTTTTCGTTGTGGGAATAATACCTTTATGCCTATACATTTTTATGATATGTGATTACATCATTTGATCATTCTCTGGTGTTTTTAATGCCGGTATTCCCACACCTACATGTACGCACTGTCAAATTGCTTTTACCTAGGGAGGTTCTCAAGATTGGTCAGTGTTATATGATCGGTTATAATGTGTTAGACAATTCTAATAACTAGCCAGATAGCTCCGGTGGCACTAAGTAAACTTCAAGGACGTTGTTTTGTTTCAGATGGTAAACTTGTATTACCCCGATATCTGCTGTGATTCGACACGATTGCTGAATAAACGTTTTAAAACATTTCCGACGGTAAAACCTATACATGTTAATACTGCCGATTATTTATATAAACATTTGATTTAAACACGAGTAAGTACGAGTGTACCAAGTGTCAAACGGTAAAGCCGATAAACCCTTAAAAAGCCACCTGCTGATGAATAGAGGATACAACATGAGTGATCATTTTATACTGAAATTATTAAACGAGTCATCTAAATCGATATAAAACGAGGCTTTTGCCGAGTTTTATATCGATTTAGATGACGAGTTTAATAATTTCAGTATAAAATGAACACGAATGATGTATTCTATTTATCACATACCCTGAAAAAACATGCAAAATCCATGAACTGCCCGTTTCTATCGCCTAGTAGAGCGAAATCAAAACGTGTGTAATTCGGTCGTATCGGGTAATACATAAGCTAGTCCCCAAAGAATTTATCCTACCGTTTACCCATTTGCCAAAATAAGTAAATATAAAAAAAATTAACTGCGCTAGAGTCTAGATATTAAAAGAATCTACCAGTTATAGGCTTCTGAAGTTAGGTGTTTTATTAAATAAATCATCTACTGTATGACGTCATTTGTGTAAACTTTCAAAGCGGCATTTGACAACATTGAAATTTGCTGGAAATAAACTCATTATTTGGATTAAAAATGTGGTTCTGGTGTTTTTATTTTGTTCCGGGGATGTTGTAATATCACACCGACGATGTTCTGAAAACGATGTCAGCGTCTGGGTCATTTTGTTTTCGATTTAAACGAAATGAAAATGACTTTGTTGCTGTTGTTGAATTTCATCATGGACTTTCCTATTGCTATCTTACGGAGTAAACAAGTGTCAGAAAGTTATATTTTTCGTGGATATTATCAATAGGGATGCTTAAGTTCCTTGTAGAAGTAGATTGCTTGCCTAATGTGGTCAGATTTCAAAAGTAAGTCATTTTCATAAATTTGTTTTGATGGCTGATAACGCGGATGAATAGTGATTCGGCTGCGATATAAAACTATAGTCCGATTTTACGCGTTGAGCCGTGAATGCACTTTTGTATTTATAGATTTTTGGAATATTCCACAAAATAGGGAAGTTAGATTGTCCTATCATATCTCATAATTTTGAAATTGAAAAACATGTAACAAAAAGGTTTCATAGCCGTGGCAGTAACGCTTCTGATTTCTGATAATGTGTCAGAAGGGTTGTGAGTTCGAATCCTGGGAGCGGATCTTATTTTTAATGTCATTCTTTTCATTACAAATATGTAGACACCAACAAAATTGTCAAAAAACCGTGCAAATGTCGAGTAAGCTTTCATCAAGTCAGTTGGTAAGATGTCGCGATCGAAGCTTACTCAAAATACAATTTTCGGACGATGCCAATGCATGCATTGTACAAAATGGCTTTGAAAAGAAGAGAATGTTATGAAGGTTCTATTAACTACAATTGTTTACAGAAGGTCAGGATTCACAAGTGTCAGTGCCCCTTTGGGGTAGCGGTGAATGATGGCAAGCTGCTCAACAAAAATATATTTTAAAAAAAAATGAACAGGAACTAAATCAAAAGGCTTTGCAAAAGATAATGATAAATTAACAATTAACTAAATAATATCATGCGGACTAAATTAATATTTAAAAAAGTAAATGAAAGACAAAAATAAAAAAAGTTACTTTAATTGGATTCGAACTTGCAATGTTTGGAATCATAGCTCGAGATCTTTATCCACTGAGCTATTTCGCCGTGACTAACTTTTGGCTGCTGAACATTTTTTAATGTCATATAAGTTAAGTAAATTAACGGTACCTTTGTAAATTGACGTACTTTACCTATTTAGGATTATAACAATGGACTTGTCCAAAAGGTCACAGCTCACGGGTCAAAATCGAACTATAGTTAGGCTATCGAAAATATATAACGGGTGTTATTACACTCCCACACCGGAAGGTATGTGATAAGTTGGATGCATGTTGGAATGGCTGTTTTAGATCAGTGATGTTGAATTGAATCGGTTAATAAATTCGTCATGATTTTTCCGCTTCATGAAGTTCTTCGTAAACATGATTTTAATATTAAATCGAATGTAAAACTAGCGGGCGAAACCGTTGCCGTGCCCAGATTTCAGACAATATGTAAAACGTCACACAAGTACACAATTACAAAACTATCCCAATAATTAAAATGCTACATTACCACATGTGAGCACGGGGCTCATGCACTCTCTTACACTATCGGCTCATTATATTCACCTCTGTTATAGGCTGGGACTACTTTCAACAACTTCTACTATAACTCAAAGAAATAGTTCACCAATAATCAGGCAATTACATTTATAATAGTTTGAGTTTCTTCTGTTTTAATGAAAGATAGTGAATATTTCTGTCATTTGTTTTACCTCAAACTTTCAAATTCATAATTATTACTGTATAAAATACAATCTGTCGTGTTTGGTCAAAAATCTTGACATTGAGCCTTTCGCAGATGTAAAGTGAGTGTAAGGAACGACAACTCTGTGAAAGAGATTGGGGGCTCATGGTTCAGAACACATGGATTGTTGGTGGTAGCTCAAAACATGGGCCGAAATTTCAAAATAATTCCCATTTACATTTTGTCGGCAGTAAATTGTCCTGTTAAATTTTCTTACATTTCTGTTTTGAATTCATTGAGCATTTAAGTTAGTACAATGCAAAAAAAACTTTAGCTCTATAGTTACATAAGGTTCAGCAATTTTATTGTATTTATAGTGGACATGGGCCAAAACCAAGTTCATGTAATAAATAAATGTTTATATTAAACTATCACGTTCAAAGATAAGCATCGGCAAGTTGAGGAAGCCATTTTGCATTAATCAAATGCTCATTTTAATAAGAAACAAATTCCTTTTTCTTAACACACATTTTTTTCATATCTTTTTGGTGAAAAATTAATTACTTTGATTAACATTTGCTTCATGTTCATACATGTATATGAAAGTAATTGTTTTACTGGAATTAAAGTAATTGTTTTGCTGGCATTAATCAAAAGTAAATTTGCCTGAGCATATAAAAGATAGAAGTACGGCTTCAAAGTAGCACACGTGGAAAACGGTTTCTCAATGTTTCAGAGGTATATCATTGAATTGCAAACTGAAATTAAAATTTCTCCAAATTTTAGATTTATAACTTTGGGCCTAGATCTCAAATGTTCAACCCACATCTTGCTAACACAAGACTTAGTAATGAATTCTTACAATGCTATTAGTAGGAGCATTAACCTTTTTGCATTACAAGTACCTAGTCCAATAAATAAGAACTGACAAAATTTATTTATCTTTTTTTTTCATTTTAATGTTATACATGCTTGATAGAAGAGGGCCAAATTTAAAATGGCAAGCATGTAGTCAAAAGTATTTGGACCAAACATTGCTGTTCGGTGTAACACCAAAGCAGTGTGACCAACAATTTTCACAATAAAGCATGTTTTTATTGTAAAAACATGTACACTGTTTTATCAGAAACAATAAGATATATCCTTTAAGATTTACATATTTGCAGGGGAAAAACCTGGGCAAGCACAACATGCAAGTCATTTTATAGCAACCAAAACATGGACATCAACAAGATTAAAATAACAACTTAATTATTCCCTGCTTTCAGAAGCAATTAATTTACATCATTCAATAGCCATTGTTTGCACCTGAAAGGCAATTAAGAAAAAATACAATTCTGTTCAATTCTCTTGCAATATTGATTTTACCCACTAGTGTTATATTGAAAGGTGTTACTTGTAGTAACATTCTGTTCACTATAATTGTGCATTGTTTAAGTAAACAAAATTTGTCGACCATGTTCAGTAGGTACTGAGAAGCAAAAATGACAGTTTTGTTTGTTATTCTCTATCAGTCATTATAAATTGACTAATCAATATCAGTTCGATGTGCAGGGCCTTGGTTAACAAGAGTGCTCTTCTCATTACAAATGGCATACCTGTAAAGTGTAGCACTTCATTTGAGTGCTTCCCACTCAGAAATGATAGAGATCACTAAACAATATTTTGTTTAACCATTCACACCACTTATAGGGTTCTACAGATCAACCAGCACATCCGTTGGTTAAGGGTTAATTCTGGGTGAAAAAATCCTTTTTTGCATTCACTATACGGTACTTTGAATCTCCTGCTCCTCCATAATAAGCCTCCCACTGATGTATCTGACAAAGGTCATGGATACACAGGTCTGTATAACAGGCAGTGTTTAGCATCTAAGATCTTCCGAATGCGCCCCTTTTATGCCATTGAGACTGATTTCAATGTTGCGAACCAGCTTGATCATGGCTTGAGATTGAGGCTGATTGTGTAGTTGAGATAGTTCACACAGCCCCAGCAGCTTGTAGAACATTGTGCGTCATGAAGTTGAGGTAAATCACAGGTGTGGACTTTGTAGGGAATGCACCCAGCAGCTCTGAGGAGTTGTGGTTATCTGACCTGATGTATAATAAAAACACACAGACACTATTCAGTCAAACCTGTATAAAGCAGCCACCCAAGGGAGTGGCAAAAAGTGGCTGTTCAAGACAGGTAAAAATTAGAACAAAAATATCAGTTCAGGACATATTCAAACTGGCTGTTTTAAACAGATGGTTGCTAACTGCAGATGGCTGCTAAGTCAGGTTTTATACTACAGATAAACATTGAGTTATACATGTATTTAAAGATATCTTCTTATAATTCATATTGGACTTTACCCTAAGAATAAGTAATTTACTTGTTTACTAGTTAGTTTGCAAAGCACCAAGAATATTTTTGTACATATTGTTTGCTGTATGCCAGTTATTGGCTTTATGAATCTGATTGGTGATTTTTTGAATACTGGAGACCTTCTCGATACCATAAACAATTTCCAAACAAAATATCATAAATATAAGATGTGTGGTCAACCTTGTGCTAAGCAAACTTTGAATAGTATACCATCATAATGGTAAAGTAACTCTGGAAATTAAACACTGTACCAATTTAGGAATATAATGTGGTCTTTTTCTGAAAGGTGATAGTTCACAAGTCAAAACTACGCAATATTTATGTAATTCTTAAATACTTTTATTTCATGGAAACAAGATTTTAGATTTCATCAACACAAGAATAGTTAAATACACTGAGCAACATTTATCAATGTTAAAGTTTTAAAGTTTGGAACTCTCTATCTATTCACATTTAGTCTGAACTGCTTAGTCCTCACATTGTACACAACATTTTTATGAAAGGTCAAAAACCTTCCTTTTTTTCTAAACTATTTGTTTATGTTGAATGCACTATTAAAAAAAAGATTAAAACTGAGTTATAGATAAATAATTTAACTTTTTTTTTATCTCTCAGTCTGAACTATTGATCTACCAGCCAGGCAATATCTAGCTAACTGGAAATTACCAGGTAACAAAGGCAAGTTGACTAAGTACGAGTACATTTCATAAAAAATATTGTCGTCAACAATGAGAACATTATGTCCACTTGTTTTTCAAGGTGAACTAAATACCAATTCACAGACAGTGATGTTTTTTTTAAGTATGTCTTAAGAAAACTAAAATAAAACACAGAAGCATTCTTAGTAGTATGTTTAACTGTCTACCTGCTAAAACTAAATGCTTCTTATCTTGGTATTTTAAACTTTGTTTCATGTATAACATTAGACTAGATGGGTGTTCAGTTTAACACTTGTGTCGCCCTCTGGTGCTATGTCAGGATAAAAATGCAAGTACAAAAGGGGCATAACTCCATTGAATGTGTCCTTGACCAAAACAATTCGGCATCATCATATCATGAGCGTGTTATCATCAAATGTGATGTTGACCTAAAGAAATTGTCATCATCACGTGCATGTTGTCATAAGCAATAACATTTGAAAGTTTCATGAAGAAATATTAAGAAACGGCAAAGTTATTGCCAATGTTAAGCTTTCGTGACGGACCGACGGACAGACAAAGCGATCCCTATGTATCGTCTTTTCTTCGAAAGAGTGACACAAAAAACGAGGGAACTTACATTGACAGTGAAGATCCTGCTGTCTTCCTCAAGTCCCATATTCTTATACAGCTGTCCAATCCACCTTAACAATATAAACAAATCATCCATCAATATTATTGTAAGTTTCTTTATTCTACAATATTGTTTCTCCTGTTACAATAATTTACTGTAACACAAGTCAAATAATTAGAATGTTATCATCTCTGTAATGCTTCCTTTTGTGTCTAATTAATACTTGCACTGATTGTGTTGATTGTGGAAAAGTGTACACGAATCTCAATCAACTCTGAGGAACAGTGGTCTAGGGGTAAAGTGTCCTGACTCCAGATCCACAGATTGCAAGTTTGAATCCAGAGTTGTGTTTCTTCTGCAGTTTCCACAATCCACACTTTAAGCTAGTAATGATTTTTACTCCGAAAACAGTCATCGAGCTTGACTGCTAAAAGCTGAAAGAACTTGTTTCCCAATCAATGATAAATTATCAAGTCTAATCTCAACTCAGATGGACTCTAACCTGGAACATACGGACCAGAAGTCTATTTTTCTAACACTGATACCATGTTCTTTTATAATGTTATTCAGTAACCAACATATTTCTGTTAAGGAATGTTAACCCTTTCCTCCAGAACATATATGCCTTTATGGCATGGGCGAACAGTGTAGATCCAGATTGGCAATACATTTGTGCCCTTTGATCAAGATCTGCACTGTTTGCTGTTAGATTCATTTATTATTACTTATCAATAAGCAAACAGTGCAGATCTTGGTCTTCGATCTGGATCTCACTGTTCGCCCATGCACTAAAGGTGTATCTATGCAGTACTGAGATCTGATAGGTTGAACTTACCCGATGCCAGCAAGGAGTTGCTCTGATTGAAAGACAGGGCATATATTGTATCTGTGTGACCCCGAAACTCCTTAAATAACTGCCCTGTCCTCAGGTCCCATACTCTCACCCTCCTATCTTCACCTGCAGTACACAGTATTAAAAACTAGACTGTTTAATGTAACCTGAGGTATATACTGTCTCAATTCACTGTCTCAATTCACTTAGTCATTTACTTAATTTCTGTCATTTTTAAGCATACAAAATTCTCGTATTAAAGTAATATTTATAATCCATAAGTTTGAAGTTTTTATAATATTGAAAACTATCCAGTGATTCATTAAACTGGGTGGCCCATTTAATATTTACTTTAAACTATTTTTCAATTTCATTTTTTTACTCTATAGGTAAATATTGATTATTCTCATCGACCAACCCACTCAAAAAATTCTAGGTATAGCAACTGCCAACAACAAAAGTTTAAAGGTTACTTTTAGTAAAAAAATAAAATATATTTAGATGTATATAATCAAATTTTAATTTGAAAGTGTCAAGGACACATTAACCCTTTCCTCCACATACCTTTTTTGCGTGGGCGAACAGTGTAGATCCAGATCAGCCGGCATATCTGTGCCATCTGATCAGGATCTTCACTGTTCACTTTTTGATTTGATAGGTTATTTCTAACCTAAAGGTGACCAGTGCAGATCCTGATCAGATGGCATGGATGTGCCAGCTGATCTGGATCTACACTGGTCACACATGTGCAAAAGTGTACATATGGAGTAAAGGGTAAATGAATGGATTATACCTGCAGAAGCTAGCATCATGCCGTTAGGGGAGAAAGCCAGAGACAGTATGGAGCTCTTATGTCCTGGTAGAAGTCGTACAGATTTGCCGTCTTGTATACTCCACATCCTCACTGTCTTGTCTCCTGACCCCGTTGCCAAATAGTTGGTGTTTGGGTGAAATCTCACACACTGAAATAACATTACCATTAACCTTTACTTTTATCCCATGAGCAACAAGGCTAGATCCATATCATCCTGCATGAACTGAATCTACAATGTTTGCTTTTAGATTTACCTAGCTCACTAACTGTTTAACCCTTTCCTGGATATATACGCATTTTTACGCATGTGCGACCGGTGTAGATCCAGATCAGCCGGAACATCCGTGCCGTCTGATCAGGATCTGCACTGGTCGCATTTTGGTCAGAAATAACCTAATGAATCAAAAAGCGAACAGTTTAGATCCTGATCAGACGGCACGGATGTGCCGGCTGATCTGGATCTAAACTGTTCGCCCTAGCAATAAAGGTGTTTCTGTACAGGAAAGGGTTAATTTGTAAGAACATCATTGGCTAAACATATAACACATGAAGAATTAACATGACAAGCTGCAAAAGACATTTTAGGCAAATTAATTTCAACTGGTTACATCTGCACTATTCTGGAGGTATATACATTAATACAGTGAAGGTCAAGTCAGGCTGATCTGGAAGTACATTGTACATTGAACTACAAGGACATTGGTCCTACATGAGATATATGCTGGATACATGAAGTTACCTGTTAATTATGTACTTACATCAACATCATAAGTATGCCCAACAAAGCTTCGTATGGGATATGTTCTCTCAGTAGACCACAGCTTGGCAGTCTGATCTTGTGAACAACTGGCAAAGTAGTCCCCCACTGCACTGAAATATAGCATCCTGGGTACAGCTTGTTGCTCAGTGAGCTTTAAGATGAAGTCACCGACATGGTTACTACACTAATGGTCCAAACGTTTTGAAATTTTTATTATGATTGTAATTATACAGAATCTGACAGTTGTCGAGTAATGATGTGATACTTAAATTCTGATAGCTAATGTTTCTTAAAAAGTTGTAGGTTATGTTTGTAAACGAGGGAATAAATGTACAAGACAATTTAGAGTAAGCTGCCAAAAGTATTTATTCAAGGTCGTACTTCACTTGTGTATTATAAGAAAAATGAGGCAAACCACAGGAAAAGGTGTATTCTGTCATATATTTTAACATTACTTTGTTATTACCATTATATTTGGAAAACACTTACGAATATCTATAACTTTCTCATAACTAATTTTAGTTTGTTACACATTATGACAACATAATGTTATTTTTTACCATGAACTGCATAATAAGTAATGTTGTCAGCTCAACTTTATGCAACATTTCAAAAATTGATGTCAACTGTCCAATGGTGCCTTTAACATTGTGCGATTCTCCAAATAAAATTAAAGAAATACATGTATACCATTAGCTGAACTAGATGGGGTGCACCAAGCATGTGCCCCTCTAAAAGTCACCTAGTCAATGTTTTATATTAATATTAAAGCATATAACAGTATATAAATATAATACATCAGGATATGTTTTTTTAGAATGAAAATAGCTATTTGTTCTTTTGGAAATAGTCTAAAACATGTATTTACTTGTTTTAAAAAATACAATGTTCTGTTTTGTTTATAAAATTCCACATTTCAAGTTAGGCTCCCAAAGTATGCCACTCTAACACCAGACCTCCGATCTGTGACAGTGAAAACAATATTAAGCAAATACCTTGTGTCCACATCCCAGACTGGGTAATTGTGACCTCTGTAAAGTGCTGCATTTGTCTGTTTATCTACATCCCATAGTCGTACTGAAAACAACAAAACAAAAAGTAAAACAAAGCAAAAGTCCCCACAAAATACAATGTAACTGTTCATAAATAATGATTAAACCCTAGAACAATTTTTCTTACTATTTTTTTCTTTTAATTTCCATTTAATTCATGTATTAGTTTATAATAACACTAATTGTCAACCCGCTGGTTTTCCTGAGTATGAGTGATGAGAGGGTGGATGGGTGTAAGACTGAAAGGATGTATGAATGCAGAAATGAGTGAGTTAGCGAGAGTGAATGAGTGGATGAAAAAAAAATCAGAAAAGAACATATAGATTATATCTTTGATAATCATCTACTATTACGATGTAACAGGTTACCCATATTTCATGTTGTAATTTGATATGTTCTTTGGAATTGATAAAAAAAACACCATTTACATAAGGGAACAGCAAAGATCAAGAAAAGCTGGTACATCGGTTCCTTTTGACCAGGATCTTCACAATTCATTTTTCAGTTCAATAGGCTATTTCTGACTTAGAAGTTACTGGTGAAGATCCAGATCAGATGGTACAGATGCTTGCTTTTCAGTAAATAAATTTTTGTAGAACATCTCTGCTAAGATGACTGGACTGGTTCAAGTTGAGGCGGTTCCATCACATATAATTTGGGGCTAAAGAATTTAGGGTTTATAACCCAATGTGAGACTGGTATAGATCCAGGTTACCTTACACATCCAGTAAGTCTGATCAGGCTCTACACTGACTGCATTTGAATAAATTTGGTTACTTCTGACCAAGAAAGTTCTTAGAGTGTAGATCAAAACAAGTCTGCACAGATACATGCAAGCTGATCATGATCTACAATGGTCACCCTTGTAATTGAAGGTTGAACTTTATGAAAAGTTAGTGGTTGAGTTATACAAACAGAGAGCCAACTATTGGTTACCTGTACTATCATCTGAACAGGTCAAGATGAACTTGGAATCCCAGGAAAATCTCGCCTGATATATACAGCCTGTGTGTCCCTTCAACAAAATACATTCTGTCTCCTCTCTGAAAGTAAATTCTGCGATACATAAATGTAATGTGTAAAGTGAAGAATATTGTTATGTGTCAAATATAATCATCAGGAAGATTAAATTTCATTTTAATCAATTTTTTTAAGCATATAACCTACCTGCACTCAGAATTTGAAAAATTATTTTGAGTTGAGCACTTAGTCTGAGCATTAGATTGTTTGTGATATTGGAGTCTGATTGTTTATTCAGTCATTTGCTGAATAAAGCTCAAGTAGTTGAAACAGAACAAACAAAGCTGTTGCAATTATCTGTGGCCAACCCATGGGATAGTGCTAAACTTAAAACTTACTCGACTATCAACTGTGAAATAAATTTAGAATCTGTATTTGCATTTAACAAAAAAATTCAGACAAAAAAGAATAAATTTGACCTCATAATTGTGCAGACATGCATAAAAAATAAATATCAATTTCTGACTGAGATTATCATAGACTGGTGTAGATCTGGTTCTAAGGATGTGAAACCGAGAATAGTTACTTATTTCAAATTGCTACAATTTGATTGGTGGAAGATGTGAATAGTTTTTGAAATAACCAATGGGAATATTAGTTTTCATGGGGATTTCGGCCAAAAGTCTGAAATTATTCTTAATAACTTTGATTGCCTGAAACTAGCCCCTTTCTAGAAATCTTGCATTCAACCTGAATGAATATACATTAGACTTTATATTTTTCTACTCTGGTACATAAATGACCACAAAACATACATCTATCTTCAAACATTGCCAATGGAAAATTTTCATAATTTTTAATATACCTCTTAATGTCTTCTTCATCTTCCGTGACCTTGAGATAATCGGCGGCAAGGTGTATCACAGATGGTCCATCACTGTTGTCCACAGGGGCAAATAACCCAGGTGATAACTTCCACAATCTCACAGAACTGTCCTCAAATCCTCCACACAGGTACTTGTTGTCAGATGATGTCGAGGCACAGCATAAACTGATATCAAAAGTTATTTATAGATTAATACATGAACATGCTGTGCCTTATAGTGATAATTGCTTCTGTGATTGGATTAATAGCCGAAGGGAGGTAATTTCTTCACCATAGCATTTATCAGAGTAGGCAATGTTCATTCATTAACTGTTTTTATAGGGTGCATCAGGAGAAAAAGTGTCATCTGACAGGTGACGACAATCCTTGGGAAAATGACGTCATTAAAGTTGAGCAGACAACATTGCTTTTAATACATTTTGTGGTAAAATAACATGTAGTCAAAATGAATATCAAAATGACTTTTTAGTTATGAGAAAATAATAGATAAAAGTTCTTTTAAAATATATTGACAAATAAAATGTCAAAATACACCTTCTTCCTGTGCGTGCCCCATTCAAGTATATAAAACAATGTATTAATATTATGTGTCATTTTTTATCTGTTGCATTGAGAAATTGCTTTGTGTAAATGAAGTATAGCACTGAAAAAGTCAACCATACATTCTCAGTCTCCTGATACAGATTCCATTTATCATGTAAGCAGTTTCTATACCATATATTTCATAAAATAATTATTCAAACTATACACCATTACTGCTCCATTGAAGTGTTTAGTGATACAAGACATTATACAAAATTCATTAATATCAAACTTTTTTTAGATGAAAAAGAGTGACTTCCCACTTTAAAAAGATGTCTTAACACTATTTAGCAAAAACAAACAAGGTAAATCTGTGAGCTAATGCTCACTAGTGATACCCCAGCTGTGAGAAATATGACTTTCAACATGTAATTTGCATTTTTCATATGTATAAAGGGTGTCAAATTTTTCCAGTATTTACCTATATATAAAATATAAATATATAAAACATATGGCTGCTACATGTTATAGTTGCTTAGAAAACTGCAATGGAAATGGTGCAAGTACGTCATCTACGTGTAAAAAAATGTAAGTGTTTGGTGAACAGGAAGTAGATGAGCAAAGAGCATAAAATCCTTTAAACCATATGGGACTAGGATAAAGCAATATGCAAAATATCAGGCTGCTAAATGTTATTGTTGCTTAGAAATCTGTGACGGAATTTTTGTTATGGACGGACCGACAAGGGTAAAACAGTATACCCTCTCTCCTTCGAAGCGGGGGTATAACAACTAAAACTGTGAAAATGTGACTTAACGATTACTGCTTCAAGAAATCTGAAAAGTGACATAGTGGCTTGTGCTTACAGAATATCACTATCTGGCAAAAACAAACAATAATACATGAAACAGTATAAAGCATCTAGATTATACAGACCCCTGGTAATAACAGTATAAAGCATCTAGATGATACTGACCCCTGGTTATAACAGTATAAAGCATCTAGATGATACAGACCCCTGGTTATAACAGTATAAAGCATCTAGATGATACAGACCCCTGGTAATAACAGTATAAAGCATCTAGATGATACAGATCCCTGGTAATAACAGTATAAAGCATCTAGATGATACAGACCCCTGGAAATAACAGTATAAAGCATCTAGATGATACAGACCCCTGGTAAGCATTCAGAAAGCTGTAGAAGCAGATAGAGGGCAGTCCTGGCGGGCCGTCTCTGACCTCCTTGATCACCTGCTTCAGACTGGACAACGCTTGGTCATCCTGTACCACCTTGTTGTCCGGAATCACTGCCGGAGAAATCGGCTGCTGCTGACGATGCTCCGGCTTGTCGTCCTGCAGGCCCAGATTCAGCGTTGTGTCCGTATTGACTGAAATACACAAGTTCTGACATCAACTTTTCTGTTTATTACTTACTGAATGATAGATTTACAGGAAAGACGTTTACCCTTGCACCTGCCCCTGCTGAATTTCTATTATGTCCTTTACATTGGTAAGTTTTATTTTGTTTTGTGATAGTTTTAAGGGCTTAACACAAAACAATACAAAACTCATTTTTATTGAGTAATTGTTGATCAACTATATAAATCAGTTCTTAATCATAACAGTTCAACTATATTGTAGCACATGTTTCATCTTACACTGGCAAAGTAAGATGCATAGGGGGTTCAAAATGGAAAAGGGGTGAGGGATTGGCTTAGGCTGTGTGAAAAGGGAGAAGTTTTTCCAATTTTAGGGCAGAGGATTGGAAGTTTTCAGCTTTCTGTTAAAAACATATAGGGAAAACCTTCTCCATAGGCAGAGCAAATGGAGAATTTTTATAAATTTGGCAGACTACTGTATGGGGCCTAATATTGGCAGTGTCAAATTTTGGCGTACTTTGAAGTGTTTTATATTGGTGGGGCTATTAATTGGCGCAAACAAACCAGACCACCAAAATAAAACCCTTGATGAAAACTCGCAGGTCTGATTGGCGTTAACACAGATTATCAAGAGAAAACTGCAACATAATATGTACTAGTGTATCATAGTTATCTACCTTCCAGATATTAAAAAGGTGGTGTTATTAATTGACAGTGATTTATATTGGCGGTGTTTTATACTGACGCAACTGACCCTGACCGCCAATATAGCCTAAATTAAACCCCCGCCAAAATAAGTACTTATATAGTATTTCTCCCAAGTCTCCATCTAAGCCATATATTGAGGTGTAAAATTCACTGGGGTGTCAAATGACTTTTTCTGCACCAGTAATTGATCTAATATGCAAGAAAGCAACATCTGTTTCATTAATCAGCCAGCTGATGTAAACAAAATGCAGAGGCAACTTGTATTGCTATGACAGATAATTCTCATGAGATAGACAATTCCACTTAACTCTAACAATGTTTATATCATGTGTGAACATTGTAGATCCGGATAAGCCAGATTTGTGCTGCCATTACCACAAGGATATTTCTAACCAAGAAGCAAACAGTTTACATTGTGATCAAATGGCATGAATGTGCTGCCTGATTTGGATCTTCACTGGTCACATACCATAATTATATTTGGAGTACATGTAATGGGTTTATACACATGTACCAGAATGTCCAAAGCAGCAACAGATAATGAAGTCAATGTGCTTTGATCATTCATTGACATGATGACAGGTGAAATGAGAGACACATTTACTGTTAAATTCCTTTTCAACGCCTCTCTCCTAATAAATGCCCCATATGTTATTTTTAAGTAAAAATATCAGTTATTTCATATTTATAATCCAACATCCTTAAGAATCTGATATTAGAATAAAAATAATTAATATTAATTATTAGCCCCCAACTTTAAAGAAAATGTAATGCCTACAGGGGCATTTAAAAGGAATTGTACAGGTATGGTACAGGGTAGATAGATGTTAACTTCAGAAGACAAGGTTATGCAGAACAGCCTCAGCTTGGGGGGGCTGATCTGGATCTACATCTGGAGGATATATCGAGGGCCGAGTGCGAAACTATTCTATCCTGTATAGAAATATGAAGCAGATAGAATAGTTTCGCACTAAGCCCTCGATATATTAAAGCCACCAGCAACCAACACAACAGCAAAGCAGGTTTGCAGTAGCAACATAACTGCATGCATATAAACAGTGAAGCACAGTAACTATTCTAGCGAAAAGCAATAAGCCAAGAAAACAGGATGACTAAAATTTGATTGAGATGGCTAGTGAAGCCAATTACATGTATTATACATCTTCTAATAAAATGGTTTAAGACACCATATAACTTTTTGACCTTTGTCTCCATTTATCATTTGTGAATTGAGTGAAAAAATGGACTACAGTGAAACTTAACCCTTTCCTCCATAAATATGCAATTTTATGCATGTGCGACCAGTGTAGATCCAGATCAGCCAGCACATCTGTGCTGTCTGATCAGGATCTGCACGGGTTGCATTTTGGTCAGAAATAATCTAAAGAATCAAAAAGCGAACGGATGTGCCAGCTGATCTGGATCTTAACTCTTCGCCCATGCAATAAAGGTGTGTCTATGGAGGAAAGGGTTAATGAACTTCCTGTATACCAAGCATTTTAATCATCCTTCTTTTTCAGTAAAGCACCAGCATGCAGAAACGGTGTAAAGCAATCAGAACAGACAATTACCCTGCTCATATGGTGTAGTAGCTCTACTGTACACACCTGCAACTAATAATGGCATGCTCCTACCATCATAATATCATACACAATTCAGTAAAATAATATATACTGGATGACTAAAGTAAACACATCTTTTTTCCTTTTAAGTTTTATTTCATTGGCTGAACATAACCATATCCATTTTATTTCTTCAGTATCATTATGTTTCGCAAGTGTTTAATTTCGTGATTTGTGCTAGGGAAAGTGCTAACAATCGAACAATTCAATATCAAATTCTTTGAGAACTATGCAATTGCACAAATTTATACACATGTGAAAATGTCATTTATGTCTTCTGCATGAAATTTTATCCCAGCAAAATAAAATGATACCACAGATATTTCATTTTATCATCAACTAATATCATCAATATAATACAAGCAAAAAGCTATTGTTAATCATATTGAACAATTAATTCAATATTTTAAACTGGATGCGTTACTTTAGCCTTCAAGCAGAAAACACTCTAAAATAATCTGGATACATCTACACACAGAAGCCTTAAAACGAAAAAACAATTTTTAACCCTTTCCTCCTTTTATTTACCTTTCATGACATGTGCAAACAATATAAAACCAGGCCCCGTGATTATAAAACTTTTTTCATGCTCAACTCAATTTGAGCATGAAAATTTGATGCCTTTGTTTATGTTCATTATATAAAATAAAATTTTTTAAATTTAAAATATGGCAAAATTGCTCTCAACAACAACTGTTAAACAGATAGTTATTCCTTATTTATAAAGACTATTAATGTTCTAGACATTTTAAGTTTGAGCACAGAATTGAGTTGAGCATGAAAAAAGTTTTATAATCACGGGGCCTGATCAGCTGGCTCATCTGTGCCATCAAAATAATACCTACACTGTTCACTTATAGACTCAATAGGTTATTTCCCACCAAACAGCAAACAGTGCAGATCCTGATAGCATGGATGAGCCGGCTGATCGGATTTACACACATGTGATAAAAGACATATATATGGATGAAATGGTCAAATAAAACTATCCAACTGCAAAGGACAAGGAATATCACAAGATTTTAAAAGCTCTGGTGAGAGAGTGAAATTTATTATTCGGCATTCTTTTGTTTGGAAACGCTGCCAATATTTTAAAATTAAATATGCAGAATCTGTTGAAATCATCCGGATGTTTATTGTTGCCAAATGTCTTAAAAATTTATAAACTAGCACCTTGCTTCCCTCCTCCCCCCATCTACCCACCTATCCCAGCCCCACCCCCACCCACCATTTTTATTTTAAAGCTTCCAAGTGTGCACTAATATATACACTGCACTTGTTATTTTCTACTAATATATAAACAAAACATTAATATTAAAATGTACAAGAGTAATTTTTAATTATATTTTTATATCTGTTAAAACCTGTAACATTTGTGTAAAAAACTCGCAGTAAATGACCTTGCATGACTATTTGTTATAGTGATGAATGGGCTAATGAGAAAGTTAAGTTAAAATTATAAGCAACCCAATGATAAAAGAGGGGAAATAAATAAATAAAAATGTATCAAAATGATCTAACACCAAGAATATTTTTGGACAGAGTTGATTTAGATCAACCGGCTTATCTGTGCCATCTGATTTAGATCTACACTGTTATCTAACTGGCTAGAACCAAGATAAATTGAAAAGCAAACAGTGTAGATCCTGATTAAACAGCACTGTTGTGCCAGCTGATCTGGATCTACACTGATGGCCTACATGACAAAGGTTTATCTATGGACTAAATATACCATGTCACAAAACTACACCATGCTGGGGGATCTTGAATATTTGTAGATTTTTTAATGACAAAGAAATCCAACTAAAATAAGATTTGTAACATACTAAAAGAGGTGGCTTTAAAGATAACTCATAACATATATGTTTGAGCTAACACCAACATTCAGCTTTTTTTTTATATCAACTTCCAAGTGGGGAATCATGTCTGAAGGAGAAAGTTCTTGTGTAGGAGTTCTGCATTCATTCTGTTTTAACCCTTTCCTCCACAGACACACCTTTATTGCGTGGGTGAACAGTGTAGATCCAGATCAGCCGGCACATCCGTGCTGTCCTATAAGGATCTGCACTATTCGCTATTTGATTTATTAGGTTATTTCTGACCAAAAAGCGACTAGTGCAGATCCTGATCCGACGACGGCACGGATGTGCCCGCTGATCTGGATCTACACTGGTTGCACATGCGTAAAAATGCGTATATATGGAGGAAAGGGTTAAACTTAAAAGAAAAATTCTTTTTTACAATAACTCTATAATATGGGGTATGTACCAGGAAACTGTCGCCAGTGATTTTTTTTGACATTTTAGTTGTTTATATATTTGGAAAGAACTTACAACTATTTACTATTTTTTCATAACAATTGGCTGAGTTTATTTATCATTTTTACTACAAAATGTTATTATTTACTGTAAAATGTATAATAATCAATGTTGCCTGCTCAACTTCATAACATCATTTGAAGGACTGCCCCATGCAAGCCCCATATTATCCCTTTTCTTTATAGACTCACCTTTAATGTGTGGGCGAACAGTGTAGATCCAGATCAGCTGGCACATTCGTGCCATCTGATCTGGATCTGTACTGTTCGCTTTTTGATTTGTTAGTTTATTTCTGACTAAAATGCGACCAGTGCAGATCCTGGTCAGACAGCACAGATGTGCCGGCTGATCTGGATCTACACTGGTCGCACATGCGTAAAAATGCGTATTCATGTATATGGAGGAAAGGGTTATACAGGGTGCAAGATTTCCAGAAAGAGTGTTTGTTTCAGGCAGTTTCAGGGTAGTTACATGGTAATCTTAAACCTTTTTGCCAAAATCACCATAAAAATTACATACTGCTGCCTAAAAAGGTGGTTTGCGCAACCCCATTGAACCCCCTCTAGATATTCCCTTGTTGTATCAAGTAATTGATCTAAACTATTTTAGGAATTGAAGGAAAACAAAACGTGTGTATAATATGTTATACTAGGGCCCAAGATCATAAAACTAAGTTTGGAGATCAGTCTCAAATCTCAAGCATCTGATTGGCTGAAATGGCGACCAGTCGCCATTTCAGCCAATCAGATGCTTGAGATTTGAGACTGATCTTATGATTTAGTTTTATGATCTTGGGCAAAGGTTAGGTTTGAAGCCATCCGATATGAGCTGTAATGATGGAGAACCTACCTTGTATCTGTAGATGTTGATTTACAACTTGTAACAGCATCATGTTATCATCACCCTACAATTAACAAATCATGAAACAATTAAAATTAACCCTTTACTCCATATATACACTTTCAGGCATTGTGTGTAGATCCAGACCAGCCGTCACATTTGTGATGTCTGATCAGGATCTGCACTGGTCACATTTTAGTGAGAAATAACCTTATAAATCAAAAAGCAAAATGCAGATCCTGATCAGATTTCACAAATTTGCCAGCTGATCTGGATCTACACTGTTTGCCCACACAATAAAGGTATCTCTATGGAGATAAGGGTTAAGCTAACTTAAGTTTTCATTACTGTACTTCTCGGATATATGATGTATAAAAATCTTCATCAACCATATGTATCTAATGTTAGAAAATTTATAATCTTTGATTAAAATTTCCTATTGTGTTGACCTGACAGTGCTAATGAACTTACACAAGGCACCTGTAAATTTCACAGATGTTGTTCAATTACCAATATTATTTATGAGTCAATCGAATAACAGGTCATTGTTACAGAAGAGATTGTGTATGTATGATTTTTGAGTAGAACATAGCTGGCTTTCAGAAACTCATGATAATTTTTACTAATTTTTTTATGGTCTTATTTCCAAGATCTTAATCACTTGAAAAGTGAAAATTAGAACGTGATACACATGGTATAAACTAATATAATAATATGGTATTTGGTAGAAATAGCATTTTCTTGGGTTCTTACATACATGGTTTTCAATTAACTTAAAATCAAATGTAAAAGCCTACATGGTGTGAGGGTCTTTCAGTGTGTCCCGCAAGGTGTGCGACCCATACTGAGTAAAGGACCAGTGCCCAAGGTTATAAAACTGAGCATGGAAACCAGTCTCAAATCTCAAGCATCTGATTGGCTGAAATGGTGACTGGTCGCCATTTCAGCCAATCAGATGCTTGAGATTTGAGACTGGTTTCCATGCTCAGTTTTATAACCTTGTGCACAGAATCCTTAAGTGTAATGTCAGCACCTATCTGATCCAGATCAACACTTTCAGATTCTATGTAAAAAATAATCTGTTACTGGTTTATAAACACAAACAGTATAAAACATGATCAAACTGAGCAGTCTGATCTGGATTTACACTGGTCACATATGGGATATACATGAAGCTGTGGATGAAAGGGATCACAGTGACTGTACAGAATAAAATACCTTCAGAAATTTCTGGAGACTGTCAAACTTCTCACTTGTTAACACCAGCTGATACTTCCTATCCCTGCAAATAAGAAATTATAACATGCAAGCTGAATAAACTAGTCAAAAATCATATACATTGTACATGTTCGAGTATTGTACTGTATAGTGGATTTTAACCCTTTCCTCCAAAGATACACCTTTATTGCATGGGCAAACAGTGTTGATCCAGATCAGCCGGCATATCCATGCTGTCTGATCAGGATCTAAACTGTTTGCTTTTTGATTTATTAGGTTATTTCCGACCAAAAAGCGACCAGTGCAGATCCTGATCAGATGGCAGGGATGTGCTGGTATAGGCATATATATGGAGGAAATGGTTATTTCACAAATTAAAATTGTTGTGATTTTGCACCTCAGAATTTTGGAATTTTGCAAAAAATATTTCTTTACAATCAGTGTTGAAATTTATGTTGAAATTACTTAATAGGAACAAAGACATTTTTTTTATTTCTTTTATTTTTATGAATATCTTTCCTGCGTCACAAGCAAACATTTTACTTTCACAAGAAAATCAATCACTAACCATGTAGAGGTGATGTAATCAGATGTACATGTATGTACAGTATGTTCCCTGAGAAAGACTCTTTAAGGAAAGCATAATTATTTCTTTGAAATATATGTTTGTTAAATAGAAATGAAACCTCATTTTTTTCAATCAGTGCAAATGACATGACAGGTATTAACTGTCATGTCATTTGCACTGATGAATATTACTGTGGTATCATAATAATTTGCAGTGGTTTAATTTTCCCTTATTTCGCACTAGGGTAAATGCTCAAAATCACACCCTAGCAAAATCAAACCATTGAATATCTAGTCTTATTAGAATAATACAAGTGCACGAATTTATGCCCTTGCGAAAATGTCAATTATATCATTTGCATGAAATTTGATTCTCGCAAAATTAAATGATACAACAGTAAAACACTGCAAAATACAGTCGAACAGGGTATTAACATCACAACACTTATCAACAAATTGTTGACAAAAAAATTAATGACCCCATTGCACATATGAATCCCTGGGAGTTAACCCTTTCCTCCATATTTATGCTTTGGAGGCAAACAGTGTTTGATCCAGATCAGTTGGTACCTCCGTAGATATACATTTGATTATTAGTTTTTTTCTGACCAAAAAAGCAAACAGTGCAGATTCAGATCAGATGGCACAGGTGTGCTGACTTATCTGGATCTACATTTGTCGCACATGCGATAAAATGTATATGAAGTAAAGAATAGACTAGAACAAACTGCACACACCTTATCACACCACAGTGTTGTCTAAACATCCATATTTGACTGATAAGAACTCAAACAATTAAAACTGTAGTTTTGAAAGGTATATAATGAAAAAAAGAATTTGCACACTTTTGTCTCAACATGTCTATATATATTATTAATTCGAATAAAATCTATTAATCGAAAAACATGGCCTTGCTGTACTTCTAAGAAGATGTACACACATTATATGACATATTGGAAGAGCAGAATAAAATAGCAATTGGACATACTACAAAATATGACACGTTCCATAATGCTAGACTATCTGATTTGTTACCGAAACCAATTTTTACAATGGGTATCTTAGCTAAGAGCTTCTAAATTACCATATGGTATTTTAGAATAATATCTTTTTAAGAGTACAGCAATAATGTAATGTTATACGAATAAACATAAAGTAAAATATATGATAAATCATATCAGCTTACTTAAAAGCCTGAACATGTTTGCAGGAGATCATGTCTGCCTTAGAGTATAACTTAGACAGCTCGTCCAACACCCTCTGTTGATCTGCATCCGTCCTGAACAAGCTCTGGTGACGACTGAAAAACTTGTGTGCTATCACACAGATAGAAAATAAAATGTTTCTACTAAACGACAATCAGTGCCCAAGTTATAAAACTGAGAATGGAAACCAATCTCGAATCTAAAGCATCTGATTGGCTGAAATGGTGACTAGTCGCCATTTCAGCCATTCAGATGCTTGAGATTTGAGACTGGTTTCCATGCTCAGTTTTATAATCTTCAGCTCAGATCATATCACAATGAAGAATACTTTCACAGATCACAAGGAATTTGTATTGGCGCAATGTCACATCATGATGCAAGGAAGTCTTACAATTAGAATGTGTCCTTGGATACTCATGCCCCCACTGCTAATACAACATCTGTAACAACTGGCCATCTCTGGTAAAAATGGCTGAAGGAAAAAATCTTTTCTTTACGATCATCTATACATCCTGCTTGATCATCTGTGCAAGTTTGAAAGAAATCTGCATGATAGTTTTGGAGTTGATTCCACAACATTTGGAAGATCTACATATGGACATTCGGATGAACGTATGGACGGACAAGTGCAACTCTATATGCCTCCCACTTCACTTCATGTATGTATACTGTACTGGTATCATCAGTATTAGGAGTAATGGTCTACATATACATACATGATAGACCAACTGACTCACTGGCACAATTAATGCTTCACCTACCATAACCCTTTAAACATAATTATATGGCTGTTATTCTATCCATGGGCAAACTATGTAGATCCAGATGAGCCAGCTCATCAGCACTATCTGACCAGGATCGCAACTATTCGCTTTTTGATTCATTAGGTTAATTCAGACTAAAAAGCGAACGGTGTAGATACTGATCAGATGTGGATGTGCCAGCTGATCTGGATCAACACCATTTGCACACACGAAAAAAAACTTTATAAATGGAGTAAAGGGTTAACTGAGACAGAAAAAAGGATTAAAAACAAACCTGGAGCTTTGTGTCCATTGCTTAGAAGTTCAATGTAAAGATGAACAAATACAGGAAACAACAAGTTCAAGCAATCTGTTCCATGTAAGGGGATCTTCTCTGTTATAAATGTTTTGAACCTGAAAGAAAACAATAAAAGCATTTTCAGCCCTTTCTAAGGTGAAAATTGTACACTAACTGCAAATTCTTGGCTAATCTCCGAGATTCTTTGATCAAGAACTGAAATGTGAAATCATTAAATTTCTTGTGGTACAAATTTTTATGGACAGGTGAATCCACAAATTTAAAACAACCACATTAAATATTACATTCAATTTTATGTAAACATATTTTGAAAAAAAAAATGAAAAAACCTAAATTTAAGAACCCAAGAAAAAAACTAGATGTTTTTTGTGAAAAACGCATGTCTCCCCCCTGCGCCGCCCGCCCCCCTGCGCCCAGACCCCTGTGACCTTGACCTTTGACCTACTGATCCCATAATCAATAGGGTTCTTCTACTCAATAAGGGCTATTACACTATTTAGTTTGAATGCTCTGGGTCAAGCGGTACTCCAGTAATTGACCGGATACGGTTTTTACTCTTCGGGGCCCCTGTGACCTTGACCTCTGACCTACTGACCCCAAAATCAATAGGAGTCCTCTACTCAATAAGGACATCCATCGTATGAAGTTTGAATGGTCTGGGTAAAATAGAACTCCTATTATTGAGTGGAAACGGTTTTCACTCATCAGGCCCCTGTGACCTTGACCTTTGACCTACTGACCCCAAAATCAATAGGGTTCTTCTAATCAAAAAGGGCTATCACCCTATGAATTTTGAAGGCTGTGGGTCAAACAGTACTCCAGTTATTGAGCGGAAACGGTTTTCACTCTTCAGGCCCCTGAGACCTTGACCTTTGACCTACTGACCCCAAAATCAATAGGGTTCTTCTACTCTATAATGGCTATCAACCTATGAAGTTTGAAGTCCCTGGGTCAAAGGGTACTCAAGTTATGGAGCAGAAACGGTTTTCACTCTTGGGGCCCCTGTGACCTTGACCTTTGACCTACTGACATCAAAATCTATAGGGTTCTTCTACTCAATAAGGGCTGTCATCCTATGAAGTTTGAAGGCTCTGGGTCAAAGGGTACTCGAATTATTGAGCGGAAACGGTTTTCACTCTTCGGGCCCATGTGACCTTGACCTTTGACCTACTGACCCCAAAATCCATAGGGTTCTTCTACTCAATAAGGGCTGTCATCCTATGAAGTTTGAAGGCTCTGGGTCAAAAGGTACTTGAGTTATTGAGCGGAATCGGTTTTCACTCTTCGGGTCACTGTGACCTTGACCTTTGACCTACTGACCCCAAAATCAATAGGGTTCTTCTACTCAATAAGGGCTATCACCCTATGAAGTTTGGAGGCTCTGGGTCAAAGGGTACTCGAGTTATTGAGCGGAAACGGTTTTCACTTTTTGGGTCACTGTGACCTTGACCTTTGACCTACTGACCCCAAAATCAATAGGGTTCTTCTACTCAATAAGGGCTATCACCCTATGAAGTTTGAAGGCTCTGGGTCAAAGGGTACTCGAGTTATTGAGCGGAAACGAAGTGTGACAGACGGACAGACGGAGTGACGGACAGGGCAAAAACAAAATGTCTCCCCCAGAGGGGGGGAGACATAATTACACTTTACATATTCATAAAACAATGAAACTTTATGCCCAAAAAATAAATGAATCACAGTACCACAAAGCATTCCTATTGTTGCTAAACAACCAAACCTATTTTGATCAGTTTCCAAAAGTTCCAAAAGGCTTTAGTGTTTATGCTTGTTTGTCAGTCAACCTGGAGTGACAAACAACATATAATATTGATATATTTTGTCAGTGACTCAGTTTCATAAATGCTGCCATAATTTTGTATAGCTAAAAAAGTGAATCTGGTTTTGTGTACATGAAGCTGATAAATCTGCACGTTCCTTCCTTTTTTGAAAATGAAAGGGCGCCAGTATCATATAAAATTCTAAGGGTACTTGCCAAGTATTAAAGAGTTTTCAGCAAATTAGTTCCGCCTTAATGACCATCTTATCTGGTGCTCTGCTGAGCTACAATCTCAAGCACCTGATTGTTTAAAATTCAGTTTTATATTCTAATCTGACCAATCAGAAGAGGGGGTTTTTAAACTCATCTCAAATCTAGGTTTTAACATCTTAAATCTTTAATCCAGACCATTAGTGATAACTTATGACATTGGCCTTCTGACATATATTATCAAACATTCTGGTCTCTTAGTCATATGGCATGTTAAGTTTAAAAAGGTGCAAACACTGGCTACCTTCAAAACCAGGAGAGAGGGATAATATCACAACATAGCCATTGACTGAGCAATGGAGAGTTTATGTGGTCCTCACCAAACTTGTGCCTACTGACTAGTAGAGTACTGTCAGTGATGGTAATACTGTTAACAATTACCATTAGTCATGAATGCACCCACTTGTTTGGGTCCTATATCAAATTGGATCAGGCCAGTGTTTTTTTTCACTTTTGGGGGGAAGGGGGTCGCAGCCCTTTGGAGGGGGAAAATTGCGACACGAACAAAGGAAAGGGGGACTATTTGGAAGATACTTGCAGCTGTCAAACACAACAAAACAAAGTTTTCACTGATGTTTTGCTTTTTGCTTTGCTAACACTGTAGTTCAACCAAATAAATATTGCCTCATACTTCCCAGAGTTGAATTTTCTTGCATCAGAAAAAAATTAAGATTTATCATCTTCACATAAGCGGGACAAATCGAAACATCCGTTACAGACTCCAGCAAAGGGGGAATTTTTTATTGAACGTGGGGGAAAAATATATACTATTTTGAGGGGGGAATGGGGCCCTATTTCTCCAAATATTTGGCATAAAAAAAACACTGCAGGCATTCTGGCATATTAACTTACCTTGAGAAGACTTGTTCACAGAGGGCAGCATCTCCTGAGATACAGCTGAAGGACAGCGTGTTGTCCTGTGTCATCTCCCCTGATGTACTTCCTTTAAGGGCCATGTTGGGCAGCTGATGGTTCCACTTACATTCTTTCTTCTGGCTTGTCTCGCTGTCCTGAAATGTCATATTATAAGGTGTGGTTCGAAGGTATGGACCTCATGAAAAGAGATACATCAGAGTACTGTATAATGGAGGCAAGATTTGGGCAAATTATTAGAAAATAACCTCTGTCAGTTGGAATTTAGCTTAAACATTGGATTGTAAACACTTAAGGCAATAGAAAAAAATATTTTAGATTCTCATCCGCGCCCACCCCTGTCAAAAACCACCCGCCCCCAAAAAATTTATTGACAAAAAAATCGAAACAAATTCTGTTCCGAACAGAACGGGTTTTAGACCAGCCCGAAATACCTTCTTAAGGTATTTTGTTAATAAAAAATAAAAATTAAAAAGTGCCCATCAGCCAATATTTTTTCCCTAAATCCGGATGAGAATCTAATAATTTATTTTCTCTGGCCGAATAAATGTTACAAATTAACTGCAGGAGTCTTCAATTGGTTACTTATAAGTGATCCTCCATACAATTGATAACATTTTGATATTTTCAAACCTGCAATCGTATCAACTTTGGATAGGCTGTACGAATAGATTTGAGTACTAATAACAAAACCAGCACACATTATTGGAGATACAAAAGAATGGTTTCTGAAGCCTTACCGAATATTGTCTTCGTTTCAAATACTGACTTATAGTGGATTGAACATGTTCATACTTTGTTCGTTTCATCGCAAAAATCTCATAATTTCTTATTTTTTATGTTTGTTTTTTTTTCCTTTTTTGTTCCGAGTTTCGCAGAAGCTTGTGGGTAAGTATAACGTCCATTTAGTTCGGAACCTATCGGGATGCCAGCACTGAATTAGGGACATTACGGACCATGACCATTACGGACCAGACATGACGGACCTGATTTTAGGACATAAAGGACCATATTTATAGACATTACGGACCATCTAAAAGACATAACGGACCATCTATAAGACATAACGGACCAGATACATACACATTACGGACCATCTATAGATCCTCATGAAATATAAATTATATATTTATGAAAACATAACGGACCATATTTACATTTAGGACCATCTATACATAAATAGATATGGAATATAAATTATATATCTATTAAAAACTTAATTGCCAATTAAAGCCTGTCGGTAGTTACTTCTTCGCTAATGTATTGGCGATAATTTAAGGGTCATAATTACAACTGGATAATAAATATGAAATGCATTTTTTTTGGAATCAAAATTACAAGGTTTTGACATCAGTTTGCAAATTTGCTCAAATTAATGCCAATCATGCAGGGTTTTCACACTTTTATGATTGCCAATTAAAGACTGATCATGATGGTATATTGTAAAATATCTTTGATCATATAAAATGGCGATAATTTACCAGTTTTAACCATCAGTTTGCAAAGATTACAACAAACAAATGTCATTCTTTAAAAAAAATGCTGGAGTTGTAACCGACATCATCACGACTTCTTTAGCCTAAAAACTGTAAAGTTTTGTAAACAATGCCTTGTGCTCGTTGTATCCACTGTTCGATAGGTGTATCTTCCAACCACCCCGGTTGATGTGCTTGATCATAAATGTGCTAAATAAATATGAAACTATTTCTAATTGTTTTTCTTTCATCCATTATATTAATTCCTTTTCTAGAACAATTTTAAAATTAAACAAGTTGAACAAAAATGTGCACTTGGGTTACTAACACCTTATGGAATTTCACAGGGGTGATCACATAATTGACCGTCAGCTTTGTTCTATATATACTGAATTTCACGGGAACTTTTCACAGATATTTGAGAGAAAATTGGCAGATGTGCTATCAAAATTAGCAAATTATAACAAGCGTGGTAAGTTATACAGGTGTTAATGAAGTACAAAAAATGTTTCATAAATTGATTGTGATAAAAACTACTCGAAACTTAAAAATCAATTTAAACTAAATTAATCTACATATAAGAAAAGTCTTTCGTTACATGAATCTTTAAATGGTCCGTTATGTTTTCATAATTCATATTTTATATTAATCTGAAGATGGTCTGTGCTGTCTACAATTCTGTACATTATGTTTTAAAAGTACATTTAATATTCTTTATCAATCTAAAGATGGTCCGTAATATGTATATTTCTGGTCCGTTATGTCTTATAGATGGTCCGTTATGTCTTTTAGATGGTCCGTTATGTCTTTTAGATGGTCCGTAATGTCTCTAAATCTGGTCCGTTATGTCTTTTTTGGTTGTCCGTCATGTCCTAAAAACTGGTCCGTTATGTCTGGTCCGTATTTGGTCATGGTCAGTAATGTCCCGATACCCCAGCACTGCATCACATAGCTCCAAAAGTCTATCAGATTTAGCGTCTACCAACATAATATACAATCACTGAAAATAGTAACTGTATCTCAAGAATTATTATAGTTGGACGATGTTCGTGTTTACAAAGCATGCCGAAGACCCTGAGAAGATACGAGCGTTCATATAATAACATGACTGACTCTTCTTATCTTAATATCTAGGACATACCTAAACTTAAAGTCAGTGTAAAACATTGATATTCGTCTGTGAATCAAGACAATAGAAAAAGCTGATTAAGGAAATGCCAAGGATTGGTAAGCTACTAAAGTAGAATTTCTTTTGAAATACACATGTTTAATTGTTGTTCCTGTATTAGTAGTAGGCAAGTCAATAGACGATTAACAGTTACACTCTTCCTTTTATATAATCATGGGGGAAAACGTGAACATGCA